>JAHDVF020000513.1:0-483283 GCA_022606425.2 Lepidostoma basale | reverse complement strand
ACACTTTTTGCACACTTGTTTCTGACCATTGATCTGATTTTTTCTTTTATGTATTGTCAAAAATTTTACACTAAGGAAGGACGTATGTGGTCCGAAATACGAGTATGTTCGCAAAGAACACAAAAAAGTGTTGTGAAATAACAATACTACTCGTATTTTCAAAAATACGAGTATATTTGAAATATTTCCACATTTAATTAAATACAAAATCCGTTGAAAATGTATTATATTATATTAAAATTATATTTTTTATTATTGTATTATAATTTTATTTGCTAAAATACAGCTATAACAATGAAGTGTATCTTATTTTTTTAAGACAAAGATTTAAAAACAAAGGTATTAGATTTTTTTTATCTTCAATCTTCTTCTTTTGACAATATCATCGGTCCATCTCATCGGTGGCCTTCCGACACTTCGCCTATTTGCCCATGGTCTCCAACTATCCTGGATGCTAATCTGTTGCCACCCTGTCTAGCCAAGTGTCCAGCCCATTGCCATTTCAATTTTGCCGATGATGTTTTCAAAAGGGTTGGAAAATCTTGGATACAAAGGGGGCAGGATAGAGACGAGTGGAGGAAAATGGAAGAGGCCTATATCCAGTAGTGGAGGGAAGAAGGCTAGCAAAGAAAAAGAAGAAGAAGAAGAAGAATCTTCTTCTTCTTCTCTTCTTCAATATGCGCAGAAAATAGCTTATCATTATGAAAAAATAATATGGTCGTGTCTAGGCTTGAACCCTAGTCTCCTGGATTAGAAACCAAGCGTTCTGACTCTGAACCACCACCTGAATCTATGTGTCTATATTTCTAGGAGTTTCAATATGATTTTTTGAACCCACCCAATTAAGGAGAGATTTATAATCTTAATCTAAAAAAAAATATGAATATTATATTTTAACAAATTTTCCATTAATTCTAACGTACTTGGGCGGCTCGTGGACATGGTCGTTTTTAAAAGACACAATTTGCGTACCTCTCGTGTACAGATTAGCCTTACATCCCTTAGAGTGGGTGGAGCAGATCCAGCGGACCCTGTTTCCGGAAGCCGACTGCTGTCTGCAGAATGTGTAGTCATTTAACATCAACAGAGGTTTTCCGTTCTTCGACAAGACAACTGTAACAAAAACCTTTCATTTAATAAAATATAAACTTCGTTTTTTTTGTATACAAAAAAAAAAAAATTCCATAAAAACTGGTACAAGTTAAAAGCATAAAAATTGGAGTTTCACTCCAGGCGTTATCTAGCAATGTGATAATTGCGTAAAAGCCTTTCACATTGCATTAATAAAGATTTTCTGCTTAATGCTTACAAATTATCTTAATAGATGGTGCTAGTGTAGATGGACCTACTAACAGTGAAGTTATTAAAAAATATTGACATATAGTTCCAAAAATTTGTCAGACGTGGTATCGTAAGAAGGGAGGAATGGTGAATGTTGTTAAGCATAAAGTGATCGCTTAACCCAACCAATGACAGGTCATAAGTCCTGTAAACGCCTCGACTACCATATTCTGTTTCCAAATAATTTACATCTTCGTCTCTATTGAGATACAATTAATCCTATAAAATATAAACTGTATTTTTCTAATAATTATAATGTAGAGACAACATATACATTTATAGTCCGAACAATTATGTAATGTCTACCTTCAGCGGTTCTCAAAGTGTACATATTTTATAATGAGCATAGTTTATAATGTACCCATTTTTTATATGATATTTTTATTATTATTACTCTGTTGAATCGCTCTTCACATCATGACAGCATGAGCCAAATCGATGTGAAGGGTACTACAGCTATCATAGTGATTTTCGTGACATGCGATAGGTAGCTAATCTATCGCCATTTCATTGTCACGTGAATTCTACACCAGACCAAAGACAGTGTGACAATCACTGCCCTCGCCGGGAATCAAACCCGAAACCCTCGGGGTGGCAGTCAATGCACTTACCACTCGGCCACGAAGGTCGTCGTTCATTAGATGATTATAATTAAATAATGAACATAAAATCAGTTTTTGCTTATTGTACGGCTCCGTAAAATATTTAGTGTTTCAAAAGGGTTCTTTCGCCAAAAAAATTTGAGAACCGCTGACTCATAGAACTACTGGGGGTATTTATATATCTTTTCTTGGATCATGTCTTTCAGGAGTATCGGCTCGAAGGCTATTGCTCCCCCCTGTTGGAAGTTATTTGGATATGTTATATTTATTATGATAATGCCTTTTTAAAGCAAAATATATATTTTTTCCCTTGTATATCGTCGGTTCAAAGGTAAAACTCATTAGGTGACATTTCAATTTTTTCTCCTTTTCTTGCAACTTCCGCATCAGACTTGTGAATTCTACGTCAAAAAACAATCACCAAGTGTATTTATTAAAGAATAACAGTTATTCTTTAACAAAAAACACTTGGTGATTACTTTCTGCCGTAGAATTCACAAGTCTGATACAGAAATTGCAAAAAAAAAAAAATCAAATGTCACTTAGTGAGTTTTACCTTTGAATCGACGAATTATAACAGGTCGTTTGAACCCAATTACTGTATACAATTTATTTGAGCTATTATATTGATTCTTATGACATGTGATAGGTAGCCAATCTATCGCCATTTTATTGTCACGAGAATTCTACACCAGACCAAGGACAGTGTGACAATCACACGGCCATCGCCGAGAATCGAACCCGGGACCTTCGGTATGAAAGTCAGAGCTCTTACCACTCTGCCACGAAGGTCGACCGTTTCAACCGTATTCAAAAATATTAATTTTAATATGGAGTGTTAAACAATTGCTCAAACAATCATAAATACATTTTATATCACTTTTCACTATAATATTTAATTGGCATCTATTGTATAAGCGCGATGTGTTTGTAAGTGTAACTGCCAAGAAGAAATTTGTTCGGTTAGTTTTTCAGTTCGTCTACCAAGTAGGAGGCCTCCGCCGGGCGCTATTGATGTCGGCCAGACTTCCCATTTCGGCCGCACAGATCCTGAACGCCTCGTGCCAATTTTTAGACGTATCTAACATGTTTTCGATGTTAATATAACTACCAGCAGGCAGTGGCGTCTGATCCACAGTGCGTCACCTGAGAGTAAGAAGGTTCTAACTGTCAAAAGTAAAAAGCTGAGAAAAATGATGTCAAAGTTTTATTGGTTTCGGTGTGTATCTTGGAATAAAAGGGTTCCATATGAAGCAGATGAAACTCTTTTACCGAGAAGCGTGTAAATTTTCTGGCGACAGTTGGAATAATAAAGTTCTAAGTTTAAATGAATCATTCTTCAGTGAATCGTGTGATTTGAATGATCAAATGGAAGTTGATTCTTTTCGTAACATCAAAATGACGATACTATTACATTTATTTTTTAATTGTACGTATAGATAAGGTTAGTAAGAACCCTTTTCACGAAAAAAAGCCAAATGTGAAATTTTGTTAGTTGGAACCCTCTTCGAACCCTGGACGAGTGGGCGGCTACAAACAGCGTCTGTTCCCCATGTCAAGGGCGGCTGGAAATAATACACACCAACCCGCATGGCAAGCGTGGTGTGGAAATGACAAAATTCCCTCCAAACAAAGATGAAAATGTCGATTTTTAAAACAGGTTTACCCCAGGCGGGTAGAGCAAATTGCTCAGAATCCCGCACTGCTAATACAGTCAGTCCCGACTGCTTGTTGCTACATAAAACATACGCACTATGCGACTGGAAGCTGACTTGGAGACCGTGGACGGCAGAGAGAAGTGCAGGGCGACCGCAAGCACGGTGGAAGGATGATCTGAACAGACACGTCGGAATAACCTGGATACAGTCTGCACAGGACAGAGTGACATGGAAGCGAATGGAGGAGGCCTTTATCCAGGAGTGGACGGGAAGAAGAAGAAGAAGAAGAATAATATAACTATATAACTATTATTGTCGGCGCTCTTGTACGGATTCGGGTTATGGACCCTCAAAATCAGCACTATGAACAGAGGCATTAGAAATGTGGATGCATCGTATGCATCATGACTGATGTGGTCAGCAATAAAGTGCGCCACAAAGAGCAAGAGTTGATAGACAACTGCTGGGTGACATCAAGTTCCGGAAGGTATCCTTCCTGTTGTATGTGCTTAGAGGAGAGAAGTGCGAGATGCTGCACCTGCTCTCTCTCCGGTCTCAATCTAGCGATTGGTCTGCAGCAAGGTGACGCATCTCCTCTTCCACTCCGCCCGATCCTCGGCAACTCTCTTCAACTCCGCATAAGAGGTGCAGCCCATATCTCGGTAAATCTGGTCTAGGTACTCTTGGCGAGGTCGTCCTCTGCCAATCGATCCCTCGACCATTCCCTCCAACACATTATGCAGGAAACATTGCTGCCCTGCATAAAGGACAAAATAGAGGGTCGTCGAGGTGACGAGAGAAGACGGACATCCTGGCTCCGGAACATACGTAATTAGACGGAGATAAGAACGGGCGAGACGCTGTTTAGAACTGCGCAAGGCAGGGACGTGTATTCTCAACTGATAGTCGACGTCGAGGGGACCCGGCATGACACCATAAAGAAAAAAAATATGAATTATTTTCCGAATCATCTCATTAACCTTGTACAATGTAGTTTTTTTAAGTGGTAAAGGATATCATCCTTCATACTTACATATCACACGCTTAATAGTAAACTGACCGATTATGGTTTAGGCCATAATTGAATTAACATCAAACAGAGGCTTGTGTTAACGCTATCCATCTATTTTTCACAATGTTAACGCTATGCATTCTAACGTGTTTTTCGTCTTTTTTTGTTAAAACACCGACTCATGTCAGATTGAGCAAAACTTGTTTTTTTTTTGTTAAGCCAGTGTTCTATTAAGCGTGCGATATATCCATTAATTTCTCTAGCTTTCTCCACGTGTATATGGTGTACAATATTTATAAAAATAACTATGATATGAATTGTTTAATATATAAATAAAACAAGGGTTTTCAAAACATAGTGTAAAAAATATTTATTTATAGTAAATATTATAAACAATTCATTAATAATTAGTACTTGTAGAATAACTTATATATTTTTTCTTGAACAATGAAGTAAAACTCAAATGATTTTCCTGAAAATTCTTGATGGAAGTGCATTAATAATTAAATAAAACGATGTTTTTTTTTAACTACTTCCACTTTTGTCTTTATTTCGACAGCGACCATAAGCGACCCAAAAGTAAAAAAATTCAAACGTTATATGTAAATATGTAAGCTATAATAAAATTTAAAATCCATTGTACTGAATATGAATATTCTTGAATACCTATAATACCAATATTTAAATTCAGTTTTTACATATATATATTTGCAGATTATTTTTGTATAGAATCATGTTTACCACCCCTGATCTGTATGTATATAAAGGACTAAGTTTACAATAGTGTCACCAGTCGGTCGATGCCAGCGAGCCTGGCGATACCGGTCGCTGTCGAAATAAAGACAAAAGTGGAAGTAGTTAAGAAAATGGTAGCTATCCTTGGCTCTATCCCACGGCATTTCTTTTGTGAATGCTCGGAACCAATTCTCTACAGCTTCGAAGAGATGGACATCTAATTACCCATTTCTTTAGATTAATTAGGGGATACTTCGAGAACTCGGCCGTACTGGAGGGTGTTCGGCTTTTTGTCCCCGATAGATATCTTCGACAGCGACAGCACAGATTGTTTTACCTACCGGCCGCCAGAACCAATCTGCCTCTGGTGACACCGGTGGGAAGAGCAATTAGTCTGCTGAACGCGGTCTCCTCGGAGATCGACGTCTTTCATGTTAGTGAAAGTACGTTCAGAAGGCAAATACTCTTAATTCTGGAGAGTATTCTGTCTTCCTAATGTTGAACCATCTCTTATGCGTTTCTGATAGTATACTATATATTATAATATATTATTTTACCTGTTCTCAATAGATGCCTTGAAAATAAATTTTGTAATGTCTGTTGATGAAATAAACTGATTTGATTTGATTTGAAAAAAAAAAAAACATCGTTTTATTTAATTATTAAGTAAAACTCCGTATTAAATAATATATATTTATTCCGTCTCTTATCCTCTATGTTCTCTGCAGCCCTCACCGCCGAGAAAGGCCTCCTCCAATCATATTATTAATCTGATCACAGACCTGCTCTACTTCTTTTGTCTGGAATATTTTCTGTGACAATTATATTTTCTAGATCAGTGGTCCCCAACCTTTTTGTCGCCGCGGACCGGTTAACGTTTCATATTTTTACCGCGGGCCACTGGGGGAAGGGAGGGGACACACATTGAATGCAGTTTTTTTTTTAAATTTAATAACTACATATTTGTACAATATATAATAATAAAATTTACAACTGTGGTACATAAGTTATAGTGACAAATAATAGTAGAGAAAACGCAAGGTTTGTGGGAAAAATGAAGAGAAAATATATAATATGTAACAGTGAAAGATTATTAAGTTTCAGATATTTTTTTAATTTTCTTTTGGATTCATGGGTATTTTCAATATTTTTAAGGTTCAAAGGAAGGTCTAACGTATTTTTTCCAAGATAGAGAAAATAATTTTGAGAATACTTAGCGTTTAATATCGGGATTTTAATGTTATTCTGATATCTTGCAGATATATTAACTTGAACAAACAAACAAACAAACCATCACGCCGTTTCCCCGCAGGGGTAGGCAGAGAGAATGGACCGCCACACTACTCTATCCTGGCAAACTTCTCTAGCCTCCTCCACATTCATACAACGAGTCATACACGCACGTCGATTCCTCCGACTTTTAACATGACCAACCTTTAAAATTTGATTAATTTGGTCATGCCATGTTTTCCTCGGTCTGCCTCGACTTCGTACCCCATTTACATCATTAACGTATACTTTCTTAACCATTCTTTCTACATCCATGCGTTCCATATGTCCGAACCAACGCAGCGATCCTTTCATAATTTTGTTCATAATACCTTCTTCCGCTCTACATTCCTTTCTTATATCAGCATTTGAGATTCTGTCGTATATCGTTCTACCACACATACGTCTTAGGGACCTTATCTCTACCGCATTTATTCTGCTCTCATCCTTCTTCTGCCAGTTCCATGCTTCGCTTCCATAATTAGGGTTGGGACCAGAACTCTATTGTGAACGGCCGTTTTCGCTTTCATTGATAAATTCTTGTTTCCAATGACTATTTGAAAGTTATTTAAAGCGTGAAGAGGTTTTCAACGGAATAACTATTTTAAGCTATAATTAAGTTTTATTGGGTATGTTCGATTTTTCAAAAGTAATTTTGATTTTTAAGCAGGCCCTTGCGCGGCCCAGTACCATTTGGTCCACGGCCCGGGGGTCGGGGACCACTGTTCCAGATAACCCAGTTTTCTCCTGGCAATTCGGGTGGTGGTCTAGGGGATAGAACGCTTGGCTCCTGATCCAGGGGACATGGGTTCAAGTCTGGACACGACCAGATTCCTTCTTCATAATAATGAGCTATTTTCTGCTCACATTGAAGATTGTAAAATTAATTCTAATATCATTGATTAAAATCCTTGGTATTAGTCTTTTTTAAAAAAAAAAATTTTTTTTGAATAAAGAAACTCAATACTCGCCGACATATTGTTAGGATATTTTAAATTTTAAAATATTCTCCATTATGTCTGGCGTATTTCGGCGGATTGTGGGTGTGTGAGTTTTGAAACGAAATGATGACGTTGTCTTTGGTATAGACGTTGGCGTTGCACCATTTGGAGGTGTGTTGAGAACACATCCAGCGTACTCTGTTACCGGCGGTGACCCTGTGCTTACAGAACGTGAACTTCCGAAACATCAACATGGGTTTGCCTAAACGCGAGTTGACGAACTGTGCTGAAAAAATATAAATTAATTGTATTTATAAACAATTGAATTATTTATTGTTTCTTTAACAATAGTGTAAAACTTCACATAAAATAATTAATACAAATGAAAAATAAGAAGTGAATACGGTGCAAATGTTGATGTTATGAACAAAATAATGAAACGATCATTTAGATCAACCATACTCAAGCCTTTTTTGTGCGGCCCTAAACACATTTATTATCAGGGACATGATTTACAAAATCTGGCGTTCTATATTTCGTATATCTTGAGATTAATTTCGACTTTGACGTACAGATAGTGACATCCGAAAATGGTTGTCGTTGTCGTGTCAACATCAAATCTGGTATAAGAGTGTTGCTATTGCACGCGCTATATTTATTACCAAAAAACAAAAATTTGACAGACAAGTATGCGCGCAAATAATTTTTCCAAATAAATGGGTTCATGATTTTTTTCGTCATACCAGTATAGTGTTGCGGCCCGCGTAGCTTTACAAATATATTTATGTGGCCCGAAGAAAAAAAAGGTTGAGTATCATTGATTTAGATGGTTTGGACATATGGAAAGAATGAATGAAGAAAGAATGGTAAAAAAAATTATGTTAACGAAGTAAATGGAACCAGAAATAGAGGAAGACCGAGGAAAACGTGGCACAATCAAATAAATCAAATATTGAATGTCGGTCATGTGAGGAGTCAGATGAATCGACGCACGTGCATGACACGATGTATGAATGTTGAGGAAGCGAGAGAAATATGTCAGGAAAGAAAAGTGTGGCAGTCCATTATTTCTGCCTACCCCTTCGGGGAGACGGCGTGATGGTTAGTTAGTTATTTAATACGAATGATAACGTCTGTTTTGCAGAAGTTTTGTTATATTTTATGTAAATGATATGGTTCTCCTGTCTAGGGCATTATCAAATACCTTTGATAGTGTCTGCCAACATTTGATAAAGCCGTAAGAACCCCCGACGATGGCAGCGAGCTACCGAAATTGGACGAAGTCACAAACATTAGTGAATTTAAATTAAATATTCAATAAAAAAAAATACGATTGGATTTATTTTTATTTGATTTATATTCTATTTTGCAAAAGATAACTGAAAATACTGTTTTTGTTAACATCAAAAAAATTAAGGGTCAAACATTATTTTTATAAAATATTGTACCAGAACATAAAATGTAACCCGAATTTTAAACAATTTTGTTTACTCACTAAATTACATATTTTTTAAAAAATTGTCATATTATTTTGAGTGTAACTGAACAAGTATCGCCTACTATTTAATAACAGATTGTTTTATTCAAATTAAGTGGTTTTAAATATCGAATAACAATATACGACTAGTTGCAGACAATACCGCATAAAGTACGAATAGAGTCTAAATGAGCTACGGAGAAGTTGTGTGTATTCTACCATTTCCACAAAACGCCCACAATCGAGACGAGTTCGCTACAAGTATTCCGTTGTATTTATACTGTACTGCCATCTGTGATCAGTGTGAGCGTTAGGGACTAAAAAATAATGTAGATGTCGGTAGCATAGAGTACCTCAAATTCTGTAAAGAGTGGTGTTGGATTAGAGTATATATACAAGTTTTAAAACACAAACGGTGGAGGGTCCGACGCCACGCAGGCCGTCCGCTGGCACAGCGCGGATTTAAGCTGTGTAAAATAAGTGAGCTGTTGTAGATCATTTGTTCTTTGTTCAATAAGGCGAATCTTCAAGAAAAAAATAGAGGTTAAACTGGTATAAAATCCAAATCCACTGCGGAGTAGACTAGACCTTCCTTTTGGCGTTTTTCTTTGCAAATTTTATCATAATAAAATTTCAACATCCACATTTAACTAATAAAATTTGTAGATAATGTAATTATAAGGTTTCTATGTATTTTATAAAATACCTTAAGTCAATTTCTTTAAACACAGTTTATTCAATCTGTTCATAATTGAAAAGTGTAGAAAAAAAGACATTCACTTAAAAGAAATAAAAAAATTAATAACATATTATAATACAAGCATTATAAATAATATGCAAAGATTTTCAGATTAATAAACCCTTCCTCTCTGTTATAAAAAAATAAATACAATTTAATTCAAAACTCTTAAAATTCTATCAGCGAGTATATTCCATGTTTCCAGTTTGGTCCATTAGGATCATTCCAATTTTAGTTTGAAGTTCCTATAATTAGGATTTATTTATGTGTATTCCATTTTTATAATGGATTTTACCATAATTGGAATTCAAATTTTGATATAATTTCCGTCCGAGTCCGTGTACCAACTGGGGGGTACATGAGTATGCTGATTTCTCATAGAGATAACTCGATTGTTTTGTAACACGAGGGAGACCGGGCAGCGCATGGAAGAATACGAGGAGCAATGCCAGCGAACTCCCTTTCCTGAAGGTTTCCCTTTTCTGTATGTGTACTTGTCAAACATCAGAGATGTTTTAGAGCCCATGACAATATATTTCACTAGAAAGAAATAATTAATTAAATATACAAAAATAACTTAACTTCTGGATAGGAAATTTGATTTCTTGTGTATAATCAGAACTTTGAAATATATAGTACTTACCAAATTCTACCCAATATTATAATTTTTCACACATTCACTTCTTTAACTCTACTCTTTCTCATAAAAAAATCGGCATTATTGAATTCCATAATGTTAAAGCCTTGTTTAGTAAATGTTTCAATTTTGAACACGGTTATTATATTATGTATCTCATATTTGTTAATTATTTTTATGAGATCACGACAGCTGTTTCGCCAACCTATGTTGGCATTATCAGGTGTTATGTTATTTGTAACACTCGATGATGCCAACATAGGTTAGCGAAACATCTGTTGCGTCAATCTCATATAAAATAATTAATAAATTGTGATTGTGTAATAAAGGTGTTTCAACTTTAAAATATTCAATAATGTTAAAGTATCATTGTGTTTCAGCCAAAACAATGAATAACTTTTTCTTGATATGATTTTTTAATTTCTTAGAATATGGTGTAGATACTCTAAATTTGGAAAATATGAGCTTCAAACATCAAGAACAGGTACAATTTGTTCAATCCGTGATAAGCTCCATCAGAAAAAATGTTATTATAATATTGGAAAACCATTATTTCTTTTGTACTGTGTCATTAATAAATACTCGAAAGGAAATAAATAAAAAACTGTAAAAATTATTCTATAAAATAATACACTTGTAAAATTTGCATATAAACCACTTTATTTTATATAAATGCCAACCGATTTCGCTCACGCAGGAGCTTCGTCAGGGTAACAGAACACACTGTTAATTATTTTAATTTATTAGACAAAAATACAACCAAATATGTTACAATTTTACAAAATGTGTTTCGACAATACATTATATCACCACTTTGCGAGAATAACGTGACACTTCAAAAATCAAATCCGCCATGCTCAACTTTATGTTCTACAAAAACATGGTATTTTAAAAGTGAAAAACAGAGGATTTATGAAGCAAAGAGACAACACAACAGTGGTATATTGTGTTGTCACGTTGTCTCTTTCAGACGGGTATCTAGCTTCATTTAAAAAAAATTCGAGATAACACGTTATTCTCGCAAAGAGGCGATATATTTATTAACATTATGAATACATTTTTAAATGATAAACATACAGATTTTCAAAATGCATATTATAATATATCTGAAAACATCCAATTAATTGACCTTAATTTGTTATAAAGACAAAAAAAAAAAAAACATCACGCCGTTTCCCCGCAGGGGTAGGCAGAGAGAATGGACCGCCACACTACTCTATCCTGGCAAACCTCTCTAGCTTCCTCCAATTCATACAACGAGTCATACACGCACGACTTCTAACATGACCAACCTTTAAAATTTGATTAATTTGGTCATGCCATGTTTTCCTCGGTCTGCCTCGACTTAAAGACTTAAAATATAAAGACTTAAAATATAATAAGAACAAGAGTGTTTATTAATTGTTTCTTCGATAATTATTTTATAATATAATACACTTGTAAATAAATATTTACAAGTGTATTATTTTATAAAATATAAAGACTTAAAATATAATAAGAACAAGAGTGTTTATTAATTGTTTCTTGAAAAATTATTTAATAACTCCATATTAAATAATCCAAAAGAAAATGTTTGTTTTCTATAAGTACAGTAGAATGCCATTTATCCGGACTAATTGGGATCGGAGGTGTTCCGGATAATCAAACAGGGGCTAATTCTTTTAGCAAAATAAGGTGTAAATAGATTTTTTTTCCTCGACTCTTTGTGGATTATTAAATTACAAATTGAACTGGAAAAACAAGTACGTATGTAGTACATTTACATACAAATGCTAACATTTTTTTTGAACAAGAAATCCTCATCTTTTTTTGCAGCTAAATCGCAGATTCGTTTTAATAAAAGCAATTGAGTTGAGTTGCTTACCTCTTGCTCTTTAAACCATGATACAGCAGTTTCTAAATGCTGTAAAGGCTTCTTCATGACTGATTCATTCTCCTTCTCATCCTCATTTGAGCTTTCATCATCATCTTCATCCTCACTCTCTTTTTGTACCAGAGAAACAATTTCATCATCGTTCAACCCACACTCAACGTTGTGGGGTGGGGTGGGATAAGCTTAGCCATGCGTAGGTCCCGGTACAGAATGCTTCATCATTTCGGCTTGTCCGTATAATTGACATTCTGGTTAACTGACATCCGGATAAAGGACTTTCTACTGTATTATTATATTTTATGGGAATGACACGTTTCACTTTCCCTATTCCACATATTAAATAAATTTCCTTATTTCCCCCATCCTGTATTTTGTCTCCTCCCTCCCTTCTGTGCCTCCGGCTGTGCATTATTTCTTTTTTTATTCTTTCTCTAACATATGTTATTTATGTATCAATTGTGTATTTTTGTTTGCTGTTGAATTGCTATGTGTGTACGGCGGGACATCGAGGGAGAGTAGCGTAGCTTAAATGGTCTGGGTCCCCCTTGGTTGCAAATATGCATATATTATTATTATTATTATTTAACGTAAGTCCCGCATAGACGGGGGACGGGCCTAGGGGTGCACGAGTGAAGCTGACGAAAGGCGCCGCTGCGCCTATAACAGCTTCGGGTAAGCGGAGGGAGCCCTCTATGCCTCGGCCATATATAGTTTCACCTTTCTAAGACATTATCAAATGTCATTTGCAGTATAAAGACGATACATGTCATTCCCATAAAATATGATAAAACCTCTAGGAAACAGATATTTTCATAATCATAATCAAGTCAAGTAAGTCATAATCGCGTAGATTTTCACGGTTGGCAGCAATATGTTTGTTGTGTTTTTGGGTAACACCGTGTGATAACTCCTTCTCGACCGACGTTTCGGAGATCGTTGCAGTCTCCATCTTCAGGGTAATGAATGTGATATGTGTTGTGTCTGCTAAGGTACTTCACCGTTGTACCGTGTCGGCAGTGTGTACGTGTGAGACAAAGGTTCCCCGAAATAGCTTGGCACAGGGGGCATTCCGGAGCGGTATGTCGCCGGCAGTGGGTTATTCACAAGGGGCCCATTCCCGGGTGGTGTGTCACCGGGCGGCGCGGGCCTCAGTCGGGCGGGTTGTATATTGTGTAGTACCGGATACCACGCGGGTTTAAGGCGGAGGCCGTCGTCTCTGTTGATGTTTTGCGGGTGTTGATAAATTTCGATTGCCTCGCTGATGAGACGTGCACGTTGGCTCCTCGGTCTGTCTAGTAGTCTAGTGTACTAGTGCTTAGCTAATTAGGGGAATAACCCACTGCCGGCGACATACCGCTCCGGAATGCCCCCTGTGCCAAGCTATTTCGGGGAACCTTTGTCTCATACGTACACACTGCCGGCGACACGGTACAACGGTGAAGTACCTTAGCAGACACAACACATATCACATTCATTACCCTGAAGATGGAGACTGCAACGATCTCCGAAACGTCGGTCGAGAAGGAGTTATCACACTGTGTTACCCAAAAACACAACAAACATAAGTCATAATCATTCAAATTTCAAAGTACTCTGACTGATTACATACAAAGACAGTGGGGGGCTTGTGATTATGATGATTTTTTTTTGAATGGATCTCATCATTTTTGATAAGCACTGAAGCTCTGCATTTTAAGGAAGAAGAAGAGGAGCACGTCCAGTTTATTCCCCCCTTAGTCGCCGTCGTGCCCACCCAGTATGTGTAGTCGTTAGCCATCAAAATTCTCTTTTTGTGTATAAAAAAATATTTAACTGTAAAAAAGAAAAACATAAGTAAGTTATGGGAAAATTAAATAGAGTCCTTAAAATGTTAGTAAAATAGCAAGTTCAGGATGAATTCTTTTTCTTTTGGATTTTGAGGATTTCAATCAATGATATCAGAATTTATTTTACAATATTCAATCTTTTTCTTCTTCTTCTTGTCCTGTCACCTCTGTGGTGCATAGGGCCTCAAGGAGCCTTCTCCACCCGACTCTATCGCATGCCTAATATCATCCCAAGTGAGGCCTGCTGCTTTGACCTCGTCCTGTGGGGCTCTTCTCTAGGTGGCTCTAGGTCTGCCATGCTTCCTCTTTCCCCCCATAGCGGGCCATAATTTTTGGTCAACCATGTTACCTTTTGGTAAAATAGGTGAAAATGAATATAATAAATGTGAAGAATTATTATTTATATATTTTCATTGTATGATATTTCACATAACAATCCCCGACATGTAGACCAGGTTGATTTTCACAGGTTTCGCAAAATAGCCGTGTTTCTTTTCTTCCACCGATAACTTTTCTATTAGAACACACTGCACAGTCCTTCTTGGTTCCGGAACGAAGGATATGTAATTTATTCATAAGACGGCCTTCTGTAGGAAGAATAGCAGATCTTCTTTGAAATTCAGTGCCTCTTGGAAATTCTCCTCCTAAAAGGCCAACCAATGGTTTTAGAAACATCAAATATCATTGTTTCATTGTATTTTTTCTCACTTTGAAACAGTATATGAGTTTATAACACACCTTGATTCCCCACAAAAATGTTTTTATATACTTGATGCATAGCGATTAACTTGATCAATTTCATCTGTATGAAATATACGAGTATGTAACCAGTGACTTTTCGCTATTTACTGCAGAACCACCACTTAGTTATTTCTGTACTCTTCTTAACCTTCAAATAGTTCTTGTGGCTCTTTCTCTGCCTACTATCTCTAGAGTTTCTTTTCCCCATACATACCAATTATACTCTTCCACCTCCAACTGTGTCCCGTTTTTCTTATACTTCTTCTTCCTTACTTTAGACCTATGTGGTCTGTTCTCCAGAGAGTTGCTCCTCCTGTGAAGTAGATTCCCAGCTGTCCTTCCATCTTTTAGGAAGTCTTCCACGAGGACGAGTCCCGAGTTGATTATGCAATGCAATATAGGGTAGTCTGGTGGAGTCCATTCTTTGAACATGACCGTACCAGTCCCTTTTTCGTTGTCTGCTCCATCTTATAATATCCTCAACCTCACATATCTCTCTTATTCTGGTGTTCCTCACGCGATCCCTCAGTGTCTTGCCTGCTATCATCCTCAGTGTCTTCATTTCGGAAGTCCTAAAAACTTGTTTGGTCCTTACTGTGTCTGCCCTTGCTTCGACGCCATATGTTATTATTGGTCTTATGCATGCTTTATAGATTCTCATCTTACTATTAATGGCCATGTCTTTGTTTTTACATATTGTGGATTTTAGAGTCCCAGAGATTGCAGCTGCCTCGTTTACTTGGGCTTGTATTTCTTCCCGCAGATCAGCTATCCCCACCAGGTCTATGCATAGATACTTGAAGGCCCTGACCTGTTCTATGGATTGATTTTCTATGACCAGGTTACATGTTTTGGGTATTATAGTCCTATGCAGTTAATATTATTCTATTGTTGTTATATATCATATGCTTGTATTTGTAAGTGCTGAGCATAGAAGGGAGAAAAATAGAGTATTCAAAATGTGCCCTGGTGTCCCTGTTGATTTGGTTAAATGAAATAACTGTTAATGTCAATCTCGGATGGACAGGGGACAGGCCTAGGGTGTGAACGAAGCGAGGCTGATGAATGAAAGAAAAGGAAGAGAAGCGAGGCCTATTAGTAGTAGCCTCACTGTCTTGGGTAAGTGGTGTTTTTCTAAGTCTTTTAACCTTGGTGTCAAACATGTACTTAAAAATGTAACCACCATTTTATCCCGCAATGCCAGCAATGATAGCAGTGATCATGAATCACAACGACCTATTACTAACCCATTAACGTCTAAAATAAAACTACACGTGAAAATGATTTATTATTATGATTTATTTCCATATCATAGACAAAAAACACATAAATGAAAGGAATGTACACAGTCGTGTACAGTGAGCGATTTAAGAGTGAAATTGCCCGAAGCAAGGTCGCTCAACACATAATGTTTTTTTACAGAGTTCGCAACACCAGCGACCTCGGTTGTGGCAAATAACACAACGCAATGGTTTTTTAATGCGCTCCGGATTGTGCCCATTGTTTTTCTGCACCACTCCAAGCACTGGTGACAATGTCGGACATTTTGTTTTGACAAACATTTTAGAATTTTCATAGACATCTGCAAAATACTGTAAATTAAAATAAAGAAGCGCCCATTGCAATAAAATGGAACCGAGTACACAATTATTAAAATAGGTTGTCACAATGATAGTATCCACCATTATAATACATTGTAACTATATATTATTTGATAGTAATACTGTATATGTGCTATACAAATATTTGATTATTTATAATTACAAACAATAAAAAAAAACACACTTTAGTTATTTAATTTACAATCCAATTTGCAATGTAACAATAATTCGACACATATTATCAGGTAACTGAAAAGGTTTATTTATTAATGGATATTTAGTGACAGATCCTGTTACATTTTCCTTATATTTACCACATATTCCTCGAAGAGAACTTCCATTCATAAGGGTCGGTACAAGAACATCATTGTGCACTGTCATCTTAGCTTTTGTATGCGATGACATTTCACTTTGTTGCCTGCCCCAACCCTTCTTTCAATGTCCCTCTCCACTCTCCCATAATTTGTCAAATATTGCCATTTAAATAAAAAAAACATCTTTATCAAAGTGAAAATAAATGAAAATCTCAACATTTCACATATTTCCCATTAATAACAAAAAATCTAGGAGGCTTGTGAATGTGATTATCTACAGAAGAAAAATATTTGTCATCTTTTATGACTACTGACGCCTTGCAACGGGATGTAGGGTATGATGAACAAGTCCAGCGAGAGCCTGCAGTTGTAGACCACCCCTTATAGAAGGTGTATTCCTTGTACATAAGCAGGGTCTTATTATTGACAGATATATATTTCACTAAAAGCAAAAACAAAACAATATGATTACTAAAAAAGTTTTCAGAAAAAGATGTGAATGATGAACAAATCTTCCAATTTAATTTTGCAGTTTATATTGTGCATCATTTGCAGTAAAACAAATTGTACCTTGAACTGCGGCTAACTATATTTGCAGCTCTGACAGTTGGCTCAGTTCATCATATTGCGTACAATATAGTTGTACGGAAATAAAGTGAAAAGGTTTATAAATAGTCTGTCGCATTTCAAAACTAATATTATGGACTGCAAATGTAGCCAGCCGCCCTATAGGGGTTAAGAGAGTTCGAAATTATTGTCCATAAACTGATACATACTATTACATATAGAAGGTTGTGTGTAAAAAAAATAGGATATATCATGAATAGTTGCATATAACATTAGCAATTGCATTGGTATTGAGACATTATATTTTGACGGAGTGAGTCATATGATTTGTTCTCCTTTTCTCAAAAATTTCATTAATAAGATAGTGTGGATTTCTTCTTCTTCTTCTTCAAGTGCCCTGTCGGGTCCCCCCAACGTTGGCGATCACCTCGGCGAACCTGTCCCTGTCCTGCGCCGCTCGGAACAGCTCCTCCACACTTCGGATGCCGGTCCACTCCCTCACGTTTCGCAGCCAGGACATTTGTCTCCTTCCGGGCCCTCGGTGTCCCTCAACTTTCCCCTCCAATATCAGTTGGAGAAGGTGGTACTTTTCCCCACGCAGTATATGACCCAGATGTGAGATCTCTCGAACCTTGATAGTTGATGACAATTCCCTGTCAACTCTAGCTCACCTCAGGACTTCGGTATTGGTAACCATGTCTGTCCAGGGAACTCTGAGCATTCGGCGATCACTCTTGCTGCCTCAATTCTGCATCTTATCTCTACATCTGGGTCAAGAGATTGCGTTAGTATGCTGCCGAGGTATTTAAATTTTTCCACCCTTTCAACGTTACGGCCGTTCAAATGCAATACTGACCCACTGTAGTCAAGCCGTCCGAATGTCATCCATTTGGTTTTGCTGACATTTATTGCTAGCCCCAATCTTTCACCGGACTCGTCAACAAGATTAAGGAGGTCCTGGATTTAATATAAAGTAAAAAAAATATAGGACTATTATTTTTTAGCACATTAAATAGACATGTTTCATTAATTATGTGTGATTTAATATATAAATTCAACAGAATAATCACAATAAATGATATTATATAAAATATAAAAATAGACAAAATGATTTTTAAGCATGCATTATACAAGTAATATGTTAATTCAGTTAGAAGCAGTAAATTTAACAATCAATTCATTCAGCATCATGTCAATTTTAGCACATTAAATAGACATGTTTCATTAATTATGTGTGATTTAATATATAAATTCAACAGAATAATCACAATAAATGATATTATATAAAATATAAAAATAGACAAAATGATTTTTAAGCATGCATTATACAAGTAATATGTTAATTCAGTTAGAAGCAGTAAATTTAACAATCAATTCATTCAGCATCATGTCAATTTTAGCACATTAAATAGACATGTTTCATTAATTATGTGTGATTTAATATATAAATTCAACAGAATAATCACAATAAATAATATTATATAAAATATAAAAAAAGACAAAATGATTTTTAAGCATGCATTATACAAGTAATATGTTAATTCAGTTAGAAGCAGTAAATTTAACAATCAATTCATTCAGCATCATGTCAATTTTAGCACATTAAATAGACATGTTTCATTAATTATGTGTGATTTAATATATAAATATTCATCAGAATAATCACAATACATGATCTCATATAAAATATAAAAATAGACAAAATGATTTTTAAGTATGCATTATACAAGTAATATGTTAATTCAGTTAGAAGCAGTAAATTTAACAATCAATTCATTCAGCATCATGTCAATTTTAGCACATTAAATAGACATGTTTCATTAATTATGTGTGATTTAATATATAAATATTCATCAGAATAATCACAATACATGATCTCATATAAAATATAAAAATAGACAAAATGATTTTTAAGTATGCATTATACAAGTAATATGTTAATTCAGTTAGAAGCAGTAAATTTAACAATCAATTCATTCAGTTTAAAGTAGTAAAAAAAAGCAGTAAATTTGAAAGTACAGTAAAACCTCGTTTATCCAGACCAATTGGGACCAGAGGCGTTCCGGATAATCAAACAGGCGCTAATTCTTTTAGCAAAATAAGGTGTAAATCGATATTTATCCTCAGCTAATTTATTGATTATGAAATACCAAATTTAACTGCAAAAACAAGTATTTATGTAGTACAGTGTGTACATAAAAAGGCTTACATTACTCTACATTACTGGAAAAGTAATTGAGTTTTAATAATAGCAATTAAGTTCAGCTGCTTTCCTCTTGCTCTTCAAACATGATAGCGCAGTTTCAAATGCTGTAAAAGCTTCTCAATGACTGATTCGTTCTCCTTCATCATCCTCATCTGAGCTTCCATCATCATCTTCATCCTCACTCTATTTTTGTACCAGAGAAACAATTTCATCATCGTTCAACCCACACCCAACTTTGTGTAGGTGTGGTGGGGTAAGCTTAGTCATGCATATGTCACGGTACAGAACATTTCATCATCTTGGCTTGTCCGGATAGTTGACGTTCCGGTTAACTGACGTCCGAATAAACGATGTTCTACTGTAATTAGAACCTCACATATTTCCCATTAACTACAAAAAATTGAGGTGGATCGTGAATATGTTGATTTCTGAGACACTCTATTTGACCATTCTTGACAACAACGGAGGCCTTGCAGCGAAGAGTGGTATAGGAGGAACAATTCCAGCAAGTGCCATAACTTCTCGGGCGTCCCTTGTTAAAGGTATACTCCTTGTACATTAGAAGTGTTTTGTTATTTACGGATATATATTTCACTGAAACCAATCAGAACAATACACGTATTTTAGTTGAATTATATTTTATGTAAACATTAAAAAACTATTAAATAAACTATTCAATTCAGTCATTACATTAATACATGTAGACCATAAGTTCCCAACGGGTACTGATGCCTTCCGCTGATGGCAGTAACAGATCTAAAGGCAAATAGAGGGACATTTGATAACGACCTAGAAAAGCGAAACATGTCATTCCCATAAATTTCAATAAAACTGCTAGAAAACAGACATTTTCAATTGTATTAATAACAAAAAATGGGTGTTAATTAATAACATTTTTAAAAAAGCATTAGGTATATGTATACTTCATTTGTTTGATGTGATTTATGCAATCTAGCATGTTTAGATCCATAGATAAAATATAAATAATGTGCAACAATGTTTTAATATTTGGTATAACTGTTATGGGAAAGGGGGCTATAGAATTTTTATTTCTTGAAAACGGAGCTGTGGTTTAGAAAAGGTTGGGAACCTGTGATATAGATGGTAAAAATTAATAACATGAGCTTGGGGATTAACTCATTGTTTTTATATTGTTATTAATATTTAATATGCAAAAATCGATTTAGTAAAGGAAGTTATTGATTTATAAAGTTATTACATCAAATAGTTTGGATCAGATAGTGGGTTCAGAATAAGAAATGCGAAAGAAGACGATTTTGGAGTTAAATTTTTGTAAACAAATAATATTGTATTTTGTACAAAAATTAAACAAACACTGATGGTTTTTATTCATATTTTCAGTAGGGTTTATGTCAAGTCATATTATGAATCAATCATACGACTATGAACAAAATGAAAGTAAGAACAAAAGTGGAAAAAACATTGTTTTAATTAATAAAAAAATAGTTAAAAAATACTAATGGTGGATAGCAGTGGCGGTACTCCCATAGAAGCCCAGAAGCTCGGCTTGTGTAAGAAATTTTGAATCAAAACCTCTTCTGGCTTACAGAGGTTCAGCTCTCGAGGCTATTCTTCTTATGTCTGATGGCAACATTGTTGGAAGGTGATTTGGTGGGTTGTTGGTTTATGCGGGGCATGATTACTTAGATTTGGGGGTGTTGATTCAAAATTTCTTACGGAAGCCGGACTTCGGGGCTTCTATGGGAGTATCGCCATTGGTGGATAGGTTTCCTTGTACAAAAATGAATTCAGGATTCAAAAAATAAAATTCAATATTTTTTATGTATCTTAATTTTATTTCAAAATAATAATAATAACTTTATAAAATCGTAACAAAGATTATTAATTATCACAATCGGATAATAGACAAACCTATTGCTGCACTTTCCATCTCACATGCAATTTCTGCTCCGCTTTTCACATAGTACATACTGAGTTGTACATGCAGGGAATGGGGCACTGTGTTATTTCTAAATTGTGTACAAAAATGTTCAAAGCGAGTCCAGTGTAAATACGACTTTTGTGGCAGAATGGCAACAGCAATGACTGCCGCACCGAATGTTCCGGGTTTGATTGCCGGCGATGACAGTGTAATTTTCACACTGTTTTAGTTCTGGTATAGAATTCGCGTGAGTGTAATGGCAATAGACTACCTGTCTCACGCCATGAGAATCAATATAATAGCTACACCCTTTACATCGATTTGGTTCGCGCTGTAATGATGTAAAGAGTATTAACAAAATAATAGTACTTAAAAAGAGGTGTGACTCTAGAAAGAGTTTAATTATATCCCATTCTAATTAAATCCCAAATTTTAATTAATTCTCATGATTCAAATAGAATCATGGGATTTAATTAAAATGCATGGATTTAAAATTGACGTTTTTGAAATCTTCCGTCAATATGGTAGATATTGGGAGGAGGATGGCTGTGTGCAACACATCTGAGAGAAATTATAATATTTTCTTTGATAACGATAGAAGCTTTGCAGCGTAGGGCTCCATATGAGGAACAGTGCCAGCGCGTGCCTATTCCGCAACGCCGTCCTCTATTGTAAGTGTAATTCTGATACATCACAAGGGTGGAGTTATTTTTAAGAGTAATGAAATTCACTGAAAACAAATTAAACAGTTTATTAACTCACTTTTTGCAGGTTACTTATATTGTTGCACATAAACATTACTGCACACTTATTGATCCCATGTTAATATATCGAAAAGGATCAACACTTTCCGGTCCTATGTCGAATGACATTCGACATCGACTTTATTCTAGTGAGTCCTATGTCAAATGTCATTCAACATTTTTCTTCTTCGTCAGTTTAGTGTCAAAATACAAGCAAACATATTTTTTTCTCGCTCGTATTTGGTGTAGTGGTATACTGGGATGAACATTCAATGTTTTTTTTTATGAACATTGGAATATGTAACAGTTAATTGCATTAATTTGTTAGTCAATGAAGCATTTCACAATTGAGTATTTATGCCAAACCATATTTTTAGTAAAAGAACTCAATAAATGTAATAGAAAAAATATTAAGAGGTATTTAAAAAAAAATAATGACAATATTAATAAACGAACAAGGTAAGCATCTCTTTAAATGATATTTATCCACACTTTTGCAAATGCTACTATTGTTTATTTCTATTTAATTGCAAATATTACTAAATGAACAAACAATTTAATTTAATTGTAGTTTGGTTGTCAAAATACAGGAAGCAGGATCTATATTAAGGCTGTAAACTGATAATTGGGCAATTGTATTATTTTGGAAAAAAAATCTTGTCGCAATAAAAAATACATATAAATACTATAAATGAAAGACATTTAAATGCAAAACGATTTATTAGTATTAAATCAATTTACCTGAATTAAAAACATTTCACTGAATACAATAATATTCATATACATTCTAATTAAAAATAGCCACAGTGTCATTTAAACAGCATATTCACAGTAATTTATGTGTAACGTAAAATGAACTAAACGTATGAAAATTTATAAATTATATTAAAAAACCATCACGCAACTTTTATTTCTAATATTATAACCACAATTCAAATAACCAATGAGTGTTTACACTGGAATGAAAACAAATAAAAAACGGTAAAATGAACGGCACATCTAAACATAAATATTTAATATTACGAATACCGACGTTATATTTATATCTCAAATTAAAATAATATCTCAAATTACAAAATAGTTTCTAATAAGTATTTATTATACACGAAGCAAAATATAATATTTTGACAGTACAAATGCAGACCGTAACCTAACAAAACTTATATCTGTTTCTGTGGAGTAACACGAACCGCTCGAATAGGGTATATGACACAGTTATAGGCAACGCTGGTCGATTTAACCTTATTTTCGGATTGTGTGCCAATATTGATTTCGCTTACCCTATTGAGTAAGCGTATCTCACGAAAAATATTCCACGGAATGATCAAGAAAAACCACATTAGTAGATGTAGATAGTCAATTTCTATGGTTTTAATCCAACATTTTGTGTAATGTGTTTGTTGATTGTCAAATTTTCGTAATGTATTTATTTTATTATTTTAATTTAAAATTACACAATTTGCTATTTTTAAAAAGCTAATAAAAATAATCGCGTGTTCACTGTTATCATATTATCTTACTTAATTTATACAGCGAAAGTGACATCTGACAGTAAAGGGTTATGTTTTTGGATGAATTTATCAACATTTATTTTACTTTTATTGTATTATGTGCCATATTATAATATGCCATAATTTTAGAAATCTTAGTTAACATATATTGTTTGTGAACTTATTTATTTGTTTGTATATATCCGGACTCTAAAATACATTAATCTATTTAAAAAAATAAACTTAATATATGAAGCAATATTAATTTGTTTAGTTCGTATTTCCTCAGTGCCTCGTATTGATTAATGAATCGTAAGTATTTTTTATTTGTCAACGATTATCTCTAATTGAAGACCCTATTTTAATTTCCTTGTTTATTGTAAGACTTTTGTTTTGAAGTTTCAAATGATAGAATTTTCTAGTAAGAAGCATCGAATACACGAGCTCTTATGAAAACAGAGCCACAAGTTTTATTAAAAATATGATTATTAAGCTATGTATACTAAATATTTTTTATATAAGACATTAAATTATGTACATCTTTTAATTCAAATACACAATTTTTTTTTCCCAAATGCAAATTTGGTTGATAACATTTAGTAATTGAGGGCTGGATATTATATAACAAAGGTGCATCAAAAAAGTATTTTTTATCCCAATTGGTGTTACATGTGAAGGCCAATAACTGCAAAGGTGTAAAGTGATTTTATAATATAGTGTAGTTCAAACGTCACCCTAAAGATGCCACCCATGGCACATTACATGGAACAACAAACAGTTTTTGTTATTTTTCTTTGTTTTTATTTTTGTATTATAATAACCGGGCTTCAATTATTGTAAAGAATGTATATAAATTAGTACTTTATGGTAATATCATTTTGGGTCATGTTTTAAGAGATTTAAGATCAATTCTGGAGATGACTCAGTTTATTCCTCATTATTATGAGCTATTATTTATTTTTACTAACTAACTAACTAACCATCACGCCGTCTCCCCAAAAGGGTAGGCAGAAAGAATGAACTGTCACACTTTTACTGATGCAGCACTTCATCCTTCTCTTTTCGCCCCGCGGGAGACGCGGTGTGATGGGTTGCAAACCTCATCGCCACCAATAGGCATCTCCCGCGCACACTTCGATCGTCCAACACCCACAAAATAAATCTGAAACAAATACTATAAAATACAATGATATAAAATAAAATAACAAAATATGAATAATTTAACACAAAATGTTCTTTTTAGATGGTGCACATATTGTCTTTTTATTTTATGTTCCACATATCCACCGTTTTTTTCTAATTTAGCACATAATGTAATAACACATAATGTTTTTTTCGATGTTGCACATGTTGACATGGACGATCCGGACTTTTGTGTTTATTTAATTTATGTTACACGTATCCACCGTTTTTTAAATTAGCTGTAATTAGGCACTTAACCAGCAAGAACTTAAAAATAATATTGAAGAAATTATTCAAATTGTCATTGGAACAAATGAAAAATTTATTTTTACACCTGTCAAAATTCTTTATAAAAACGAAAAAACTTATATAATTTTAACAGAAAAACAGTACAAACGTATTACGTGTCACAATTGACGATTATAAAGTGCGGCAACAATTATTTTTATAATAATTTATTATTAATTTGTCGCTCTTTACATCATGACAGCATGAGCCAAATCGATGTAAAGGGTATTATAGCTATCATAGTGATTCTCGCGACATTTGATAGGTAGCTAATCCATCGCCATTTTATTGTTAAGTGAATTTTACATCAGACCAATGACAGTGTGACAATCACACTGCCCTCGCCGGGAATGGGACCCGGAACCTTCGGGGTGACAGTCAATGCACTTACCACTCCGCCACAAAGGTCATCATTTCTTCTCATACTAGTGATTGTATAAAAAAATTGATTTGAATCAACAGTGTACGTCTTTTTTTCAATAGACCAAATATTTCATGATTTAATGAGTGGATTAACTCTTTTTGCAGTCCAAAATAATGGTTTTGAACTGCCGCGCACTACATTTGCAGCTCATATTTGATTGTATCTTTAAACCTATTTACTTTTGTTCCTTACTATTAAATTGTACGTAATATTTTAATGAGCGGGGACTATCTGTCATCTGTAAATGTAGTCAACCGCAGACCAAATTATTTTAACTGCAAATATAGCCACCTGCACAATGAGGGATTATCATGTTTTTAGATAAGAATTAATTGTAATTCAATAGAGCCAAAGATGTAAATTATTTGGAAACAGAATATGGTGGTCGAGGCGTTTCAGGACTTATGACCTGTCATTGGTTGGGTTAAGCGATCGCTTTATGTAATACAACATTCCCCATTCTGCCCTTCTACGAACACCACGTCTGAGATACACTAGTCTCTATTGAGATACAATTAATTATTAATGATTAATACACCCATAACGGGTAAAATCCAGTATTTTTCTACAAGTATTTGTATACATTAAAAAAAAATGTATTTAGTTGGTTTTTTCTACGTGTTTTTTTTTATTTATAATTTTCTTGGATTAAAGCTGGCTCACTCGGTTAATGATGAATTCGTGAAGTGTTATTTGTAGTTATTTTCTCATTTTTAAATTTTCAGTGTTGTTTTGGTTTTAATATTAATTATTAAAGTGTTGTTTTGATCTTAATAGCATGTTCAATATGTTATATGTCTCGAGCAGTGACTGCACTAGTATAGTACTGATAATGATTTGTTAATTTTTATTTAATTTTAAGACTTAGTCTTTCATTTGTGAAAATGTAATAATATGAATTTATCGTTGCTTTTGCAGTTCCTAGATTTGGAACATCGAAGAACGGAACAGTTGTCATTAATTTCGGCCCCTACCGATATTCCAACCGAACTGTTGCACCAAATGGCACGGTACGGTGGCGCTGTAGCAAGAAAGACGCTGGCTGCCGTTCTGTGTTATACACCGTTGATAGTGTAATTTTGAAAACAGTAGGATTCCATAATCATTAAAATCATTATGGACATTATTTACATGAGTTTGAAATTGTATATCAAGTCTTAAGCGATGTGTCCACTAGATAAAAACTTTGTCGACTCGTGCAGGTCACAATAAGTTACACAAGCTAAAAAAGTCGCAGAAGTCAATGTATCACCGAAGTCACCGAGTCTTTGCGCAATGGAAGGCACTTGTAAAAATCTAAAACTAACTAACTAACCACCACACCGTCTCCCCGAAAGGGTGGGCAGAAAGAATGGACTGTCACACTTTAACCGATGCGGCATTTCATCCTACTCTTTTCGCCCCGCGGGAGACGCGGTATGATGGGTTGCGAACCTCATCGTTTGTATAAATGGCAATCTTGTTTAATAGGGATTGCCCTAAAATGAGTTATTTGGTCACCGCATGAGATTCGATATTCTCTGATGGTGGCGTGAGTGTAGAAAAAAAAACCTACAATTTTTTATCTTCAGTGAGTATGGTTATGACCCGTGGCTCTTTCTGACTAACTTCTTGTTAGGCATATCAAGCTTCCAATCATTTGGGGAAAAAGAGGGATATATCACTTCTTTCAACCGATTGACGGCTGTGTATATAACTCGGATGTCCTGAGTGATGTAGGTCTATTTGTCCCTAATAATTATCTTCGTCAAAGAAAACACATATTGTTTTATTTGCCGCGCTGCAGAACCAACCTGCCAATGGTTACACCTGTGGGTTGAGCAATCTCTTTGCTTATTGGGTCACCTCAGATGTTGACATATTTTGCAGTGGTAGGATTTGCCTTGGGGATGCATAAATATGTTTGTAAATTGTATTTATCATGAATGTATTAGAATTTTTAACTGTAATGATTTTGATATTTAACCACTCTGTTTTTTTTTTTTTACAAAAATAGAACCAATAATATCAGATTATTACATTTTTTATTTAAAAAATTTACATTATTTAAAAGTTGTCAGGTTCAAAAAAGAGGCGAACTCAGTTCTTTTCTTTACCTTACGTAACGCAAGCAAGTCGAAACGCGCCAGCAGTGCTAGGGTTGGCGCGATACAATACATGCGCCGCGCGCGAACGCTGCTCATTCAAAAGTGGTTAATTAAATAATAATAAAAATGTACAGGGTTCCATCAAAGTTAAATATTTAAGCAGTTTACATCTCCCCCAATACTACCAAAATCCAAATAGTGTCAAAAATTTCTTGTTTGGATGATCAGAATAAATGATTTAGATGTATGCAAATGTATGGTTATGAATCGATAATTTTCAAAGGATGTCATTTTAATTAAAACTCATAAAAGGGCATTATCTCTCCTGATATTATGTTGCTGTGGTGGAAGGTTTGGCCAACTTTGTGTCGTTTCCAGGGAAGCCGGTTTTAGTAACACCACATATGGTGGCATTTTCCTGCTATGTATCCGAATAAACCAAAGAAGACAATTGTAAATCAATTAATTAAACAGTTTGACATCTGAATCTTTTGTATTTTATTTATACACAGTTCAAGGAATTTATTTATGTTATTGTATGTTGAAAAATATAAATTTTTGTTTTTATGTTTTTACTATTTGTCAGTTTCATCAATTTGTAATAAAATGCTATATTCACATTTATGATTTTGTTTTTATCAACCCAATCCTAAAGGGTAGCATACTATACGTCATTTAAAAAAAAATCGATGACTATTGATTATTTTCCATTGACTGATACAAATTATAACAAAACTTTGGTTCTGACAATGATCCATCGAGCTTTCAAATTGTGTTCTTTGAACGTGAAAAAAAAAGTGAATCGCAATGAATGAATGATATACTAGTGTTATACCTATCATTCAAATTGTCATTTTTTATGCACAATTATATATATCACAGTTCATATGATTTGTTAATAAATTAAATCTGAAAAAATAATGAATTAAAACAGTTTTTTCTATTTTTGAGTTTTATTCTTTCAAAATATTTCAATGAAACCATCATCATCGGGAGAACGATATGAACTTTTATGTAGTTCTGCTGGTGATGAATGTGTAAAACCTTCAAAATTAGTAGAGAAAAAATAACTATGGAGTAGAAAAAATACTGTTTTATTTATAAAAAAACTACAATGGAATTCCAGTGACACTTTAAGTTTATGAAAAATTAAAACCCTTTTTATCTTACTTTGTGGTTTTAGTTTTTTTAAAACAACAAAGTTGTTCCCACCTGAGCTTTGTCAAGATAATAAAGATTTCTTTTAAAGTTTTGTGAAGATAAAAAGCTCCTTTAAAAACATGATAAAAGAGTCTAAAAACAATTTTTTTTAGTATTTTAATTTATTTTATACATATCACATGACAAATGAAGTGTTTCAGATGAATATTTATTATTTATGTCTGATTTTCTTGATTGCAGTAAAATTATATATAATTTTTCTCTAACCCCTATAGTGCGACTGGCTTTATTTGCAGAACAAAATTTTGGTTTCAAACTGCGATAGGCTATATTTGCAGTTCATATTTTAATGTATCATATAAACCTTTTTACTTTAGTCTTTACGACAATCTGTCTGAGTGCGAATGTACTTGGCCGCAGTTCGTGACAATTTTTTTAAATACTGCAAATGAAGTAAGCCGCACAATGGGGGTCAATGTTTTATGCAGTATGTTTTTTTTTATAAATTTGTTTTTTTAGGTTAAAATTTATTTCATTGTGCTTAAAATAAGTTTGATGGGAATTTGACAAAAATCTATGTGACTTGATATTTTTTAAATATATCTTTTTTACAGCTTATTACAGTTCTAACAGAAATGGCAAGAAAATTTTAAACATTGGAGGTCACACCTACTCCGTTCACACTTCATTGAACCAAAAGCTGAGATGGGCGTGCACTTCGAGATATTTGGGCTGTAACGCATTTGTGCACACTTTCAATGATATTGTGGTGAAACACAGACATAACCATAATCACCAAGTCAAGTCAAAAATCACCCCATCTGATAGTAACGGTCACATCGATATAACATATTTATCTACATAAACAATTATATTAGTTTAAGATGTTGCGTATCGATATATGTATATTGTGTATGATTAATTCTGCTAATTGTGTACGTGAAGAAAGCGTAAAAAAAACTAATTGTAAAATATTGAAAAATTATAATATTTCAATACCTATATCATATTGGAGATTTATCTATACTAGTTGCGACCCGTGAAATATTCACAGAAGTAAAGATTTTCTACCGTTTAACCCTTTGCACTCCTCAATCATTATTGTTTTATGTGCCATCAACTGATTAATTAATTTTAAAAAAAAAGACCTAAGGAAGGAGTTTTTAAAACACCATATTAGGAAGGTGTCTTCTTCTACTTTTTGTCCTGTCACACCTCCGTGGTGCAAAGGGCCTCAAGGAACTTTCAACACCCGACTCTATCGCATGCCTTATACCTTACATCATCCCAAGTGTGCCCTGAACGACGCAGGCTGGGTTCCGTTTCAGAGTGTAACTGATCCACTGCCATTTGCGTCTAGCGCATAGGATTCCAATCTTTTCTGGGCCACCGCCCCTTTACAAGAAAAATAAACGTTCAACACTCCCCTCCCATAAAAGTTATTCCAAGTATTTAGAAACACATGGTTGAATTTTAAAATATTACTAAATCTTTTATGTATCTGAAAACGACATATCGTAGGATACCGAATGAAGAAATGATTAGCGTGTTTTTTTTTTGTCTTTTTAGACTATATTTTTTTATCTGCCCACGCTCTCTATTTTTTCTGGGTCTTCTACTGCCCCCTGAAAGTCTCAAACGCCCACAAGGGGGCGTTATCACCCACTTTGAGAACCTAGGGTCTAGCGACTTGTTCTCTAATTGGCTTTTCGCTTGCCGTGGTCCAGAGAACGGCATTTGACACTCTTTGGGGCCAATAGATCTTGAATATCATATTGAGCGAAGGCACCTATTTATGAACACCTGGAGTTTTCCAATAACATCCGCGGTAGAATTAGGAAGATGTAGAGTGTATTATAATTATTATTAATGTCCATTTTGAATTCATTTAGGAGAGAATTGAAGTATTCCTCTCACACTATCTTGTATCAAAATATTCTCGTACTTTTTCTTGACAAAATCTGTTTTTGCCTATTTATATTAAGTTTGCCAGTCAGATTTCAAATGAATGGATCTACAAAAAAAATCTCTTGTCTTCTTGGTTATTCTTTCCATTCATTTGACATAATCCCAGTTCTCTATAATGAAGAATTTCTTATACACATTTCACTGGATCTGATGAACTGTATATATATAATTAATATAAATGAATATGTCTGTCTTCAAGGAGTTTTATTAAGTTTTTTTATGGAATGACATGTTTCGCCCTTCTAAGGCATTATCAAATGATATACAATTGATATACACAATGAAATACATTTGATAATGCCTTAGAAAGGCGAAACATGTCATTCTATAAAAAACTTAATAAAACTCCTATAAGACAGACGTTTTCATTTATAAGTATTAATTGTTTAACAATTAATTACTGTATATATATTTTGATAATTATTTTTGTTGATTAAATAAGTAATCAAAATTTATATTATTTATATATTTATATATTATTTATATATAAAATTTATATATAAAATTTATATATAAAATTTATATACTTTTTATATTTAGTCAAAGTTGAAATGTGTTTTATACAAAGTGGTATGAATTTATTCTTTAATTATGAAATTGGAATAATTAAAACACCTCGATTTGAATGAAAACATCTGTGCTCTAGAAGTTTTATCATATTTTATTAGAATGACATTATTTTAATTCATGACTATGTAATTCCAAATAGCCATAAATTGTTTTTATTTATTTAAATTTTTTAATAATTGTGTTAACTTAACCCCTTAACCCACCCCCTTCCCCCCATTTAAGACCTATGAAACAGGGAAATAAAATGTGAGTACATGTAAAATTATATTACATGTACATGGTTCAGAAGATACTGTACATTTTTTAATGTAAATATTTTTGAATATGTAATAATAAACTGTTTTAATATTTTTTTTTAAATTATTTCTCTTAACATGTTGCTCATATATTTGCAAATTATGAAAAATATTACTGAGAAAAGAAAGATGAACATAGAATAAATGCATTAGAAATGAGATCAGAGTAGGATGTGCCGAAAATCTATCTAAAAAGTATGATAGTGTCAAATGAAAATATAATAAGTGAATGCAGTGCGAATGAAAGTGTTATGAACAAAATAATGAAAATATCATTAAGATGTTTTGGACACATACAAATAATGAATGAGGAAAGAATGGTAAAAAAAGTATATATTAACGTTGTAAACATAATAAGAAATAGAGGAAGACCAAGGAAAATGTGGCACGATCAAATAAATCAATTATTGAATTCGGCCACGTGGAGTCGAAGAAATCGACGTGCATGGCACAATATCGAGTACGGGTAGGACATGTGAATGTGTCCTTGAAATATTTGTTGCACCCTTGAACGGGCGGAACGTATTTTTACTCAACAAATGTATGAGTCATCGGTACATGTTTCGACTTGGATTTAAGACGCGACGGGAATCGCTTCGGGAACTTTGCTATTGTGTTGGGTGGAGGTGTGCTTGGCGAGAGGTGACAGGTGTGTTCTTTCACTTCCTACTTTCGTACTATATATTTTTTATTTAAATTTTCTACTTATATTTCCAATCTTTTTATTTTAGAATACTTGTTTATTAGTGTCCATCAAAATGGACCAACAAACAGCCCTACACCTAAACCATCACGCTTAGTTGAGAAACATTTTCTAGAACAAATGAAAAACAATATAGGAAAATCTAAAGCCAGGAAATGCCGAGTTTGCTACAAAAGTGGTGCTAGAAAAGAATCTACATACTGGTGTCCGGATTGTAAGGTAGCTCTATGTGTTAACAACTGTTTTAAAATATATCACACCAAAGTTGACCTTTGAATTGTGATATACAGTAGAACCTGGATAATTGGAACCTGGTTAGCAAAACTCTATAATTGGCAGAAAAATTCCGGTCCCACCCCCTTGGAGCATTAAAACCTCTTTAATTGGAAAAAAGAAACCTGTTTAATTGAACTTGACATTCTGGCCCTAAACCTCTGTAATTGGAGAGCACCGCCTTCTCGATCTCTGTAAACTGACAACTCCTCAGTATTTGTTCTGTACTCATCGAAGGTGGTCCATTTTAGACCGCAATATTTCATAAACTTAAATATAACGGCCTTGATTTGAGCTCGAAACTAAAACTAATCCAAGAATTTGAAGCCGATAAATCTCACGAAGAGTTTTGCAACATTTTCAGCGTGTGAAACAGGTCCATGTAACTGATTTTTTCAAGCCACAATAATTAAATTTATTGTATGTAATTTTTATTGATTGTTTTATATATCAGTCCATGAATTATTTTTATTGCTTTTCTGTTTATGTGGATACAAAACCTGGTTAAAAAACCAAAGCACAATCTGGACCTGGATACATGAAAAACTGGATAATTGGAATACCTGGTTAATTGACCACCGTAGGGTTGGTCCTTTGGAATGCCAATTATCCAGGTTCCACTGTATATTACAAATTTTGAAATTCTATATTTCTTTGTGTGCTTTTGTTTACTGTTTTGTAATAAATTGTTAATTTCTTTATATGTTTTTGTTTCAAAATAAATTTAATAAAATATGTTTCATTATATATCTACTTGTTTGTAAGATTCATAACTTTTAAATTTTTTTTTTTTAATATAGTTTTATTAATTCAATATTCCCATTTTTGTAAGTACTTTTGTTTATTTGTTTGGAATTTTGTATTTTTATTTATAAATAAACAAAAAATATATAATTCATTGTCTTTTCATTAATTCTAAGCATTGATAAAAAAAATTCTATGAAATTACGTCATGCGGGCGTGATGAACTGACACGTCATTATGAAAAAATTGTATATTGCGTAATTACAAAATAAATTCCCCGGTTAACAGGTTAATATAAATAATTCATCATTCCAGCAGAACAAACATAAAAGGACAGCAATTATAATAAAAAATAAACACTATACTTCTTAAAAGTTCTCCAATTTTTATTTTGTATAATATCTTCTTCTTTCTGTGTCCTGTCAGGTCTCCCTAACGTTGACTATCACCTTTTCATAGTGATGACCTGGGGAAAAATATCCAGAGTGGTATCCCTTTGCCTTCTCTGGAGGATTTTCTGTCGGGGTTACCTTCCCTTAGCTGGGTGTATCCAGTTTTATGGCGCTGGAAGCTCGCCATTCGTCCTCTCTCTATCGGCTATGGCACTAAGTAATATGTGCCACATTGCCCGGGGTTCGCAAGGTCTTTAAAAGACCTCTCGTGGACGCTAGAGAGTTGGACTTGATAGTTGTGTTGCTGTTGTAAATGCAACATGGCGCCTTACGACATTTGTAGAGGCATACTTTCCAGCAAAGCATACCCCATCGTAGCCCTACTACCCTTTTGAACCCTTTTTGTATAATATAATATAAATAAATAAAGAAATGCATGATATTAACTTAGAACAACATTAAAAAATTGGATGGATTCAACATAATGCTGTTAGAATTATATATTGAGTAATTTACACTTTCTCTTCTTTTCTAGCTATGTACGTCAACTCCAGAATTGGAAAAAAGCTGTTGTTCTATCGGGGCTATACTTTCTCGAGTCCTTCTCACACGCTTACAGGAAAAGTAAGATGGTACTGCTCCTCCCGTTCGAGTAAAGGATGTAAAGCTCTGGCTCACGTAGAAAATGGGATAATCGTATACTCGGTCTTAGTTCATAATCACCACATGCCCAAGGAACATCAAAACTTCATGGGCTTTCCAGTCTGGCAATGATAATGAATATTTGTCTCTAACTGACAAATAGAGCAATAATTTTTTTCTATTTTAGAAATCTTTCTGTTTTGAAATATTATCTGGACAATTTTATTTCTTACAATCAATTTTACACATTCACCTTTTACACATCGTCACCTGAGAGTAAGAAGGTTCCAACTGAAAAAAGTAAAAAGCTGAGAAAAATCAGAGTCAAAGTTTTGTTGGTTTCGGGTGTGTATCTTGGAATAAAAGGGTTTTATTCCAATTTCCAGAGATTCTTTTACTGAGAAACGTGTAAATTTTGTCTGGCAACAGTTGGAATAATAAAGTTCTAAGTTTCAATGAATCCTTTTTCAGTGAATTGTGTGTTTTGAATGATCAGATGGAACTTGATTCTTTCGTAACATCAAAATGACGATACTGTTACATGTTTTTTTTTATTGTACGTATAGATATGGTTAGTAAGAACCCTTTTCACGAAAAAAAGCCAAATGTGAAATTTTGTTAGTTGGAACCCTCTTACTCTCAGGTGACGATATGTTAAATATTTTGAATAAAAAGATATGAATATCTTGAAAAGTACTTAAATTGTGTTTTTCAGAAGTAGCACACATCCAGTAACCTCAACCTTACAGGACGGACAAAAAACTGTCTGGTACAAAATTTTCCTACAATGTATATATTTTTTCAATACACATTTGTCATAGGGAGTAAAATAGACAAATGTGTATTGAAAAAAATATATATATTGTAGGAAAATTTTGTACCAGACAGTTTTTTGTCTGTCCTGTAAAGTTGAGGTTACTGGATGTGTGCTACTTCTGAAAAACACGATTCACTTATACCTCTCACATTGTCAATTTTTATTCCACAATCTGGTATACAGAATCAGTTATATATTATACTCAAAATGTTGTTAATTGATAATATTTGCTAGAAGTTTTTTGTAAATAATGAAAATAGAAAAAAAAAAAAAAATCTTTTATAATATATATTTAGCCTAATTTCACAAGATCTTATGGCTTCGACCGGTTTCAGCAGCTCGTTGTTATCTTCTGGATGTCATAAAATGAAATAAACTCTTGTGGAATTAAACTAAATATATATTATAAAGGAATTTATTTTTATTTTCATTAGTTATATATTCATGAAATTTTTAAAACTTATATTTGTTACGCAGGTTATAATTTTTTGAAGTGTGACTTCTGAATCTGGTGAGATGGGTAATACACTTCATCGCTACCTCGTTAAATAATAAGTAATAAGATAGGATATTTGTGTAAGGTAGTAAGAATAGAAAAGGAATAGCATATTTTATAGAAAAATGGAAAGAAATTTATAATTGAATTAGAACTGTTCAACTTGGAAACTATCTCCTACGACCTCATAATATTTTAAAACCATATTTTTAGAAGTAACTTTTTAGAATGAATTTTTATTGTACTCATTTTATGGTAGTAAAATATCATAATGTATGTTATAGTTCATGGCCTTCAAGTGTATTAAAATGTGAGTTTTTAAAAACAGCATGTCAAATTTTAGTCACAAGCTTAAAAACACAATTTATTTTACAATTACAGTAGAAAGTCGTTTATCCAGACGTCAGTTAACCGAAACGTCAATTATCCAGACAAGCAGAGATGATGAAGCATTCTGTACCGTGACCTACGCATGACTAAGCTTATCCCACATACTTACACAACGTTGGGTGTGGGTTGCAACATCCTTATCCCTTCTCCTCCCTCCTTATCCCTTCTCCTCCCTCCTCCTTCGTCCTCCTCCCTCCTCCTTCCTCCTCCTCTCATTTTCCCCGCACCCTACGGACAGTCAGTCTCCTGCTGTGTTTGAGTTTCAACGTGTCATCTCGTTGTTTCAACCTGTCATCATTTATCAAAAAATATCGATTTACACCTTATTTTGCTAAAATAATTAGCGCCTTTTTGATTATCCGGAAAAATTGGTATCCGTAACTCCTCCGGTCCCAATTAATCTGGATAAACGACGTTCTACTGTATTTAATTTTTTAGTGAGTTCTTGGTATTGTTAAGTATGATCATATATTGAAGTATAATAACTAATTTATAAATATATGAAATTGTATTATAAAAAGAGTGATATACTTGTGGTTAATACTAAATATTGTTTAGTGCACTCAAATTGAATTATTTATGAAATTAGCTAAGAATCATGTCCATTTGTGGCTGTCTTCATATTTTCTGATTGGTAAATTTATAATATAAAAAAAAAATATTTTACAATAATTTTATGATGTCTGCGTTCACCTTAGTTTATAATTTTTTGTATGTTTATTTTACAAATAAAACATATTTTTAGTATAAAATGGTGTGTAATATGTTATTTTGATTGATTTTTGTTTTATACAAATATTTTAATTACGAAATCTCTGTAAATCGTTTTTTTTAATGTGTTTATGATTTATTAAAGCATAAATATTTTTACATTTATTACTTTTTTTCTAACATCAAAACAAACTGATATGGTCTGATATATTCTAAATAATCCATATTATCAATACTTTGGCCATGGGATGTAAGTTATTTTTAAACTAACTAACTAACCATCACGCCGTCTCCCCGAAGGCGTAGGCAGAAAGAATGGACTGCCACACTTTTCTTTCCTGACGTATTTCTCTTGCTTCTTTAACATTCATACATCGTGTCATGCACGCGCGTCGATTTCTCTGACTCCTCACATGGCCGACATTCAATATTTGATTTATTTGATCGTGCCACGTTTTCCTCGGTCTTTCTCTATTTCTGGTTCCATTTACATCGTTAACATATAATTTTTTTACCATTCTTTCTTCATTAATGATCCTTTCATTATTTTGTTCATAACACCATCATTCGCACCTCATTCACTTCTTATATTTTCATTCGACACTCTATCATACACAGAGTATCCACACATTCGTCTAAGAGATCTCATTTCTACTGCTTTTATTCTACTTTCATCCTTCTTTTGTCAGTTCCATGCTTCGCTTCCATACATAAGGGTCGGTAGAAGAACACTATTGTGCACTGCCATTCTAGCTTTTTTGGATAGGTTTTTGTTTGCGATGACAACTTTAAGTGCACCATTCACTTTGTTGCCTGCCCCAACCCTTTTTTCAATATCCCCTCTCCACTCGCCCATCTCTTGTAAACATACTACCTAAATACACGAACTCAACTACTTGCTCCAAATTTTCACCATTCACGCTAATGTTGCAGGCTGTCATGATTTCTTCTTTTTCAAAAATCATTACCTTGGACTTGTTAACATTCATCATCATATCATTTCGCATGCATACCTCATACATACAATTCACCAGGACTTGTAGTTCATGCTCGTTGTCTGCAAGTAGGATAGCTATTTTTATTTTTAGTTGGACATGTCCGGTATTAAGTCAAAAGTTAACTGTAACCTTATAAGAGACAATTGTTAAATTTCAGTAAAACTGATATTCTACAGGATTTTTTAAAATAATAATTGACGCATTTACATTGTGTAAATACCCTCAATCAGGGTAATCTTGGTGGAGATGTCCTAGAATTGGTCAATGCATTGTCTTGTGTCTATCGTAATGAAGGATGGTTGCCTCATCAGTATCAAGGGGAAGCACTACCACATTTCTCCTCAATCCAAAAAAACCCTAGTGGAGCCTTAAATTTCTAGTGGAGTTAAGTAAAAATCAAATATCTACACCCATTTCTTATTCTGTCTTTTAAGTGCCCCGATCTTAGGTCTTTAATAGGAGAAAGCTTATCTTAGCCCTCGGTTAGGATAAAGACTTCAATTGCATGGAATGGTTTCTTCTTTATCAGTGTTAAAAAAACATTCCATGAGATATAATATGTTTTTCCAATATTTCAGATCCAAGATTTTTGCTTTATGTAGACTTTTGTTAAAGTTGATATTAACTATTAAAAATGCAAATTAAAAAAGTATTAATGTCTTTTGTATTTTTTTTTTGCGTTACCAATCTAATTAATCTCTCAAATAAAACTTATTAAAATAAGTTTGTTTTTCTTTTAATATATTTTTTATATTAATTTACTATCTTTATATGTATTCTTAATTTACTATCTTTATATGTATCTTCTGTACAGCCGCATGTAGTTGTACTCCTTCTAAACGGCTGGACCCGATTTTGATGAATTTTTTTGTGTGTTTGAGTGGGTCCCTGGATGGTTTAGATTCACAATTGGACCCAGTAGGAGACCGTTAAAACCTCTTGGGAAGTTTATGAATATTTGACCTCCTGACGATGCCAATTTAAGAAACCAGGCAAATAAAAGTCAAGAGCAACACAACGAACCCCTTAAAATGTCACTTAGTATATAGTTTATCGAAAATATGACTATCGAAAAAACATTTGCTGAACCAGCTAATAGCAGACAAGCCAATGTTCGGTCAGGACAACGTCGGGTCCGCTAGTATATTATATAATATTCTATCCCTCTACACATATTTAGACACTTTATTCTACCATAATCTAACTTACAAAACCCTCAAGACACACAGCATGATAATACACAGCTTGAAAGAGCTTCTACATCCAGAGATCTCAGTGATCTGTTTGATGCTCAATTATCGTTCAATCTTCACATAGTTGCTCTATGTAATAGAAATGCTTGGATTTGTTTTTAGGAATACCAAGATATTTTCAAGTACTTCGAGTGTTGTATAATTCCCTGGTAAGAAATCGGCTGGAATATAGTTCCATTATTTGGTCACCGCCTGGGATCCGATATTCTCTGATGGTGGAGCGAGTGCAGACAAAATTTCTGCGCTTTACCTCAGGGAGCGCGGTTTTTACCTGTGGCTCTTTTCGACTGAATTCTTGCTAGGTATGCTAAGCTACCAATCATCGGAGAGAAGGAGGAATATCCACTTCTTTCAGCTGATTGGCAGCCGTATACAAAACTCAGATGTCCTGAGTGATGTAGGTCTATTTTGTCCCTTCGTCAAAGACAGCACAGATTGTTTTATTTGCCGCGCTGCAGAACCAACCTGCCAATGGTTATGCCTGTGGGTAGGGCAATCGTATTGTTTAATCGGGTCGCCTCAGAGGTTGACATATTTCGTGATAGTGTGAGTTGCCTCGGGGATGCAATATCAATGTTATGATTCTTTCTAATAATTAAGCTTAATTTTTTTTATGCTTCTCTTATAAATTCTTATAATGTAATTGCAAACGATCTGGAATTATATGTCTATAATGTTTGTGATTTTTTATTAAAATAAATGAAATACCATAAATATAGTTAATCAAGGGTTAATCAATATAATTTTTGATAAACTGAAAGCATTAAAACTGGAATTCCTTAATTATTGTTATATGAGTGAAAACACTGCTTTTTCAAGTGATGGGTTTATTTTTCTCTAAAGGTTTGAAGGTATTAAACAAACATTGTCGAGAGAACTAAATAAAATAACCAAAATAATAGACAATATATAAGAGGCAGAAAAAATCAAGAGAATTTCCGCCTCTTGTATTGTCTTGTATTATGTTGGTTAGTTTATTTTGGTCTCAACAAAAAAATATAAAAAAATCGTATATTTATCTTTATGACTGTATACTATTTTTAGTATATTTTCTTTTTTAATATCCTTTACTCACACATATTTTTTTTTTCCAGCTAAATTCATTACTTTCAAGGGCAAGAAACTTCTGATGATAGACGGGTACACATTTTGCCGGCACCGAGGGTCTTTAAACGGTGATAAGTCCTGGTGGCGGTGCTCTTCCTATTGGGGCAAGCAGTGCTATGCCAGCACGGGTATCAGAGATAACAAGATATTTCAAGAAAAGGGCACACACAACCACGACCCCCCAAGATACTTGCAGATTCAAGATGGAACTTACGTTAAAATTTAAAATATATTAATTGCATATTAAATATTTCTTCTTTAATATTGTTCAAATATCCATTTTTGTGGTCACGCTTTCACATAACATACTCGTACACCATACCTATAGGCCAAGAGAGTCCACTTACTGGTACTTGACAGTGAGTTAGGAGGGCTTAACACATTGTGTGCGGAAAACATAAAAATACTTGATTCTTGAAATTTAAACAGATTTATTTTTACCATATAGTATGTTAACTGGCAATGGAAGATTTTGACCAAAGTTTTTAGACCCACGCTAGAGGATCAGACATACAGTTTTTAAATTAATCTTGAACTAGAAGTTATGTAACATTGGAACAATTATATTGGTCTTAATTTACAGTAAATTTTCTAGCACAAATGCACCCGCATACAATGTGTTAAATAATATTTTTAGACCGCACCAAAATATGTAGTAATTTATTGAATTATCCTTAATTTAATGTTTTTCATCCACTAATCATATTTATTTATTTTAGACATTAGTATGAGATTATTTTTTCATTTTCTTTAACTTATTTTATCAAATTTGATACTCATATTTTATAGATATAATGAAAATGTCTTTAGAATACATTTTTAGTTATATTTCATTTGTTTTTTAAGTTTCAAGCGTTTTCAGCAGCTCGCTGCCATCTTCTGGTAAGCGAGGAAGCGTGCTACCATAACCAGCCTAAAGTAAAAGAACAAACGGAATATAACTAAATAAGTATTATAAATAAATAATAATAATGTTTTTTTTCTTCATTATTTACAAAGAATTGCTACCAATTAACAACATTAATATTTTTGTACCAAATAATTCCAAAGATATTAATATTTTATCACATTTTTTTTTGTCAAATTATGTACAACTTTGAAGTACCTTTTTCCTATTTAACTTTCTAGTAAATCATTTTAAATTGTATTCATCTTTTGTATGCTTAAAATATACGGGTGTCCCAGAAGTCGATGTCAAGCCGGAAACAGATGTCATGCTAGTCACTCAAACGGGCAAGTCATGCTAGTTATGAGAAAAATCGAAGTTTTGTATTTTTTTAAAAATAGGGCAGAAGAGAAGGATGGAGTGCCGCATGGGTCAAAGTGTGACAGTCTATTCTTTCTGCCTACCCTTTCGGAGAAACCGCGTGATAGTTAGTCAGTTAGTTGTAAAATATAGGCAATTAAAAAAAATCGAGAAAATCAACACCCTGTTCTTTTTACATTTTTCTCATAGCTAGCATGACTCATCTGTTTCCTGCTTGACGTCGACTTCTGGGACACCCCGTATACTATAAAATAGTTTTAATGTTAGTAATTAGCGTGTGTTTTTTTTATTGTGTGGTTTGAGTTTTGGCTTTATTTATTTTAATTTAGATTTTATATGTGTGCATTTACAAATTGTATTATTTTAGTCCAGGTGAAGTTTTTTTATTCATCTTATTTTCCCAAATATGTATTGTAATATGTGATCTCATTTTGTGAATAAAATATAAAGTTTCAAAAATATGACCAAATAAAAGATTTATCAATATGTGAGTATTATTGCTGATTTCGGTGATGCCTAAATATAGTTTTCTGTTATATGTATAATAATATAATGGTTACTTACAAATAAAATGTCTTATTATTCAAAAATATATTTATGAAAACTGTTGACTATATGTAAAATTAAAATAAATGTCTTGGCTTATTAAAACATGTTTTGTCTCTGTATATCAAAGTTAACATTTGTCATATGTCATAAGTTACTTAAAATTGTCATAAATATCTTTGTATTTCACATAATCTGACAATGTTTTTAGTATGAAATCGTTACCTGTATGTGTCACATGTCACACGAGTTTTAATATATAAAAAATATCCCTAATAACACATGTCACGCGATACACCTTACATGTCTAAACAAATTTGGTAAACGCAAAACCCTGTGCTTATTAGAATATTTGTAGGGATTTTTGATCAATGTATGACATTACTACTAAGAATATTTAAATTTATGATTCAAAATGCTGTCTGTTCTAATTTAATAATTTATCCCAACTTGTTTTAAAGATGTTACTTCATTATCAGATTGTATTGTTACCCTGATATAATGAAAGTATTATACTTTTAAATTTAATTAATTGTTAAACTCATATAAATGGAGCAAACAGCATTTTAATAAAAATAATAATCTTATTGTATTAATACACATTGTTATATAAAGGTGTTTTTTTAGAGGTATACAAATTCATAATAAAAAAACACATTAAAATAATGTTAATGTCTATGATATTGGCTTTATTTAATAAATAATTTTATGCCATTATTGTTTAAATGTGATTTCGGGCATATGAGCGCCACGCCTAGCTCGAATGAAGCGCAATCGTGAAGTCCAATTTTCGACACCTTTATTGAGCAACTGGGTGAAATGGCAAAACGTACTGACTACAAATCAACTGTCAACTGTCAAATTGACAGTCTGTAGAAACAATGTTGCCAGTTTAAAAACCAAACCTCTAAAAAAAACACCCTATATAACTATCCATATTATTATAACTCTTCTCACCAATTACTGAGAATTTTAACAATATACGATTGTTTAATATTAGTTAGATTTTCTGATGTTACCACGATAATTCTTTTAAAAATTCCACTGTTGCTCTTTTCTAATCAATGTATTTCATTGAATATAATATTTTGAATAACATTGGCTTAGTATAGAAGAATTGCAAAAAATCTAAAATTGTTAGCAAACTACGTATATTTAAAGTGATAACCATATATGATCTCATGAACCATGCATTTAAATTATATAATTATCACAATATCCATTGAATATATTGTAATATTTTGAATCACATAGACTTAGTGTAGAAGAATTACAAAAAACCTAAAATTGTTTGCAATTACGTATATTTACATGTTACTATAAAATTATGCTTGAATTTACATGTGTTTTAGTGTACAATTTGATCTCATTAAATAAAGTTGCATTTAAATTATATAAATTTTCTTTATTTCAAACCCCACAATATATCTTCTCTCTGGTTTCAATCCTGGGATTGGTTTGCAGCAATTTCTTCTATTCTTCTCTTCCATTCTTCCCTGTCTTGTGTGGCTCTTTTGAAATCTGCATATCGCACCGTGAGTGTAAAACCGAGATAACTGCAAATATACATTTTGGAGACATGGGAGTTTAAAGACTTCATATTGCTTGGAAAAACTGTTTTTTTTTTTTTTAAATAAACCAATGATTTTCGGTTTATAGGTATATTACTATAAACCGAAAATCATTGGTTTATTAAAAAAAAAACCAGATATTCCAAGCAATATGAAGTCTTTAAACTCCCACATCTCCAAAATGTATATTTGCACTTATCTCGGTTTTACACTCACGGTGCGATATGATGAGCAGCGCACGTCCTCCAGGTATTCTCGGCGTGGGCGTCCCCTAGAGTTTGTCCCTTCGGTGATACCCTCCATTATGGCATGCAAGAGGCCTTCTTGTCGTATTACATAGCCGATCCATCTTGCACGCCTTTCGGACAAGGTCCCGAGCAGGTGTCTTCCTCCTTCGATTCCTCGGAGAACCTCCTCATTCGTGATGTAGTCTCTCCAGGAAATTCCTAATAGTCTTCTATACTATATAATATGTAGTATAAATACTGTGCTTCAGCTGTTCATAAACTTCATATTATATTCTTTAGGATCTGTGTATTTCAAACATCCCTGTCTCTTGGTATCCGATTTAACCGACCTTTCAGAGATAGTTGCAGAATCCATATTCAGGGATCCATACTTACTGCCGAGAGATATGGATATACCCAATATCCCAGGTACATTTCTACCGTCACACATGGCTGTCTACCCCACTCGTTATGTCTCACTCTTGCTAAATCTATATGTATCCGCGAAAGTGAGTAAGATAATTGTTGATTATGGTAATATTAATGATGTTCTGTAAGTTTATCACATAATTATTATGTGAATGGAATGTTTTGTCTTCCTAAGGCATTATCATTATCACATTTGATAATGCCTTAGCAAGGTGAGACGAAAACAGACGTTTTCATCCACATTAATGATTTTGTAAGGAGTTTTACATCATTGATGAAACAATAAATAAGACAAGTTGTAGGTAAGAGAGTTATGTATATAGATGGAGGATGTAGCTCCATCGCAAAATGTTTTATCCCATGGACTGATATGATCACCAGCAGGGGGCGGAGATATTGGTAAAGATTAAAAAATGGCATATATGGAACTCATTCTCCGAATAAAAATATGGTTTGCTACACCTCATCATGAAAGGAGAGATTGAGACTAGTTGCAGTGTGGGAAGGCTGCAGATGTCCTGGCTGGGAAATGCCAGAGGGTGGACCAGAATCCAGAGGGTGGGGCAGTTGTTCAGGTGGTTGTTTGTTATGTAACAAAGTTTAAAAAATATTTTTCAATTGTGAATTCACAACACAAAGTAATGGTGAATATAGAAGGAAAGAGGTAACCTAATTGTTCTTATTTTAAATACAAAAATCTTTTTTTTAACGTTGAATTGATAATTGTTGGCGTAGCTTTGGGGTGTTAGCTTGTAATATATAAAAATAATAGTTAATATGAATGAATATGTCTGTTTTCATTCATATTAGTTATATTTTTTGGGAATGACATGTTTTGCCATGCTAAGGAATCATCAATTGATAATGCCTTAGCAAAGGCTTACCATGTCAAATAACCACAAACCCTTAAAATAAAATAAAACTTCTAGAAATAATATGGAGTTACACATAATTGTTCAAGAAACATTATACATAATTTTGAGAAGAAGCAGATATGCCAGAATTAAAGAGCTAAAAATTCTGCCATTTAAAAAAATAATTACATTCAACGTTTTATTACTAATTCACAAAATTGTTAATGGGCACACATCCCAAGAATTTTTAAGGAAGATAAAAAGTAACCAACATGAACATCAATATGAAACAAGAAAGAAAAATAAACTAAGGTTCCCTTTCGAAAAAAAAAACTAATCTCAGGATTCTCTTAAGCATTTAAAATTTATGAAGATATACCTGAGGATGTCAAAAGTGTGCAGAGCATAAAAAAAATGAGAATAGAATTAAATAAATATGTAACCTTATTATTATAATTGAATGTTTAATTGTTTTTATTAGAACATGTATTGTGTACATGTGTACTTTTTCAAGTAAATAATATTTTTTAAAAATAATAATCAATCATTTATTAACACAAAATCAAATTATAAATATGAAAAGCTTCCATTTGAAACAACACGTCAGACCGGAATTAGAGAAATGATCTGACGTTAATAAATACATTATAAGTATTTGACTGCTGATCATTGCTTCTCTGATTTTACAGATAAAATTATCTTATTCTGTTTTCATTAGTAAGCTGTAATAAGAATATAGTGAAGGAAGTGATTGAAGCCAACATGGAGTAAAGGAAGGTGAAGTCTATGGTGACGAATTTCCCCGCTGTTATCTGGAATTTTTCTTGCTGGAGAAATTTTATGAAAACTTTGCCGGCTTTGTATTCCTGAGGATCTGCAATCACATAATAATTAATCAAAATACGAGTATGTTATTAAAAAAATAATGTTGTTATTTTAAATTTCATTGTAAATGATTAAAATAACTTTTTTGTGTATTTTTTTAAAAAATGTGTATTTATTATTGTTAAATTCCACTTATTAATTTATTAATTTATTGTTGGTACACAAACAAAGCATCTAATATACAGCAGTGATAAGTAATAAAAAATATATATTAAAACAGATTAGGTGCCTCAGTTAGATGTGCACACCAAGAACATAACATTGGAAGTTCAACTATCTTGTACCACCCTTCGGTGTAAAGAACCGTCAAGCAAAACAAGACATATATTTAAGATAAAGAGACATACAAATTCATTTAAACAAGGCTATAGCAAAGGACAAAGAACAAACATACCAATCAGGTATAATAAAACAATAGAATGAGACAAAGAAATAACAAACAAACAAATCAAAGTATGATAAAAAAAAAAGAGATATACAAATCAGATAAAACGATACAATAGTATTACATGAAGAAAAAACAATTCACAATTCAATTCAAATAGGTATAATAGGTCGAAGGCATAACTTATGGTTATGCCTTCGACCAGTCCGAGAGTCGGGTGGAGAAGGTTCCTTGAGGCCCTATGCACCACGGAGGTGTGACAAGACAAAAAGGAAGGAAGGATGCCTTCGACCATAATATGGCAGCGAGCTTCTGAAACCGATTGAAGCCATTACCCTAAGTGGAATTTAACTATTATAAATACACATTAAAAAAATAACATTTTATTTTTATTTTCATTATGTTATATAAGATCATCAATCACAATAGTTTGAATGAACAGGGATAACATAATGAGGGTGATAAAAACTGTATACTGAACACATTTTAAATGAATTGTTAAATTGGCTCTTTAAATACACAAAAAACTTGTATTCCTTTTTGTTTTATATTAAATAAAACATATTTTAAAATACAGGAAGCGACAATTTTATATAAATTTGTTTATTCAATCACCCATATTGTATTTTCCCAGAACGTTCAGAATTACTGTGAACAGGTATTATAAATACCATCGCCGAATGCTCAGAGTTCCCTGGACAAACATGGTTGCCAATACCGAAGTCCTGAGGCGAGCTAGAGTTGACAGGGAACTGTTATCAACTATCAATATTCGAAAGATCTCAATCTGGGTCATATACTGCGTGGGGAAAAGTACCACCTTCTCCAACTAATAATGGAGGGGAAGAGACAAATATCCTGTCTGCGAAACGTGAGGGAGTGGACCGGCACCCAAAGTGTGGAGGAGCTGTTCCGAGCGGCGCAGGACAGGGACAGGTTCGCCGAGGTGATCGCCAACGTTGGGGGGACCCGACAGGGCACTTGAAGAAGAAGAATAAATAATATAAGATCTTAACCTTCCCTTACTGGTACTGTATAGCTCGTACCCATTACTCATATAACTTGAATTGCTCTATAAATATAATAACCAATTATTGGGCACATAAAATGTATCAATTTGATAAATACTGGGTTTAATTCTCATTTCGAATTTAAGATTTTAAATTCCCGCCAGTCTTACATATGGCCATATACCATATTCGATTCCACGGGAATCCTATCTCTATATCAGTGGTTCCCAAAGTGGTCTATATCGACCACCAGGGGTCGATTTCGACTTGCAAGGGGTCTACGACAATTGAAAATAAATTGGGGGTGCATGGGATGTAAATGGGGGTCCACGAGATGGTTAAATTGAATTGAAGAAGAATATTGAAATGTTGATATCATAGCATAAGGCTCATCCCTCCTATGTTTTTATTTTATGTAAAAATGTTGGATTTGAATTTTGTTTCGTTTTAATTAATAATTGTATGTCTAAATAGTCCATTGTTTTGGTCGAAACACTATGATACTTAAACATTATTAACTGTTAAATTTACAACACTGTTATAATGTAATCCATTGTTTTGGCGGAAACACTTTGATATATCAATATTATATTTGTAAAAAAATGTATTTTTTTTATTATACACTTTTTAAGAATGTTGCGACATCTGTTTCATCAGCTGATGACAACATCGGTTGGCGAAACAGCTGTTGTGACATTCTCAAAAAGTGTATAATGCAACATTGTGATATTATAAGTGTTGTAAAATTTAACAGTTAAAATGAATAACTATAAAAGTTAACATATATATTATTTAAAAGATTTATTTTCTACAGTAGACCTTATTAAAGTGAGTAGCTCTGTGTCAGCTTCAAAAACTGATTGTATAGGTATAGATGAATTTGTAAAATAATCAATATTAGGAAAGCAGGGGGTCTACACAAAATAGAAGAAATCGGCAAGGGGTCTACGGGACAAAACAGTTTGGGAACCTCTGCTCTATATGGCAACAGTGGATTTAACTGGCAGCAGCAGTGCACCGATGCGATGAATTTTAAAAGTCAGTTCGATTTTATAAACTTAAATTTTTTTGTCTGGCTTTACAATCTAATAATAAAAATGGAAAAATTGTTTTTTTTAAATGCTTAAAAATTAAGTAAAAAACTATTAAATTTTATATTACCTAAATTTGTCATTTGAACGATTTTCACCATAATTCGTTTGGTCTTGTTAATTTCTGCTTTCAAACATTCAATTACACAAACAAATATTATCATTGTGCAGCCTTCGCATAAAACCCACACAGCCGAGGTTATCATAATTGGTTTTGGCTAATAAATACATATAAAACATAATCAATATATTTGCTTACATCTTACATTGCGAAATATTATTAAATTGTAATAATCTTAATAATAAATTTACTAACTAACTAACTAACCATCACGCCGTCTCCCCGAAGGGGTAGGCAGAAATAATGGACTCCCTCACGTCATGTCATGCACGCGCGTCGATTTCTCTGACTCCTCACATGGTCGACATTCAATATTTGATTTATTTGATCGTGCCACGTTTTCCTTGGTCTTCCTCTATTTCTGGTTCCATTTACATCGTTATCATATAATTTTTTTACCATTCTTTCTTCATTCATTTTTTCCATATGTCCAAACCATCTTAATGATCGTTTCATTATTTTGTTCATAACAGCATAATTCGCACCGTATTCACTTATTATAAATAGGCAATATGAACACTATTTTCATTCGACACTCTATCATACACAGAGTATCCACACATTCGTCTAAGATATCTCATTTCTACTGCACTTATTCTACTTTCATCCTTCAGTTCCATGCCGCTTCCATACATAAGGGTTGGTAGAAGAACACAATATGTGATAATTAGTAATATGTATGAGGTATGCATGTGAAATGATCTGATAATGAATCAGAAGAAATCATGACAGAGAAGAAATCATGACAGTCTGCATCATCAGCGTGAATGGTGAAAATATGGAGCAAGTACATAGATGAGTTTGTGTATTTGGGTAGTACATATACAAAATGTGGGCGAGTGGAGAGGGATATTGAAAGAAGGGTTGGGGCAGGCAACAAAGTGAATGGTGCACTTAAAGTTGTCATCGCAAACAAAAACCTATCCAAAAAAGCTAGAATGGCAGTGCACAATGGTGTTATTCTACCGACCCTTATGTATGGAAGCGAAGCATGGAACTGGCAAAAGAAGGATGAAAGTAGAAATGAGATCTCTTAGACAAATATGTGGATACTCTGTGTACGATGATAGAGTGTCGAATGAAAGTATGAGAATTGAATGTGGTGCGAATGATGGTGTTATGAACAAAATAAGAAACGGATCACAGGACACATGGAAAGAATAAATGGTAAAAAATTATATGTTAACGATGTTAATGGAACTAGAAATAGAGGAAGACCGAGGAAAACGTGGCACGATCAAATTAATCAAATATTGAATGTCGGCCATGTGAGGAGTCAAAGAAATCGGCCACGTGAGGAGAATGTTGAGGAAGCGAAAGAAATATGTCAAGAAAGAAAAGTGTGGCAGTCTATTCTTTCTGCCTACCCCTTCTGATGGTTCTGACGGCGCGATGGTTAGTTAGTTAGTTTTGTAATAATCTTCAGGCGTTTACACTGTGGAATACCGTAATGACGATTTTTTTTATGAATTACAATTTATGAATTTTTTTAATGAAATTTACGTTTTGTTGAATTTTAACTATTATAATATTGAATAGTTAAATCGTGTGGTCACCACATGTAAAATAAAGAGATGCGCAAAAATGCGATTAGTCAGATTGTTTATATAATATCCTTATCCTTACTATGCCAAAAATATTTTTATTATTATTATTATTATTTAGTTTTATTGCAGCACAAGCCAAATCGAAAGGGTTATCACCATTATATTCATTCTCATGAAATGTGATAGGCAGTTCATTTATCGCCATTTTATTGTCACAAGAATTCTACACCAGACCAAAGACTGTGTAAAAATCACACTGTCATCGCCAGGAATCGAACCCGAGTTCTACGGTGTGGCAGTCAGAGCTCTTACCACTCTGCCACGAAGGTCGTCCGGCTGCAGTCAATTATTAAAAACACATTTATTTTCAGTTATCGAAACACACATATTTCACTTTATACATACATCCTGTTCAGAATATAAGAATATATTATTTATAACTAATGCAATAATTGAAAGCAATATGAACACAAAATATACTATAAGGTTAAAACTGTGTACAGTGATAAAGATTATATTATAACCTAAACACATCTATGTATGTTAAGTGAAATAAAGTGTTGTAATATCAAGTGTAATTATATTTATTCATACAAAATATACTTACTATTCCATATTGAAAAATATTAGTAAGACTAGTAACCGTGATAATAATGTCTAGATATGTTAGGAGTGCATACACGATAATCTGTAATTTTCACGATATAAATATATTAGTGATTTTATGAACTCGCAAAACTCCATATTTTTAAATAAGTTTGAATGTCAGTTTAAAAAGTACACATCAATTTCAAATATATATGTAAATACAATTTTTTTTTTTTTTGTTTGTGTTTTCGCAAATTTCATTATCGACGACTGCGGAAACTTAACTAACATATAATTTCACTATTAATTTTGCCAATTCAATTAAAATCAATATTTTTTATGTGGAGCATTCACTCTATGTGGTGGTCTAATGGAAATAATGCTTACTTCTGATGTAGTTAGTACATTTTCTATCATATTTTCAGAGTTGATATCATTTTTTTTTAAAAACAAACATTGAGGATTTAAATCAATGATATTAGAATTTAACTTATTGAACGCTAAGGCATTAACACCGTGGAATTCCACAGTGATATAGGACTTAGGTAATTGAAAATAACTTTGTTTAATCCACAAAGTATTAAAAAACCCGACATGTTTCGGAGGATACCTCCATCTTCAGATGTAAAAATATAATAAAAACAACAAAGAAAGACTAATATAAAAATCGCATTTAAAATCTGCACATAGTGAACAATAGCAATAAATTAAACAAACCTGAAAATTTTGAAATCCTCAAGTCGGTAAAATTGGGTGAAAACATAATAAATTAATAATCATATTTCTCCTTTTACTCCTTTCTCCTTAAATACTTTGTCTGCATTTAATTTCCTAGGCTCCCATTCCCAATCAAATGCAAATTAATCATTTATTAATTTCTATATAAATTATGTCTTTTCAAGTGTATGTTTTTTCAAAATTAATTTTTTTTTTATTTTTTATATTATCATGTTATTTATACAATATTATTTATTAGTTCTTACTGATAAATAATTGTTAGTGCTTATAGCAAATAGCCGAGGTTAATTTTTAAATTTTAATTATACAAAAGTATCGAATTATAAATGTGTTTTTTCAAATTAGTCTTTCATTGTTTAGTTTTTATTATATTTTTATACCTGAAGATGGAGGTAACCTCCGAAAAATGTCGTGTTTTTTAAATATTTTTAAATATTTTGTGGATTAAACAAAGTTATTATATTTTCTACAATTTGTTTTTTTGAATGTATACAAATACTGGATTTTACCCACTGTGGGTTAATCATTTTTAAGGATTAATTGTATCTCAATAGAGACGAAAATGTAAATTGTTTTTTTTTTTGGAAACAGAATATGGTAGTCGAGGCGTTTACAGGACTTTTGACCTGTCATTTGTTGGGTTAAGCGATCACTTTATGTTAACAACATTCCCCATTCCGCCCTTCTTACGACCACCACGTCTGACAAAAAAAAATTTTTTTGGAACTTGTATATATGCTACTAAGTTAAATAACTCCACATTTTGTAGGTCAATCTACACTAGCGCCATCTATTAAGATTTATTTACAATCTTCAATATGAACAGAAAATAGCTCAATATTATGAAGAAGGAATCTGGTCTGGATCCCTGGAGCAGTTACCAAGCGTTCTATCCTAGACCACCACCCGATTTGTATCCTAGTACATATTTCCAAGTATCGTTTCATGATAAGTACATAAAATGGAGTTTTATATAATATCATTTTAAATCATCCCTAAATTTAATAGCATGTGCCTTCTTATTCATTTTTATAATTATTAGACCATATAAAAACGCCATAAAGGCTGTGTTAATAATATCGTAACACGACGAAAATAAAATTCATTATTTACAATATTTTATTTTTAGTAGTAATTTATAATAATTTCTTTTTAATGATATTAATTTTTATAATTGTAAATGTTCAACACAAATATTCTCCGATTATATTTACTCAGAAATTCTTAGTCCATTATTTTGGTTGAAACACTATGATACTTCAATATAATATAATAACTGTTGAAATATAAAATGCTATATTCATGGTACCTATCACAATTTAAAAAAAAATCGCGACAGCTATTTCGTCAATCTATGTTAGCATCATCAGGTGTTACAATATTTTTTCAACTGTTAATATTAATCAGAAATTATTATTTAAGTTAAGTATTCAACAAAATATTACATAAAATAACTTACTTGTTCGGACATATAATAATATTTCATTTTGCACATGTTATATGTTATCTATGTCTTTTATGTTATTTTATGCATGAATTAATTCACAAAATGACTTCATATTTACCTCTGAACTGTACATTGTGTTAGCTTTTTCTAAATTGGAATAAATCAGTTTATAAATCCTCGTCAAATTATAAAGCTTTTCTTCACGTTTTTCCTCTCCCATTTCAGATTGATAATTAGATATCTTGTTCGATATCAGAGAGCATAAAGGGTTTGTGCCTGTATCGATATTCATATCATAAGCATTCTCCAGTATTCTGTTTACAACCACACATTCACATAACGACATTGTCAATATCATAGTAATTTGATGTATTGTAATTGCCAGCCTTGCTACTATAAAAATCACCCAAATGTAGTCAATTCTCTTAACGACTATCAATATCGCACCAAGTGAATGGTTGAACGCTAAGTAAAATAAAAAGTGTACCAAATAAAAATGTTTAATTTTACTGAATGTATCACTATTTTGGAGATGTTTTTCAATTTTATCGAAGATTTTTAAGATCGAAAATATCTGCGGATGATTTTCGGTTATCTTTTTTATCCACCAAAACACAGAGTAGAATGTTGCGGAGCATTCATAATTAGAAAATAAATAAAGCAAAACACGGTTTTTGCTGGATTTATCATGGCTTACTGTATGTATAAAGTTAATCATAAATATCCATAGGGACACTATAGACAAAACAGCAAAGTATGCTTTGGTTACATTTCCCAGTGGCCTTAAAGTATCACCGCTCTGATTATAATGTTTCATCCCCATATATAGACAACAATATTTGGGCCCTTCAATGTTGATACTACGGAGACATTTGCTTTGTATTTCAATCGTTGAACTTTGTTTCTTGTCCATTTTGTATTTAAATTACAATAACGGTTGTTGTTTGCTTATTTTGCTCTCATGTTGTGTAAAACACGTGCTTATGAAATACCGTCCATATAATTCACGCATTTTTCTAGTACTAATATATTTTTATAATCAATGTGACAAAATCTAATTACTTACGCATTAACTTTTATTACCACACGTCCTTGATATTCATTTTGTTTATCAACCTCTTCACTTAAAGACTGATAGTATAGACCAATTAATTAAATTGTACGTTAAACACGGTAAAATATCGAAAATAGTGTATTCCGAAAATATCTAAACAAAAAACACACGAAAAAAGCATATGTAAGGCATTCTGATTTAAGTTTTTTTTAATTGAGAATTTACTGCAGATTAAATATTAATCCTGCTCTAACCATTTGAAACACGACAGATCAAAAAAATTCTTGATGGGATTTTTTTTTAATACACTTCGAGCAAAAAATTTTTTTTTTAACAATATCATTCACACACATATAGTGCAGTGGGGCTGTTTATCTTATTATTATTAATTAATTAAATACCTTTTTATTTATTTCTTTTGACAAAATTACATTTATCCATTAACTAAAGATACAATTTTTTTATTCTCATTTTTCTTTTTTATACACTTTGTATATACAACACTTTTATTAAATAAATAAAATTATATAGACATGTTTCGGACAAACAGTCCTTCTTCAGTAAAGATATATATTTATACAAATATTATAAAATTGTTGTTGTTTACATGATCTGACAGATGTTATAAAGAAACATGTCAATATAATTTTATTTTTTTAATAAAAGTGATGTATATACAAAGTGTATAAAAAATAAAAATTGTTCATGTTAGAAGTCGGAGGAATCGACGTTCGTGTATGACTCGTTGTATGAATGTAGAAGAAGCTAGAGAGGTTTGCCAGGATAGAGTAGTGTGGCGGTCCATTCTCTCGGCCTACCCCTGCGGGGAAACGGCGTGATGGTTTGTTTGTTTAGAAATAAACCATCATAACAACACAAAGTATGGCGTATACAGAAGATTATAAACAAAATTCTACGTTCGCCATTGCTTTGTGTTGTAGATGTTTAATGATTTTTTTATATACTTGGTATACAACACTCACATCAAAAAAGATCATTAATTTAATAATGATAATGGCGTAGAAATTTTGCATGTTAATAATAGAAATATAACTTTGAACAATCCCGAAATTTTATAAATTAAAAAATCAATGAAAAATAAAGAAAATATTATAAATAATCAAATAAATTTAACGTCCAGTCCAATATTTGATTTAATTCCTTCGTTGTGAGTGTTGTGTATAAAGTATATAAAAAAAGAAAGATAATAATTTTATTACAATATAAATTATATTTCTGTGCAACACTATGTTTTTATGATTTAATTGTATCTCAATAGAGACGAAGATGCAAATTGGAAACTGAATATGGTTGATCAAGTTGTTTACAGGACTTATGACCTCTCATTGGTCGGGTTAAGCGCATGCTTTATGTAATTACAACATTCCCCATTCCACGTTTCTTATGACCATGTCTGACAAATTTGTGGAAGTTGTATATAGGTGGTTGTCTCTAACTAACTAACTATCACGCCATTTCTCCGGAGGGGTAGGCAGAGAGGATTGATCGCCACAATGCTCTTTCCTGGCATACCCTCTGGCTTCCTCTACATTCATACATCGTACCATGCACGCACGTCGATTATTCCGACTACGAATGTGGCCGCCTTTTAGTAATTGATTAATTTGGCCATGACATGTTTTCCTCGGTCGTCCTCGGCTTCTTTTTCCACTCACGCTGCTTGTGTACAACTTTATAACCATTCTACTCTCTCATTCATTCGTTCCATATGTCCGAACCATCTCAGGGATCCTTTTTTAATTTTATCCATGATGCAGTCATCTGCCTTTCATTTCTTTCTTATTTCATTGTTCGGTATTCTATCATTCAACGTTTTCCCGCACATTCTTCTTCGTGATCTCATTCCTACGGCGTTTACAATGCTTTCATACTTCTTTTACCAGTTCCAAGCTTCACTTCCATACATGAGGGTTGGCACTAGAACTCCATTGTTGTCATTGGGTGGTTGTCTCTAGACTATAAATGTCAGGATAAGCAGTGGGTGTTGGACGATCAAAGTATGCGCGGGAGATGCCTATTGGTGGCGATGAGGTTCGCAACCCATCACACCGCGTCTCCCGCGGGGCGAAAAGAGAAGGATGGAGTGCCGCATCAGTAAAAGTGTGACAGTCCATTCTTTCTGCCTACCCTTTCGATGGTTAGTTAGTTAGTTAGTTAGCAATATACATGTGTAGAACATTTTTCATTTTAGACAAATTGGAACCTGCTTGATTTCAAAAACATTTTTCAGTTTTTTCTGGGTATTTCGGTTTTTGGTTTTCTTTTCCGAGTTTTATTTTGTGGCCTAAGAAACGTTCTCGTTAACTGTTTTAATATGTTTGCCATTTATTACGAATGTACGAGGTCTGTTCAAAAAGTATCCGACTTTTATTCATAAAAACAACATTTATTGAGATACAATTAAATGCCACTAATCCCCTTCAAAGTAGTCCCCTTGAGCTGCTACACACTTCTCCTAACGGTTCTGCCACTGCTGGAAGCAACGCTGGAAAGACTCTTTTGGTGTGGCGCGCAGGTGGTCCGTCGCAATGTTCATGATGTCTTCCCTGGTCTGAAATCTGGTCCGATCCTGCAACACCAGGGTCCTTACTTGATTAATGACAACATCATTTTTGGATGTTGAGGGCCTACCGGATTGTGATTCACTCTCCACTGATGAGCGGCCATCTTTGAAGCGGTTATACCACTCCTTTATCTGTGTGGTGCCCATTGCTTCGTTCGTTGTAACGTTGTTCAACTTTTTCTGTCATTTTGTTAAAACTAAAATCCGACGGCAATAGCGTACACGTGCTCACTCTTCAACGGCGTGGCAGCTGTGGTCGTGAAAAAAATTGAGCATGCGCATTAGGTATACCTACAAACGGTCATCTAAGCTCCGCCCTCAAAGCGTTATTTGTTTTGCCAGTAAAAAATACGATACTTTTCGACAGACCTCGTATGTTTTGATGTGCTCAAGATCTTTGTTTTCGATACATTCATTTCTAAACCTGTTTTTTCGGATGCCTCTTGTAATTCTTTAACACTTTTTTCAGTTCCTTTAGTCTCTTGCTTATAATGACTATGTCATATGCAAATCTGAGGTGACGTAGATTAATACCATTTATATTTACACCCTTTGCTTCTTTGTTTCCCATAAAAAAACATACTTCGGATAGTTGACATTCTTCTTCAATGTGAACATTTAAACCGTTGAACCAATAAAAAACAAAGTATAATACTTTTAAAATATTTTTATTCTTAAGTTTATAATGATGATTTTTCTATTTACAATTAATTCCAATTTTAGTATTTTTTACCATCTCAGCGGCAGGAACAAATTAGGGAAGGAAAACCATGCTGCGAAAATATCCAGAGGAGTTGGACCGATGAACGGAAATTGGATAATATACTAGAGGCCATGGACCTATGAACCACAAAATAAGAGTCTATGAAACATTCCCATAAAATAAAATAAAACTTATAGAAAGCAATGGTTTTAATTTTAAATAATTATTTAAAATGAAGTTTTATTCAATTGTTAAAAAAAACAATAAACATGGAATAATAATAATCAATTATTTATTATTACTTAACACTGTTATAATATCACAATTTCTTTTTATTCATTAAGAGTGTTGCGACAGCTGTTTCACCAGCCGATGTTGGCATCATCAGGTGTTACAATAAACTTCACAGTTTATTGTCAGTCTTCTTCTCAACTTCAGTTTATTATCAGGGAATAAAAAGAAATTGTGATATTATAACAGTGTTTTAAAATTTAACAGTAATAATGTTGAAGTATCATAGTGTTTCGGCAAAAATAATGGACTATTCCATCATGTATTAATACAAAATAAAATTATGATACAAATAGAAAATAAATAACTTTCATTTGAGACAACACATAAGGCCGAAATAAGAGTGTCGGGGTTAAATGCATAACCCAGATAAGCATATTTCATGATGAAATATATGACACGAATAACCGAAAAACGCCTGACTCAGGACCTACTTATCAAAACTGATGAGTCGAAGGCCCAGATTTATTCAGTTTGGTCACTAGGTCACTAGAGCAGAGCATCGTGTTCAATGGAAAGCAAAGCATATAAAAGCGGTACTTCCGACCACCCAAGACGTCAGTCAGTATTACGGCTTCTAGCAGACACGAGTCTACGTTAATAAGTCTACGCCACGAGGGATATCGGACTCCCTCCCCCGCCGAACTACGAAGCCACGCTACGACAGTATTCCTTCTTGCGACTTCTAACCGACACGAGTCTACGCCGTCAAGTCTACGAACAAGAAACCTCCGATCCTCCTACCGAGTTACGCAACTGTCTACACTGCTACGCCACGTAACTTCGCATCAATTGATAATGCCTTAGCAAAGGCTTACCATGTTAAAATAAAATAAAATAAAACTTCTAGAACACACGAAAAAATAAATTAAACTTCTAGAAATAATATGGAGTTACACATAACTGTTTAAGAAACATTAAACATAATTTAATAATAATCAATAATTTATGAATACAAAATCATATTATAAATATGAAAAGCTCCGACTTGAAACAGCACATCAGACCGGAATTAGAGAAATGATCTGATGTTAAATAAATACATTATAAGTATTTGACTGCTGATCATTGCTTCTCTGATTTTACAGATAAAGTTATCTTATTCTGTTTTAATTAGTAAACTGTAATAAGAATATAGTGAAGGAAGTGAGTGAAGCCAACATGGAGTAAAGGAAGGTGAAGTCTATGGTGACGAATTTCCCCGCTGTTATCTGGAATTTTTCTTGCTGGAGAAATTTTATGAAAACTTTGCCGGCTTTGTATTCCTGAGGACCTGCAATCACATAATAATTAATCAAAATATGTTATTAAAAAAATAATGTTGTTATTTTAAATTTCATTGTAAATGATTAAAAAAACATTTTTGTGTAATTTAAAAAAAAATATGTTTATTTATTATAGTTAAATTCCACTTATTTATTTATTTATTTATTGTTGGTACACAAACAAAACATCTAATATACAGTAGTGATAAGTAATAAAAAATATATTAAAACAGATTAGATGCCTCAGTTAGATGTGCACACCAAGAATATAACATTGAAAGTTCAACTATCTTGTACCACCCTTCGGTGTAAAGAACCGTCAGGCAAAACAAGACATCAATTTAAGATAAAGAGACATACAAATTCATTTAAACAAGGCTATAGCAAAGGACAAAGAACAAACATACCAATCAGGTATAATAAAACAATAGAACGAGACAATAAATAACAAACCAACAAATCAAAGTATGATAAAAAAAAGAGATATACAAATCAGATAAAACGATACAATAGTATTACATGATGAAAAAACAATTCACAATTCAATTCAAATAGGTATAATAGGTCGAAGGCATAACTTATGGTTATGCCTTCGACCAGTCCGAGAGTCGGGTGGAGAAGGTTCCTTGAGGCCCTATGCACCACGGAGGTGTGACAGGACAAAAATGAAGAAAGGATGCCTTCGACCATAATATGGCAGCGAGCTTCTGAAACCGATTGAAGCCATAACCCTAAGTGGAATTTAACTATTATAAATACACATTAAAAAAATAACATTTTATTTTTATTTTCATTATGTTATACTCGTATAAGATCATCAATCACAATAGTTTGAATGAACAGGGATAACATAATGAGGGTGATAAAAACTGTATACTGAAAACGTTTTAAATGAATTGTTAAATTGGCTCTTTAAATACACAAAAAACTTGTATTCCTTTTTGTTTTATATTAAATAAAACATATTTTAAAATACAGGAAGCGACAATTTTATATAAATTTGTTTATTCAATCACCCATATTGTATTTTCCCAGAACGTTCAGAATTACTGTGAACAGGTATTATAAATACCATCGCCGAATGCTCAGAGTTCCCTGGACAAACATGGTTGCCAATACCGAAGTCCTGAGGCGAGCTAGAGTTGACAGGGAACTGTTATCAATTATCAATATTCGAAAGATCTCAATCTGGGTCATATACTGCGTGGGGAAAAGTACCACCTTCTCCAACTAATATTGGAGGGGAAGAGACAAATATCCTGTCTGCGAAACGTGAGGGAGTGGACCGGCACCCAAAGTGTGGAGGAGCTGTTCCGAGCGGCGCAGGACAGGGACAGGTTCGCCGAGGTGATCGCCAACGTTGGGGGGACCCGACAGGGCACTTGAAGAAGAAGAATAAATAATATAAGATCTTAACCTTCCCTTACTGGTACTGTATAGCTCGTACCCATTACTCATATAACTTGAATTGCTCTATAAATATAATAACCAATTATTGGGCACATAAAATGTATCAATTTGATAAATACTGGGTTTAATTCTCATTTCGAATTTAAGATTTTAAATTCCCGCCAGTCTTACATATGGCCATATACCATATTCGATTCCACGGGAATCCTATCTCTATATCAGTGGTTCCCAAAGTGGTCTATATCGACCACCAGGGGTCGATTTCGACTTGCAAGGGGTCTACGACAATTGAAAATAAATTGGGGGTGCATGGGATGTAAATGGGGGTCCACGAGATGATTAAACTGAATTGAAGAAGAATATTGAAATGTTGATATCATAGCATAAGGCTCATCCCTCCTATGTTTTTATTTTATGTAAAAATGTTGGATTTGAATTTTGTTTCGTTTTAATTAATAATTGTATGTCTAAATAGTCCATTGTTTTGGCCGAAACACTATGATACTTAAACATTATTAACTGTTAAATTTACAACACTGTTATAATGTAATCCATTGTTTTGGCGGAAACACTTTGATATATCAACATTATATTTGTAAAAAAATGTCATTTTTTATTATACACTTTTTAAGAATGTTGCGACATCTGTTTCATCAGCTGATGACAACATCGGTTGGCGAAACAGCTGTTGTGACATTCTCAAAAAGTGTATAATGCAACATTGTGATATTATAACAGTGTTGTAAAATTTAACAGTTAAAAAACTATAAAACTTAACATATTTTATTTAAAAGATTTATTTTCTACAGTAGACCTTATTAAAGTGAGTAGCTCTGTGTCAGCTTCAAAAACTAATTGTATAGGTATAGATGAATATGTAAAATAATCAATATTAGGAAAGCAGGGGGTCTACACAAAATAGAAGAAATCGGCAAGGGGTCTACGGGACAAAACAGTTTGGGAACCTCTGCTCTATATGGCAACAGTGGATTTAACTGGCAGCAGCAGTGCACCGATGCGATGAATTTTAAAGGTCAGTTCAATTTTATAAACTAAGATTTTTTTGTCTGGCTTTACAATCTAATAATAAAAATGGAAAAAATGTTTTTTTAAATGCTTAAAAATTAAGTAAAAAACTATTCAATTTTATATTACCTAAATTTGTCATTTGAACGATTTTCGCCATAATTCGTTTGGTCTTGTTAATTTCTGCTTTCAAACATTCAATTACACAAACAAATATTATCATTGTGCAGCCTTCGCATAAAACCCACACAGCCGAGGTTATCATAATTGGTCTTGGCTAATAAATACATATAAAACATAATCAATACATTTGCTTACATCTTACATTGCGAAATATTAATAAATTGTAATAATCTTAATAATATATTTACTAACTAACTAACTAACCATCACGCCGTCTCCCCGAAGGGGTAGGCAGAAATAATGGACTCACTCACTTTTCTTTCCTGACATATTTCTTTCGATTCCTCAACATTCATACATCGTGTCATGCACGCGCGTCGATTTCTCTGACTCCTCACATGGTCGACATTCAATATTTGATTTATTTGATCGTGCCACGTTTTCCTTGGTCTTCCTTTATTTCTGGTTCCATTTACATCGTTAACATATAATTTTTTTACCATTCTTTCTTCATTCATTCTTTCCATATGTCCAAACCATCTTAATGATCGTTTCATTATTTTGTTCATAACACCATAATTCGCACCGCATTCACTTATTATAAATAGGCAATATGAACACTATTTTCATTCGACACTCTATCATACACAGAGTATCCACACATTCGTCTAAGATATCTCATTTCTACTGCACTTATTCTACTTTCATCCTTCAGTTCCATGCCGCTTCCATACATAAGGGTTGGTAGAAGAACACAATATGTGATAATTAGTAATATGTATGAGGTATGCATGTGAAATGATCTGATAATGAATCAGAAGAAATCATGACAGAGAAGAAATCATGACAGTCTGCATCATCAGCGTGAATGGTGAAAATATGGAGCAAGTACATAGATGAGTTCGTGTATTTGGGTAGTACATATACAAAATGTGGGCGAGTGGAGAGGGATATTGAAAGAAGGGTTGGGGCAGGCAACAAAGTGAATGGTGCACTTAAAGTTGTCATCGCAAACAAAAACCTACCCAAAAAAGCTAGAATGGCAGTGCACAATGGTGTTCTTCTACCGATCCTTATGTATGGAAGCGAAGCATGGAACTGGCAAAAGAAGGATGAAAGTAGAATAAATGCATTAGAAATGAGATCTCTTAGACGAATATGTAGATACTCTGTGTATGATGATAGAGTTTCGAATGAAAATATAAGAATTGAATGTGGTGCGAATGATCGTGTTATGAACAAAATAATGAAAGGATCATTAAGATGGTTTGGACACATGGAAAGAATGAATGAAGAAAAAATGTTAAAAAGGTATATGTTAACGATGTAAATGGAACTAGAAAAAGAGGAAGACCGAGAAAAACGTGGCACGATAAAATAAATCAAATATTGAATGCCGGCCATGTGAGGTTTCAGAGAAATGACACGATGTATGAATTTTTTAGTCTCATGTTGTTTTGTTTTATTTTATCTTTGTAATACTGTTTTATGTCCAAATGAGTCGCCTAAATGTTTTATCGTTTGTAATGTCTCATTTGTGTATCATCTATAAATAAATAAATACACCTGACCAAAGACTGTATAACAATCACACTGTCATCGCCAGGAATCGAACCCGAGTTCTACGATGTGGCAGTCAGAGCTCTTGCCACTCTGCCACGAAGGTCGTCCGGCTGCAGTCAATTATTGAAAACGCATTTATTTTCAGTTATCGAAACACCTATTTTTCGCTTTTATACACAGGTACACCCTGTTCAGAATATAATAATATATTACTCATATAACTAATGCAATAATCGAAAGCAATATGATCACAAAATATAATATAAGGTTAAAATTGTGTACATAGATAAAGGCTATATAATAACCTAAACACATCTATGTCTAGTGAAATAAAGTGTTGTAATATCAAGTGTAATTATATTTATTCAAACAAAATATACTTACTATTCCATATTGAAAAATATTAGTAAGACTAGTAACCGTGACAATAATGTCTAGATATGTTAAGAGTGCATACACAATAATCTGGAATTTTCACGATACAAATATATTAGTGATTTAATGAACTCACAAATCTCCATTAGTTATTAAATATGTTTGAATGCCAATTTTAAAAGTACACATCAATTTCAAATATATATGTAAGACAAAAAATATTTTTTTTTGTTTGTGTTTTCGCAAATTTCATTATCGACGACTGCGGAAACTTAGCTAACATATAATTTCACTATTACTTTTGCCAATTCAATTAAAATCAATATTTTTTTATGTGGAGTATTCCCTCTATGTGGTGGTATAATGGAAATAATGCTTACTTCTGATGTAGTTAGTACATTTTCTATCATATTTTCTGAGTTGATATCATTTTTTTGTAAAAACAAACACTGAGGATTTAAATCAATGATATTAGAATTTAACTTATTGAACGCTAAGGCATTAACACCGTGGAATTCCACAGTGATATAGGACTTAGGTAATTGAAAATAACTTTGTTTAATCCACAAAGTATTAAAAAACACGACATGTTTCGGAGGATACCTCCATCTTCAGATGTAAAAATATAATAAAAACAACAAAGAAAGACTAATATAAAAATCGCAAATAAAATTCTACACATAGTTAACAATAGCAATAAATTAAACAAACCTGAAAAATTTGAAATCCTCAAGTCGGTAAAATTGGGTGAAAACATAATAAATAATCATATTCCTCCTTTTACTCCTTTCTCCTTAAATACTTTGTCTACATTTAATTTCCTAGGCTCCCATTCCCAATCAAATGCAAATAAATCATTTATTAATTTCTATATAAATTATGTCTTTTCAAGTGTATGTTTTTTCAAAATTACAATTTAATTTTTTTTTATATTATCATGAATTATTATTGTTTAATATTATTTATTAGTTCTTACTGATAAATAATTGTTAGTACTTATAGCAAATAGCGGAGGTTAATTTTTAAATTTAAATATACAAAAGTATCGAATTTTAAATGTGTTTTTTCAAATTAGTCTTTCATTGTTTAGTTTTTATTATATTTTTATACCTGAAGATGGAGGTAACCTCCGAAAAATGTTGTGTTTTTGAAATATTTTTAAATATTTTGTGGATTAAACAAAGTTATTTTTACAATTGTTTTTTTTTAATGTATACAAGTACTGGATTTTACCCATTGCGGGTTAATCATTTTTAAGGTTTAATTGTATCTCAATAGAGACGAAGAGGTAAATTGTTTTTTTTTTTGGAAACAGAATATGGCAGTCGAGGCGTTTACAGAACTTTTGACCTGTCATTTGTTGGGTTAAGCGATCACTTTATGTTAACAACATTCCCCAATCCGCCCTTCTTACGACCACCACGTCTGACAAAAAAATTTTTTTTGGAACTTGTATATATGCTACTAAGTTAAATAAATAACTCCACATTTTGTAGGTCAATCTACACTAGCGCCATCTATTAAGATTTATTTTACAATCTTCAATATGAACAGAAAATAGCTCAATATTATGAAGAAGGAATCTGGTCTGGATCCCTGGAGCAGTTACCAAGCGTTCTATCCTAGACCACCACCCGATTTGTATCCTAGTACATATTTCCAAGTATCGTTTCATGATAAGTACATAAAATGGAGTTTTATATAATATCATTTTAAATCATCCCTAAATTTAATAGCATGTGCCTTCTTATTCATTTTTATAATTATTAGACCATATAAAAACGCCATTAAGGCATAAAGGATTTTATTTTAGCAATAGTTTGGAATATTTTCTTTTTAATAATAATATTTTTTATAATTGTAAATGTTCAAACACAAATATTCTCCAATTATATTTACTCAGAAATTCTTAGTCCATTATTTTGGTTGAAACACTATGAAACTTCAACATAATATAATAACTGTTGAAATATAAAATGCTATATTTATGGTATCACAATTTAAAAAAAATCGCGACAGCTATTTCGTCAATCTATGTTAGCATCATCAGGTGTTACAATATTTTTTCAACTGTTAAAATTAATCAGAAATTATTATTAAAGTTAAGTATTCAACAAAATATTACATAAAATAACTTACTTGTTCGGACATATAATAATATTTCATTTTGCACATGTTATATGTTATCTATGTCTTTTATGTTATTTTATGCATGAATTAATTCACAAAATGACTTCATATTTACCTCAGAACTGTACATTTTGTTAGCTTTTTCTAAATTGGAATAAATCAGTTTATAAATCCTCGTCAAATTATAAAGCTTTTCTTCACGTTTTTCCTCTCCCATTTCAGATTGATAATTAGATATCTTGTTCGATATCAGAGAGCATAAAGGGTTTGTGCCTGTATCGATATTCATATCATAAGCATTCTCCAGTATTCTGTTTACAACCACACACTCACATAACGACATTGTCAATATCATAGTAATTTGATGTATTGTAATTGCCAGCCTTGCTACTATAAAAAGCACCCAAATGTAGTCGATACTCTCAACGACTATCAATATCGCACCAAGTGAATGGTTGAACGCTAAGTAAAATAAAAAGTGTACCAAATAAAAATGTTTAATTTTACTGAATGTATCACTATTTTGGAGATGTTTTTCAATTTTATCGAAGATTTTTAAGATCGAAAATATCTGCGGATGATTTTCGGTTATCTTTTTTATCCACCAAAACACAGAGTAGAATGTTGCGGAGCATTCATAAATAGTAAATAAGTAAAGCAAAGCACGGTTTTTGCTGGATTTATCATGGCTTACTGTATCAATAAAGTTAATCATAAATATCCATAGGGACACTATAGACAAAACAGCAAAGTATGCTTTGGTTACATTTCCCAGTGGCCTTAAAGTATCACCGCTCTGATTATAATGTTTCATCCCCATATATAGACAACAATATTTGGGCCCTTCAATGTTGATACTACGGAGACATTTGCTTTGTATTTCAATCGTTGAACTTTGTTTCTTGTCCATTTTGTATTTAAATTACAATAACGGTTGTTGTTTGCTTATTTTGCTCTCATGTTGTGTAAAACACGTGCTTATGAAATACCGTCCATATAATTCACGCATTTTTCTAGTACTAATATATTTTTATAATCAATGTGACAAAATCTAATTACTTACGCATTAACTTTTATTACCACACGTCCTTGATATTCATTTTGTTTATCAACCTCTTCACTTAAAGACTGATAGTATAGACCAATTAATTAAATAGTACGTTAAACACGGTAAAATATCGAAAATAGTGTATTCCGCAAATATCTAAAAAAAAAATATCACACGAAAAAAGCATATGTAAGGCATTCTGATTTGAGTTTTTTTTTAATTGAGAATTTACTGCAGATTAAATATTAATCCTGCTCTAACCATTTGAAACACGACAGTTGGACACATGGAAAGATTCTTGGACACATGGAAAGAATGGATGAGAGTAGAATGGTTAAAAAGTTGTACACAAGCAGCGTGAGTGAAAAAAGAAGCCGAGGACGACCGAGGAAAACATGGCGTGGCCAAATTAATCAATTACTAAAAGGCGGCCACATTCGAAGTCGGAATAATCGACGTGCGTGCATGGTACGATGTATGAATGTAGAGGAAGCCCGAGAGGTATGCCAGGACAGAGCATTGTGGCGATCCATCCTCTCTGCCTACCCCTCCGGAGAAATGGCGTGATGGTTAGTTAGGTAGTTAGTTAGTTAGTCTCTGCGGATCCTTTTTTAATTTTATCCATGATGCAGTCATCTGCCTTACATTTCTTTCTTATTTCATTGTTCGGTATACTATCATACAACGTTTTCCCGCACATTATTTTTGGTGATCTCATTTCTACGGCGTTTATCCTGCTTTCATCCTTATTTTACCAGTTCCAAGCTTCACTTCCATACATGAGGGTTGGCACTAGAACTCCATTGTGTTGTTGTCATTGGGTGGTGGTCTCTAGACTATAAATATAAGGATAAGCAGTATACATGTGTAGAACATTTTTCTTTTTAGACAAATTGGAACCTGCTTGATTTCAAAAAAACTTATTTCAGTTTTCCAAAGGCAGCCCAGCCCAGTCCTGCTCTTCTGGGTAGTTTGGTTTTCTTTTACGAGTTTTGTTTTGTGGCCTAAGAAACGTACTCGTCAACTGTTTCTATGTGTTTGCCATTTATTATGAATGTACCTATGAGGTCTGTTAAAAAAGTATCCGACTTTTATTCATAAAAACAACATTTATTGAGATACAATTAAATGCCACTAATCCCCTTCAAAGTAGTCTCCTTGAGCTGCTACACACTTCTCCCAACGGTTCTGCCACTGCTGGAAGCATCGCTGGAAAGACTATTTTGGTATAGCGCGCAGGTGGTCCGTCGCAATGTTCTTGATGTCTTCCCTGGTCTGAAATCTGGTCCGATCCTGCAACACCAGGGTCCTTACTTGATTAATGACAACATCATTTTTGGATGTTGAGGGCCTATCGGATCGTGATTCACTCTCTACTGATGAGCGGCCATCTTTGAAGCGGTTATACCACTCCTTTATCTGTGTGGTGCCCATTGCTTCGTTCCCAAACACTTTTTTTTTAATTTTGCGAATAGTTTCCACTTGAGAATCCCCAAGGTTTAAACAAAATTTGATGCAGTAACGTTGTTCAACCTTTTCTGTCATTTTGTTAAAACTAAAATCCGACGGCAATAGCGTACACGTGCTCACTCTTCAACGGCGTGGCAGCGACTGAGTGGCGCTGTGGTCGTGAAAAAAATTGAGCATGCGCATTAGGTATACCTACAAACGGTCATCTAAGCTCCGCCCAAAAAGCGTTATTTGTTTTGCCAATAAAAAATATGATACTTTTTGAACAGACCTCGTATGTTTTGATGTGCTCAAGATCTTTGTTTTCGATACATTCATTTCTAAACCTGTTTTTTCGGATGCCTCTTGTAATTCTTTAACTATTATTTCCAGTTCCTTTAGTCTCTTGCTTATAATGACTATGTCATCTGCAAATCTGTGGTGTCTTAGATTAACGCCATTTATATTTATACCCCATGTTTCTTTGTTTCCCATAAAAACATACTTCGGATAATTGATATTCTTCTTCAATGTGAACATTTTAACCGTTGAATCAATAAAAAAACAAAGTACTTTTAAAATAGTTTTATTTTTAAATTTATAATGATAATTTTTCTATCTACAATTAATTCCAATTTTAGTTTATTGTTTTTTGAACAATGATGTAAAACTCCATATTAAATAATTAATACGAATGAAAACTCTTATGTTTTTATAGAAGTTTTATTATATTGTTTTATTATATTATGACATGTTTCGCCCTTCTCAGGCATTATCAAATGTTTGATAATGCCTTAGAAGGGCGAAACATGTCATAATATAATAAAACAATATAATAAAACTTCTAGAAAAACATAAGTTCTTTCATTCGTATTAATTATCCAATTTTAGTATTTTTTTACCATCTTAGCCGCAGGAAAAATTAAGGAAGGAAAACCATGCTGCGAAAATATTCATAAGAGTTGGACTGGGTTTGATGGTGTTTGGAAAATTGGATAATATACTAAAGCCCATGGACTATGAACCTCAAAATAAGAGTCTATGAAACATTATCATAAAATAAAATAAAACTTATAGAAAGCAGACGTTTTAATTTTTAATAATCATTTATTATAATAAATTATATGTTAATGATGTAAATGGAACCAGAAATAAAGGAAGACCGAGGAAAACGTGGCACGATCAAATAAATAAAATATTGAATGTCGGCCATGTGAGAAGTCAGAGAAATCGACGCGCGTGCATGACACGATGTATGAATGTTGAGGAAGCGAGAGAAATATGTCAGGAAAGAAAAGTGTGGCAGTCCATTCTTTCTGCCTACCCCTTCGGGAAGACGGCGTGATGGTTAGTTAGTTAGTTAGTTATAATTATTTATATTGAAATTTTATACAATTGTTTAAAAAACAATAAATATGGAATAATAATAATCAATTACTTATTATTACTACTAAAATTTAAAACACTGTTATAATATCACAATTTCTTATTATTCATTAAGAGTGTCGCGACAGCTGTTTCGCCAGCCAATGTTGGCATCATCAGGTGTTACAATAAAATTCACAGTTTATTGTCAGTCTTCTTCTCAACTTCAGTTTATTATCAGTGAATAAAAAGAAATTGTGATATTATAACAGTGTTTTAAAATTTAACAGTAATAATGTTGAAGTATCATAGTGTTTCGGCCAAAACAATGGACTATTCCATCATGTATTAATACAAAATAAAATTATGATACAAATAGAAAATAAATAACTTTCATTTGAGACAACACATAAGGCCGAAATAAGAGTGTCGGGGTAAAATGCATAACCCAGATAAGCATATTTCATGATGAAATATATGACACGAATAACCGAAAAACGCCTGACTCAGGACCTACTTATCAAAACTGATGAGTCGAAGGCCCAGATTTATTCAGTTTGGTCACTAGGTCACTAGAGCAGAGCATCGTGTTCAATGGAAAGCAAAGCATATAAAAGCGGTACTTCCGACCACCCAAGACGTCAGTCAGTATTACGGCTTCTAACAGATACGAGTCTACGTTAATAAGTCTACGCCACGATTGATATCGGACTCCCTCCCCCGCCGAACTACGAAGCCACGCTACGACAGTATTCCTTCTTGCGACTTCTAACCGACACGAGTCTACGCCGTCAAATCTACGAACGAGAAACCTCTGATCCTCCTACCGAGTTACGCAACTGTCTACACTGCTACGCCACGTAACTTCCGACGAATCTTCTCTCCGGCCGACCGACGCTACTGCCCAGTGAACCATCAGCCCCAGCTGCTATCGACGTCCAGGCGCACGCTCCATCACGAGTACATAATACAGTTAACGTATGATTACTTGTGACCTGCAATAAACGCTGAAACCTCCACTGCTTTTAACTCTCACCACATCCCCCAAAGAGTAATGATCTGATGTTAATAATACATTACTTTAAGTATTTGATTATTGAACATTGCTTCACCGATTTTATAGATTTAGTTATGTTGTTGTGGTTGTTGTTATCTTATTCCGTCTTAATTAGTAAACTGTAATAAGAATATAGTGAAGGAAGTGAGTGAAGCCAGCATGGAGTAAAGGAAGGCGAAGTCTATACTGGCGAATTTCCCAGCTGTCATCTGGAATTTTTCTCGTAGAAGAAATTTTATGAAAACTTTGCCGGCTTTGTATTCCTGAGGACCTACGATCACATAATAAATAATTAAAATATGTTATGTAAGTTAATTAATCGCAGTAGTCTGAACGATTAGGGATAAAATAATAAGGATGTATTGGGCATAACAATTCCATTATTAATATGTATGAAAAACGATAGTTTTCAAGGAGTTTTGTTAATTTTTTTATGATGACATGTTTCGCCCTTCTAAGACATTTTCAAAATGTTTGACATTTTTAAAATGCCTTAGAAGGGCGAAAGATGTCATACATACATATTATAATAAAACTCCTTGAAAAAAAAACGTTTTTCATACATATTAATAATTTAATATGGAGTTTTACATCATTGTTTAAGAAACAATAATAAAAATTACATATATTGTTTCTTGAACAATAATGTAAAACTCCATATTCAATTATTAATACGAATGAAAACGTCCGTTTTCTAGAAGTTTTATTACATTTTATGGGAATGACATGTTTCGCCCTTCTAAGGCATTATCAAATGACATTTGATAATGCCTTAGAAGGCCGATTTTTCGTAAAATTCTAGGGGACTATTTTTTTAGAAGAGTAAGTTTAAGGTTGAGTTTTTTTTGCTTTAATATTTATATTTTTTTCGTTATATCATAAAAATAATAAATTTCATATTACCTATATTTGTTGTTTGAATGATTTTCGCCATAATTCGTTTGGTCTTGTTGATTTCAGCTTTCAAACATTCAATTATGCAAACAAATAATATCATTGTGCAGCATTCACCCAAAAGCCACAGAGCCGAGGTAATCATGAGTGGTCTTGGCTGGTAAATACATATTTAACACAAAAAAATATTTAATTACATTTTACATAATGCGATAATACAAGTAGTACTTAAAAATAACCTATTTAGTAGTACTTAAAAATAACCTATTTAGACCATTAATGTTAAGCATCAGGCATACGATAGAGTCGGGGGGAGAAGATTCCTTGAGGCCCTATGCACCACAGAGGTGTGACAGGACACAAAGAAGAAGAAGAGAGAAGACCATTAATGTTGTGATTATGTTGTAATAATATAATACTGTATTTTTAATAATCATAAAACACTTTCTTCCTGTGAAAGGAAGAAGAAATTTAATATCCTACAAACATATTGGAAGATCTGCAATCAGAAGTAGAAGAAGATAAAACACTGTTTTTAATTTATTATAAAACAATACTCTTTAATTAATTTTAGATAAACTTAAGGGTTTACACTATGGAATAACATAAATACGATTTTTTTATGAATGAAAACACTGTTTTTTCCACTGCTGAGTTTATTTTTCTCGACATGTTTCAGTTTATATCGTTCTCCCGATGATGAAGGTGTGTTCGAAACATCTCGAGAAAAACAAACTTAAAAGTGGAAAAACAGTGTTTTAATTCATAAAAAAAACGCATTTAATTAATTATAAAACATGTTTTTTTTATTATTAAAAACATTGCTTTTTATTAGTCATAAAACACTTTTTTTTAGTAAGTATAAGTGTAAACTTCCTGTGGCGATGCGAATCGCAACCCATCACACCGCGTCTCCCGCGGGGGCGATAAGAGAAGGATGGAGTGCCGCATCGGTTAAAGTGTGGCAGTCCATTATTTCTGCCTACCCCTTCGGCGTGATGGTTAGTTAGTTAGTTACTTCAATAATATCATTTTTTGAAACATGAATCAATTAATTTTACTTTGGTGTTTGAATAACGACCATTGTGACTATATCCATATTTATAGGTTTATTCAAAACGGACGTAAAAACGAAACACCCGTGATTGAGTTTTGGTTTAAAAAAATATAAACCGTGTGGTCACCACATTTCAAATAGACGATTACAAAAATGCACCTAGACAGACCAATTAAATCATTCTGTTAACTATGATGACGCCTATTAATTTTTTTTTGTTGAAATATTATATAATATTAGGTATATTTCAGTCAATTATTAAAAATCCCTTTTATTTTTAGTTATTGAAACACCCGTATTTCGCTTTTACACCTTTATTATGTTTATAACCAAAGTTTACGACCAATTGATAATATATAAATTTTACAGTAATTTTATAAACTCTTATATAAGCAATAAATATACTTACTATTCCATCTTTAAAAGTATTAGTAGTATTAGTAACTGTGACAATAATGTCTAGAAATGTTATGAGTGAATACGTAATAATCTGGAATTTTCACGAAATATTACATATAATATATAACCGATTATTCTACACATAAAACACCTTCATAAAAAGTACTTTAATAATTTTTAATGTCAATAATGAATTTTTTTTTTTAAAATGTATTGTATATTTTGTTAAGATTTAAATCCACTAATATTTTAACTACATACTCGTATACAATACATTTTAAGTCAACTTAAAACTAAGGCAGAGGATGTTAAGGTGTTATGGTTGGTCTGTTCTGTTATATGGGTGTGAGACATGGACATTAAAAGAAAATACAATGAACTGGTTAGAGGCATTTGAAATGTGGCTTCACCGAAGAATGTTCAGGATCCCATGGACAGACAGAGTGACGAACACAGAAGTCCTGAATCGTGCAGGAGTAAATAGAGAGCTGCTGACAATGATCAAAGTCCGCAAGATTTCATATCTGGGTCACGTTCTACAAGGAGAAAAATATCACCTGCTGCATCTAATTTTGAAGGGAAAAATTCAGGGCCGCAGGGGGGCTGGGAGAAGGCAGATCTCTTGGCTGCGCAATGTGAGGGAATGGACGGGAATCGGAATTGTGGAGGAGCTATTCCGGACAGCGCAGGATAGGGAAGAGTTTACCAGAGTGATCGCCAACGTCGGGGGGACCTGACAGGGCACTTTAAGGAGAAGAAGAGTGGATTTTTAATGTCGGTTAAAAATAGTTGAATGCCGGAATAGCTGGAACGACCTGGATGCAAAAAGGACAAGACATGGACGAGTGGAGGAAAATTTAAGAGGACTATGTCCAGCAGTGGAGGGAAGAAGGCTGAAGAAGAAGCACTGTACTGTTTTCACAACATTTTCTAGTATCGTTTCAATAGTAAATATGGTATAAAAACGCGATAAAGGTTTTGTCATACGAATAACAAGATGAAAATAAAATCCATAAAATATTATATTTATTAGTAATTTGTAGTTTTTTTTAATGTATGGTATTTATTTTTATACTTAGGATATTAATTATTGAACTTGAAGAACTAATTAACCAGGAAACAGTAGTGAGATTCTGCTAGTCTCAACGCCTACGGTGAGCTGGCCATGTGGAAAGAATGCCAGAGGGTAGAACACCACCAATAATATCCAGATGGGTGCCTCGCAAAAAGAGACCAAGAGGCAGACCGAGGAAAAGATGGGCGGATTGCGTGGAAGAAGATTGGGAGAAAATGGAAGGAGATGGGGAATGGAGAGAGATAGCCAGAGACAGAACTTAGTGGAGGACCGTTGTGGATGAGGCCAATTCCCACACCGGGATGTAGCGCCGAGAAATATTGAATGAATGATGACTTAGGAAATTAAAAATAACTTTGTTTAATCTACAAAATATTAAAAAAACACGACACGTTTCGGAGGATACCTCCAATTTCAGGTGTAAAAATATAATAAAAACTAAACAAATAAAGACTAATATAAAAAAATGCATTTAAAATTCCACACAATAATTTAAATTTAAAAATTTACCTGGAATTTTGTTATAAATACTATAATAATTTTAATTTTTTTTATCAGTGTTAATATTATGTGGATTAAACAAAGTTATTTTCAATTTGCTAAGTATTACTATGAAATTCCACAGTGTTAATTCCTTAGCGTTTAATAAATATTTATTATTGATCGCTCGAAACAAGTTTTCTCTGATTAAATTATTAACACATGCTTATTAAAATTAAAAGCATTCAACAGAATATTAAATAACACACTTACTTGAGCGAATGAAAGTGTTATGAAAAAAGTAATGAAAGGGTCATTAACTTTGTTCAGAACATGGAAATATTTAATGAAGAAAGAATAATAAAAAAATATATGTAAACGATATAAATGGAACAAGAAATAGAGAAAGACTGAGGGAAACGTGGCATTGGTCAAATCAATCAAATATTAAATATTGATGTATGAATGTTGAAGAAGCGAGAGAAGTATGTCGGGAATGAACGGTGTGGCGGTCCATTCTTCGAGAGACGGCGTGATGGCTTGTTAATTAGTTTTTTTCACTTGTACGAACGTGTAATATGTTATTTAATTATACACGTGTTAAATCTATGTCTTTTGTATTGTGTGTTATTTTATGCATGAATTAATTCACAAAATGACTCAATATTTACCTCTGAACTGTACATGGAGTTAGCGTTTTCTAGATTGGAATAAATCAGTTTACAAATCTTCATCAAATTATAAAGCTTTTTTTTACGTTTTTCCTCTCCCATTTCAGATAGATAATTAGATATCTTGTTCAATATCAGAGAGCATAAAGGGTTTGTGTCTGTGTAGACAGTCATATTGTAAGCTTTCCCGAGTATAATGTTTACAGTCGCACATTCACATAACGACATTAACAAAATCATAGATATTTGATTTATTGTAATTACCAACCTTAATGTTATAAAAATCACCCAAACTTTACTGTCGATAATCTGGTCAACTATCAATATCACAATAATTGAATGTAAAAACGCGAAATAAAATGAAAAGTGAAGCCAATAAAAATGTTTAATATTACAAAATGTATTATTATTTTGAAGATTATTTTCAATTTTATCGAAATTTTTTAAGATCGAAAATATCTGTGGAAAATTTTCCGTTATCTTTTTTATCCACCAGAAAACAGAGTAGAATGTGGCAGAGAATTCATATATATTAAATAAATACATCAGAACACTATTTCCAGTGAATGGACCGTGCTTTACTACATTGATAAAGTGAATCATAATTATGACTATGGATGCTAGACACAAAACGGCATAGTATACTTTGGTTATAGTTCCCAGTGGCTGTAAAACATTTCCATTCTGATTATAAAGTTTCATCCCCATATAGTAACAGTATTTTGGCCCTTGAATATTGATACTGCGGAGACATTTATTTTGAATAATCAATGAACTGCGTTTCTTAACCATTTTGTAGTTATATTTAGTATTTAAAAATTCCTTAATGTGCTACAAACATTTAAACAGCCTGACAATACAAGAACATCATTCAGTGACAATTTGTGAATAAAGGAGGGTTCATCGCAGGGCTAATCACCTTGCATGGTAAAAAAAATGAGCACGATTACAAAAACTAACACAATGGCCTTTACTGACGGAGGGTGATGGCCAGGGACAGAAGTCAGTGGAGGACCGCTGTGGAGGAGGCTAAGTCCCACACCGGGGGATGTAGCGCCAAAAAGATAGATAGATAAATTTTAAAATTATAATTTTGGGTTTTGTACATTTATTTTTTTCTTATGTGATAAAAACACGCGCTTACGAAAACCGTTCATTTAATTATAATAATAATACGCATTTCTCAAGTACCCGTACCAATATTTTTTAATTAATTATTTATTAATTCTTCTTTGTGACATAATCTAATTACTTACGTGTTTTGCGTTTCATTCCCATCTACTTCCTATTATTTTGTTTGTTTGCCAACGGCTTCACTCTAATTCAGATAATTTGACCAATTTGTTAAATTGATCTCTATTGCAGTATGTTAAACTAAGTAACTATCTAATTAACCATCGTAGAGAAGTAGGCAGAGAAGATGAACGCCATACCGTTCTGTCCTGACATATACTTCTAGCTTCCTCCACATTCATACATAGTAATATGCATGCTCGTCGATTTTTCCGACTTAGAATGTGGCCGCCTTTCAGTATTTGATTAATTTGGTCATGCCATACTTTCCTTGGTCTTCAAAGACTTCTTTTTCCACTCATACTGCTTGTATACAACATTTTAACCATTTTTCTCTCATTCATTCGTCACATATATCCAAATCATCTCAGAGATCATTTTTTAATTTTACTTATGATGCAATCATCTGCCTTACATTTATTCATTATTTCGTCATTCGGTATTCTATCATATATCGTTTTCCCGCACATTAATAATAATAATAATATGCTTACTTTTAAAGCGCCGTTTTTGTGATGTATTATAATGACCTCAAGGGCACATTCTTCTCAGTGATCTCATTTCTACGGCATTTATCCTACTTTCATCCTTTTTTGTCAGCTTCAAGCTTCACTTCCATACATAAGGATTGGCACTAGAACTCCATTATGTACTGCCATCTTTGCTTTAGTTGAAATATTTCTATTTGCCGTGATGACTTTGAGAACGCCATTAATTTTGTTCCCGGCACCGACCCTTCTTTCTATATCTTTCTAAATTTTTCACCTCTTGTAAACATGCTTCCCAGAAAAATAAGTTCAGTAATTTCCTCCAGTTTCTCACCGTTCGCGCGTAAGTCCCAAATTTTCATACATTCTTATTTTTCAAATACCTTCACTTTAGACTTGGACATCATGACAAGGTCACTATTTTTGCATGTACGGCGGTTACGTCACACTTCGTTCCCCCCACCCCAATTGAAGCGCTTCCCACACACATAGCATACCTAACGTATACCCTAAACATGCTTCATACATTCTTGATACTTAGACTTGTAGATTGTTAAACAGTAAGCAGTTAAGCAGTTAATAATAATAATAATTAGGCTAATTTTTATAGCGCCGTTTTCGTGAATAGCTCACCTCAAGGGTGCTTTGACAATGTTTTTAGTCATGAGAGCTGCATCTGATAGCAGAAATCAAATAATCGTTATTTACATTTAATGCAATATTTTGAAAATGTGGGTTTTTTGGTGAGGTCTGAGGCGTGCAGGAAGCATATTCCAGGCGGACGGACCTGCCACTGCGAAAGCCCGATCTCCGAAATTTGTCCGGGCGTTACGCTTTGGCTCAACTAATCTGTCTATTGCTGAGGACTTAGCCGATCGAAGCGTAGATTGCCGCAAGTTTATCAGCATTAGGCTGGTGCCATTCCAAGCGCTTTAAAAGTCGTCCGGCATAGTTTATACTGGATTCTTCTGGACACTTGAGCCAGTGAAGATCTTTTAGATGTTGTGAAATATGCGAATTTTTCGGAACACCTTTAATAAGTTAAGCGGTATGTTAAACACGATAAAATAGTGAATATAGTGTACGAGTATTCTGAAAATGTGAACCGAAAAAAAAACATATTTATACTTAGGTATACTCGTATATCTAATGCTTGAAGTAATGTTCGTATAATTATTATTATATTTATTATTATTTTAAACCCACACATTTCGGATGACCGACATTCCTCTTGAGTATGAACATTTTAACTTTTGAACCAAAAAAATTAAAAAGCAAAATTTTATTAACTATACTTTTTTAATTATGATTTATAATTTTTACAAATAATTCCATCTTTAACAGTTAGTTTATAACAAATTTAATATTATATTAAGGAAAATAATGCATTGTAAATCGTATACAATTAATGGAGGCAGAAGTGGAAGCAAAATTAATAAATAAAAAAAACGTATGGTGAAAAATTAGTTTTGATTTGTAAACTGAAATAAAAATATTGTAAATGATGTCAGGGCGCTTATGACGGAGTATAAAAACACGAAGTCAATCCTGACCAGTTTTCCTGCCGTAACTTTAATTTCATTATTCATTACTAATTTTGCGAATGCTTGAAGGCTTCTGTACTCTTCTTCATCTGTAATAAAATTATTATTGTTTTAATGTTTTAAAAAATAATTTTCTGTAATTTATATGAGTATTACCGATAAACGACACTGGGAATAGCCTTTTATGTTACAATTGTTTACAAACAATAGTATATAAAAGGGTGGCCAACTTTTTGTACATATATTATGATCATCTTTTTACCTATTAAAAAGTTTACGGCCGCCTTTCTTCAGAACCACCTCATTTACCTTAGTTCGTTGTCGAATGAATTTATTTCCGGTTCCATCCCTCATGATTATTCTAAGCATGGCTCTTTACATAGCGCGCAGGGCGACTTTCAAATCAAATCAGTTTATTTCATCAACAGACATTACAAATTTTTTTTTTAAGGCATCTATTGAGAACAGGTAAAATAATATATATTGTGTATAGTATACTACCAGAAACGCATGAGAGATGATTCAACATTAGGAAGACAGGAATTTAGAGTATTTGCCTTCTGAACGTACTTTCACTAATATGAAAGACGTCGATCTCCGAGGAGACCGCGTTCAGCAGATTAATTGCTCTTCTTACCGGTGTCAACAGAGGCAGGTTGGTTCTGGCGGCCGGTAGGTAAAACAATCCATGCTGTCGCTGTCGGAGATATCTATCAGGGACAAAAAGCCGAACACCCTCCAGCACGGCCGAGTTCTCGAAACATCCCCTGAGTAATCTAAAAAAATGGGTTATGAGATGCCCATATCTTCGAAGCTGCAGAGAGTTGGCCCCAAGCATTCCCAAAAGAAATGCTGTGGGATAGAGCCACGAATATGTAGAGATACCTCATAATTTTTTTCTGAACCCTCTCCAGCATCAGGGTATATCTCGCCTCGTGAGGAATCCATATCACAGAACCTTTTTTTCAGAACAGATTTGGACTTGGAACTTGTATACAAGACCTCTTGTGAGTGTGCACGTTTCGGCTTCACAGTAATGACTGGTAAGGCGCACTCTTGATGACTTTGGTCTTGAGACATTGTGGCATAGAAGAAGCGTATATATGACGCAATTTCCCAATGGCCACCCCACTCTACTGAATTGTTCTGTTGGTTTCTTCATCTAAGTTGTTCCTACCTAATTATGCGCAATCACTTAACCAATTATTGTGAAATATAAAAACTTATATGATAACCAATCAATCGTTGTTTATCAAAAAAAATTATAAAATGTATAAATATACCTATGTTGTCCTTTTGCATTATCTTGAAAAGAAGTCTTCCAGTTCTTTGAGTTTCACATTTCAGTATTTCGATTTTACAGATTAAATATAAAATTGTCAAAAACTCGTATATAATACCCGAACTTGTAAATATGAATCCAAAATGTATCTATGGAAAAACAGGTTTTTTAGAAGCATCTCAAAAATATCTGAACTAACTAACCAACTATACCCCATCTCCCCGGAGGAGGAGAAAAAAAAACGCCACATTGTTCTATCTTGACATACTTCTCTCGAATCCTCTACATTCGTACATCGTGCCATGCACACACGTCATTTTCTCCGACTCCTCACGTGACCGACATTCAATATTTGATTGATTTGATCATGCCACGTTTTATCGTCGGCCTATCTCTACTTCTAGTTCCGTTTACATCGTTTACATAAACTTTCTTTGTTCATTGTTTCCATGTGTCCATCATATTAATGACCCTTTCATTAATTTGTTCAGAATTCTTTCATTCGCATTGCATTCATATTTGCATTTGACACTTTATCATATACCTACAGATTTACCACACATTAATTTAAAATGTATTATTTTTACTGCATTTAATTAAAACACTGCTTTTTACATTCATATGAGTTTATTTATCTCGAAATTTTTTATGTTGAGGAAGCGAGATAATTATATCATTTCTCCGACTCCTCAAGTGACCGACATTTAATATTTCATTGATTTGATCTTGCCACGTTTTCCTCGGCCTTCCTCTATTTCTAGCTCCGTTCACGTCGTTTACCCTTCTTCACCATTCTGTCTTCACTCATTCTTTCCATGTGTCTAAACCATCTTAACGACCCTTTCATTATTTTGTTCATAACACTTTCATTCGCACCGCATTCACTTCTTTACTTACCATATTTGACACTCTATCTTAGAGATTTCATTTCTACTGCATTGATTCTACTTTCATCCTTCTTTTGTCAGTTCCATACTTCACTTCCACACGTAAGGGTCGGCACAATAACACCATTATGCACTGCTATCTTAGCTTTTTTGGATAGGCTTTTGTAAAATATCTTAAATTAATCTAAACAAATAATATAAAATACAATGATATAAAATAAAGTAAGAATAAAAAATAATTTAAGGATTAATTGTATCTCAATAGATACGAATATGTAAATTGTTTTGGAAACAGAATATGGTGGTCGAGGCGTTTACAGGACTTATGACCTGTCATTGGTTGGGTAAAGCGATCGCTTTATGTAATACAACATTTCCCCATAAAAATAATTTAACACATTATGTTGTTTTTAAAGGGTGCACATGTTGTCAGATGGATGATCGGGACTTTTGTGTTAATTTTTAATAATATATACTCACGGAATCAAAATTGTTAGCGAGATGTGTAATAGACGCCATTAAATCAATGAAGGTCACAATCGGATAAGAAATTAGCTGTGGAAAAGAAAACAAATTATATACAATTGTGTAATGCAGTACGAGACTTACAAACTATCACCCCGTTTCCCGGGAGGGGTAGGCAGTGATGATGGACCGCCGAACTGTTCTATCTTGACAACTCTTTCGCTTTCTCTATATTCATATTACATGACATGCAGGTTCGCTGGTACTTCCGACTTTGAACATGCTTGTATTTTATTCTTCTTCTTCTTCAAGTGACATGTCGGTTCCCCCCGACGTTGGGGAACACCTGGGCGAATCTGTCCCCGTCCTGCGCCGCTCGGAACAGCTCCTCCACACTTTGGATGTTGGTCCAATCCCTCGCGTTTCGCAGCCAGGACATTTGTCTCCTACCAGGGCTTCGGCGTCCCTCAATTTCCCCCTCCAATATCAGTTGGAGAAGGTGGTACTTTTCTCCAGGCAGTATATGACCCAGATGTGAAATCTTCTGAACCTTGATAGTTGATAACAGTTCCCGGTCAACTCTAGCTCGCCTCAGGACTTCGGTATTGGTAATCATGTCTGTCCAGGGAATTTTGAGCATTCGGCGATAGAGACACATTTCAAATACTTCCAGTCTGTTCATTGAGTTGACTTTCAAGGTTCACGTTTCACATCCATACAATAAAACAGACCACACATAGCATTTGATAATTATCTGGCCGAGTCTTTTATTATTTGAGTTATTTGGTAATCAAATAAAATCAAATCAGTTTATTTTCTCAAAAAATATATACAAAAAATCTAAGTTTAAAGCATCCATTTAGAACAGGTTTAATATAATATATGTATTGTCAGGAACGCATAAGATATGATTCGACTTTAAGAATACATATACCTTACTCTCTAAAGTCAAGAGTCTTCTAAACGTACTTTCACTAATATGAATATCTCCGAAGCGATCATGTTCAGCAGTATGTTGCTCTCCACTTACATCACCAGAGGCAGGTTGGTTTTGCATGTTGGGAGATAAAACAGTCTGTGCTGGCGAAGATAACCATCCGGAGCATAAAGATGGATGCCCTTCAAGATTACGGAATTCTCAAAAAATCCCCTCCTTCCTTATCTGTAGACTATCGGTCCCCAGCATGCCCAAGAGAAATGATGTGGGATAAAGCTACAAAACTTCCTCATGTAGACAAGTCATGTTTTCCTCGACATTCCTCGATTTTTTTTTCATTTTCGCTACTTGTATTAGTTTTTTTTTTACCATTCTTCCATTATCTATTCGTTTCATATGTTCAAACCATCTTGGTGACCCTTCCTAATTTTTATTTAGGACGTGTTCGTTTACCTAGCAGTAATTTCTTATTACTTCGTTTGGCATTCTATCGTAAATTGTTTTTCTCCACGCTCTTCTTAGAAATCTCATTTCTACGGCATTAAAATATTTTCATAATTAACACTAAGCTTGGCTTAGCTTAACTTTCATGCATAAGGGTTGGCACTTGAACACCATTATGTCATATTTGCATCAGTAGATTAATTTTATATTGTCAGTGATGACTTTGAGTGCATGATTGATTTTGTTCTCAGCACCAACTCGTCATTCAATGTCTTTTCAATAAACATGCTTTTAAGACAGATTAATTTGTTAAATTGCTCCACTTTCTTGCCGCTCGCACAAATGCCACAATCCTACTTACATTCTAAATTTTCATATACAATAACTTCAGACTTAGACTCATATTATAAGCAATGTGTACTCGCTTCACTACATCGATAAAGGAAGGTCCCATAGAATAAAACCTCAATTTTCTAAAAGTCTTATTATAATTTACGTGAATGACATATTTCGCCTTTCTTAGGCATTGTCAAATGTAGGAGCGAAACATACCATTCACATAAATTATAGAAAATAATGTTGTTATTTGAAATTTCGTGGTGGAATAATTTTTTTTTAATACGTATTTAGTTGACTTCCATTTTATGTTACGGGTTCGACCGGTTTCGACAGCTTGCTGCCATGTTCTGGTCTTTTGTAACCCTGACAAAGCTGCGGCGGGACCAAAACCGGTTGGTTGTCGTAAAGAATGTGGTATAAATACAAATTTTACAATTGTGTTAATGTAATATTCAAATATTTATTATTTAATAAAATACTAGACTTACCTCTGTATTGTACATTTTATTAATTACTTCTAGACAATTAAATATCAAATTATGAGTCTGCATCAAAGTGAAAAGAGACACTATGGATTTCTCCGAAGGAAATTTGTTTGGTTGGTAACACTTGTTTCCATATATCTGAACAAAAGGATTTGTGTTTGCTTCCTCATCTAGGTTATACGTATAGGACAGAACTGTATTGATGTGCACAGACTGCTTAGTCAGCATTGATATCAATGCTGACATTTGATGAATTATTAGCGACATCTTTATTACTAAAACGATCGACCAAAAATACCAATCCAAAATTCCGCATAACATTTGCATCGCGATCCATACTATTGTGAATAGCAATGAGAATATGAACTGTTTACGATATAACTGGCCAATTTCAAAATAATTTACTTTGCCACCCTGAAATGAATCCATTTTATCAAACTTTTTCAGCACTTTAAAGATTTCCGGATTTTTATTTGTCATTGTTTTTATCCACCAACTCAAAGAGTAAATTGTTGCCACAATTATATTTAAAGTAAATATAACTGGTATTATTTGTAATTCCTGAAAATATATAAAGCTCAACACTAGCGGTACAAGAAATGAAGCTGCAGATATGATGCATAGAAGCAAGTAATACAATTTAGTGACTATTCCTATGCGAGTCAACACCCTTCCGTTATTTTTATATGTTTGTAAACCTATCAAAAAATTTAAATATTCAGGTCCCTGAATCTGAATACTCAATAGAGAATCATTTACAATGTACATTGTAGCGAGTTTATTTTCCATTTGACGAAAATGGATTCCCTATTCCTGTAAGTCTAATGTGAAATGTTTTTCATTTAAGTTTAATGCGGAATAACACAATGAACATAACAAATAAATATATTAATGAATAAAACAATTAAATTTTTTAAATAACATATAATTTATTGTATCAACTATCAACAGCTGATATCTTTTCAATCAGTAATCATATTTGAAGCTTTATAAAGTAGAGCGTTGTTAATTTCCGCCTCAGTTAGTTTGTTGATTACTCAAATATTGGTTATCTCGATCAACCATATTGTAAACAATATAATTGTAAATACGATAATAATTAGCTAATGAACGCGTAGTTCATAAATGCAAAGTTACCGACAGTAAATTTCAAAGATCTGTATCTATGATATTGTTTCCAATGGTATGTAGGTAACCCACATAAGTGGAATTCGACTGCTAAATCAGCATATTTCATGATGAAATATATGACACGAATAACCGAAAACGCCTGACTTAGGACCTACTTATCGCAATGATGGCATACATTGCACTAGGTCACTAGAGCAGGGCATCGTGTGCAAAGGGAAGCAAAGCATATAAAAGCGGTACTTCCGACCACCCAATAGGTCAGTCAGTATTACGGCTTCTAACAGACACGAGTCTACGTTAATAAGTCTACGCCACGAGGGATCTCGAACTCCTTCCCCCGCCGACCTACGAAGCCACGCTACTAGAGCATTCCTTCTTGCGACTTCTAACCGACACGAGTCTACGCCGCCAAGTCTACGTACGAGGAACTTCCGACTCTCCCACCGAGCTACGCTACTGTCTACACTGCTACGCCACGTAACTTCCGACGAGTCTTCGCTCCAGCCGACCGACGCGACGCTACTGCCCAGCGAGCCATCAGCCCCGGCTGCTATCGACGTCCAGGCTCACGCTCCATCACGACTACATAATACTGTTAACGTATGATTACTTGTGATCTGCAATAAACGCTGAAACCTCCACTGCTTTTATCTCTCACCGCCACCCCAAAAGTATACGATATGCAGATGACACTGTTCTTCTTGCAGATAGTGTAGAAGGCTTATAAATATTTATTCATAATGTAAATTTCATATAACACTTACCGTCTAAAGAAGAATTTCAAAGAACCAAAGTAAGCGATCATCAGGAAAATGAGTGGAAATCTGGTATCTACGTTAGAAATTGAAAACGATAAGTTGGAGCAGGTTAACCGATTTGAATATTTATTGCCGAAATGTTTTTTTTGCACTTAAAATATTTAATTATCTACGATAAATTAATAATGGATGGGAGTACTTATGATATTCTTTCATTCCAAATCAAGTATCGATGTGAAAAAACCAGAAGACACAAACAATAAGGGACAAAGTGGGGTACCTCATTGGGAGTACCTCACTTTGCCACAATATATTTGAGCAACAAAATACGGGCACAGTCATTTTACCTTTGTTCATCAGCAACTCTGGAGTTGAGGTGTGAAATCCGATAGAGTAATGTATCCCAAAATGATTCCATACTAAATTTAGACGAAATTTTTAACGAAAATGCATATTTATAATAAATCACTATTAATGGAAAATTCTTAATTCAAAACACCAGTCAAGGGCGCGTTTTGACTTTAGACCAACCACCTAACGTCATTTGAATTTCGATGTGGCCCTTCATTCGTTAGATAATATACCCCACTATGCCCCCCTCTCCTCCGCGCTTAACGTATAATAATATATTAAATAGTGCACTAAATTTATGGTGTTTACGTTTTCGTCGATATCAATTCTTAATATTAATCGATGTATGATTAAGTGAATTGAATTCCATGATGATGTTATTAAAATAAACAAAAGTTGTTTAAAAAAATATAAATGATATGAAATATTCACGACACGTGTTTCGTCGTATGAGGTGTACCTACGTATATATGTAGGTGCATTATAACTACCTGTGAACTCATTCAAATCTTTGTTTTCTCTTATTTCAAATATAATATATTTTCAACTGAATTATTGTTTCGTGGAAAAGAAAACTCTGTTATAAAAAGAGTCAGCCAAGCACTGTCCACAGAAATACCTAGAAATTAAACCAACAATGCACCTATAATTGTTAACCACTTCCACAAATAATCTGTGTAGAAGTGGCGGGGACATACCCCAAAGTCTATATAAGTAACACATTATATTTAAGCCTGCACACTCGAAGATATCCTCATAAGACGAAACACGTGTCGGGAATATTTCATATCATTTATAGAATTTTTAGTTATTATATTTTTTTATTTTAATAACATCAATTCTTAATATTTTTTCATCTCTTATTAACCGATCGATAACTGCATTAAGAATATAGTAAAGGAAATAATAGAAGCGAGTAGCGAATTGAAGAAGACGTAGTCAAGTGAGACCAGGTCCCCTGTTGTTATCCTGATCTCTTTAGGTTGGAGATATTTCACGAATACTTTCATCGGTTTGTACTGCTTTATATCTGAAAGAAATGAATGCTTAAAAAAATATATTCCTGAATCCTTTGCATAGATGTATTTTATAGCATTATACGGCACTATAGCAGACCCCACGCAGACAGTGCAAAATATTGAGTTTACTATTTTCGTTATGATTCCTATACATTGTAAAACATTTCATTCTCTCTTGTAATCCTGTAGTCCGAATAGATTTAGTAAGAGTGATGGGCCAAGAATATACACACCCAGAATTGATTCATTCTTTATGACTACTGAAACCGGTTGTACTCTCCCCATCTTTAAACCAAATGTACAGACCTACGCATTTTTCTTAAATATCTCGTTATAATTAATATACAATAGATCAATAAATAATTAACCGTTATAATAGAAATATAGTATTTATGAAATACTTTAATTGCATTATATTTCAAGATGTGTGTATTTTTTTTATATAAGAATAAGATTGTTGTATTAAAAAGTACGCACGTTACGGTGCAGGGTAATCACTACCCATTTTAAAATGAGAGGGTTTAAATTGGTTAAAAATGTACATTCAGATGCAAAATAATCAATTAAGAACAATAAATCTCCAAATTTATAATTTTTGATGAATTTTAAAACCTAACGAATGTAAAATTCTATAACGACGATTACAAAAAAATAAAAACACATTTTTTAAAATATTTTTTAGGATGTTTTATTCAACATGTTAAGAAAGTTTTACACCTTCATCATCGGGAAATCGATAGGTATAAACTCTAAGTATAAAATAATTAAGAAAATATACGCTTATTACTTGGGTCTGGGATTGATTGATGAAATACTTGAAATTTGAACACTAATTATTATTAAAAATGTAAAATAAATAATAAAAACTTTGTATTTAACCACGGTATGGTTATTATAATTGATGCCAACTAGTTTCGCTTGGACCCAAGCTTCATCAGCAAGCGAAACTAGTTGGCATCAATTATAATACGAGTAACCTTACCGTGGTTAAATACAAAGTTTTTTAAAATTATTTTATATTTTTTAAATGTCTAACCACAAAGTGAGTGCTTCACATGAAAATTGAATTATTATTTGTCTCTCTCGCTTTCGTGAATATAAAAGTAGTTGGAGTGAGACGTAAATAGTGCATGTGAGATTGTCACATGTTCCTTACTCTTTACGCTCAATTTATATATAGATAAACTAAGTTCCATCAATTATGGTTTTTGTTAATATCAAATGTCAATATTATCTCAAATAACACAAAAAAGAAAAACGTATTTATTTAATCTTCAGATAACTGCATTAAGAATATAGTATAGGAAATAATAGAAGCGAGCAGCGAATTGAAGAAGATGTAGTCAAGTGAGACCAGATCCCCTACTGTTATCCTGATCTCTTTAGGTTGGAGATATTTCACGAATACTTTCATCGGTTTGTACTGCTTTATATCTGAAAGAAATGAATTCTTAAAAATATATTCATGAATCCTTTACATAGATCTATTTTAAGTATAGCATATTTTTTACCTAAGTTTTCTTCAGTTAACAATTTCCCCAATAGTTTTTTAGTTTTATTAACTTCGGATATCATAATTTCAATACATGATATCAAATAAAATGTTATAAATATTTCGAAACATGTCCACACTATAGTATTCAGCACGTAGAGATTTGCCTGTTGGGATTAAATTAAAGTATTAATGTTTTTCATTGAAATTTCTTTGAAAGATCATTGTAAGTAATAAAAATAATTAAAAATGCCTTAAAAATACAATATATTTAGTTTAATTCTATTTGGTTTCACAACCGAGTGGAATTAAGTTAAATACCATCTAAATAGCTAACTAACTAACCATCACGCCGTCTCCCCGAAAGGGTAGGCAGAAAGAATGGACTGTCACACTTTTACTGATGCGGCACTCCATCCTTCTCTTTTCGCCCCGCGGGAGACGCGATGTGATGGGTTGCGAACCTCATCGCCACCAATAGGCATCTCCCGCGCACACTTCGATCGTCCAACACCCCCAAAATAAATCTAAAACGAAAGATATAAAATACAATGATATAAAATAAAATAACAAAATAAAAATAATTTAACACAAAATGTTCTTTTTAGATGGTGCACATATTGTCTATTTAATTTATGTTCCACGTATCCACCGTTTTTTAATTTAGCACATAATGTAATAACACATAATGTTTTTTTCGATGTAGCGCATGTTGACATGGACGATCTAAATAGCTAAAGAGCATAAATATTGAATTCTTAAAGTTGTCAGTGATATCGCAGAAGGAAAGACGTTATTGAGTAACACAAGTAACACGATGTTATGATATTTATAGGGTTATTGGTTATTGAATACATTCCCCTACGGGAGGTTATTTCCGATGATTTATGTCATGTAAAACATTATGCAAAAGTGAACCATTTTTGAGATAAAACGAATTTATGTTTTTTTTTTAATTTATCGAGGTGATGTGTTTAAAAATTTATAAAAAAATAACTGTTAGTTGTAATCAAACATTTTTTTTCATTAATTAGCATTTAGAATGGCTGTGCACAATGGTGTTCTTCTACCAACCCTTATGTATGGAAGCGAAGCATGGAACTGGCAAAAGAAGGATGAAAGTATAATAAATGCAGTAGTAATGAGATCTCTTAGATGGATGTGTGATAATCTGTGTATGATAGAGTGTCGAATGAAAATATAAGAAGTGAATGCGGTGCGAATGATGGTGTTATGAACAAAATAATGAAAGGATCATTAAGATGGTTTGGACATATGGAAAGAATGAATGAAGAAAGAATGGTAAAAAAATTATATGTTTACGATGTAAATGGAACCAGAAATAGAGGAAGACCGAGGAAAACGTGGCACGATCAAATAAATCAAATATTGAATGTCGGCCATGTGAGGAGTCAGAGAAATCGACGCGCGTGCATGACACGATGTATGAATGTTGAGGAAGCGAGAGAAATGTGTCAGGAAAGAAAAGTGTGGCAGTCCATTCTTTTGTCTACCCCTTCGGGGAGACGGCGTGATGGTTAGTTAGTTAGTTAGTTAGTATTAAAAATGATGCTAGCGACGTTAGATTACAACACTACTTATAATTGTGCTCTTCAGTCTTTTCCTAGTCTTAATTCATAATATTAAATATTTAATTTCTCTTGTTATGTGATAAATAATAAAACTGATTAAAAACTTACAAACTGAAATTGAGGTGTAGTACGCACTGTGTATGAAACAGAGGCAATGATATCCATCGAGGTTGATAAAACAAATAGAATTATCTGAAAGAAAAAAAAAACATTAAAAAAATTTAAAAAAGGTAAATTATTTCAATTTAGGCATTATGTTATCCATTAGTAAAAATACTCTTAAAGATCGTGCCAAGAAAAACATGCGAAACAGTATATTATTCAGTGGAGCATATGTAAAAGAAGACACTGTGGGGACCATATGGTCAGAATGGATAATAAAAGGCTCGTATGTACAGCCAAGGTGACTGAGGTGGCTCTACGGATAGGCGGGCTGAAGTGGCGGTGGGCTGCCCATATCTGTCGGAGAACCGACAGCCGATGGGGAAGACGGGTTCTGGAGTGGAGACCGCGTACAGGATTCCGTAGAGTTGGACGACCCCCTGCCCGTTTGACCGACGATCTGAAGAGGATTGCTGGACATGGATGGATGGGAGCGGCAATGGATATATATATTTTTTTAAAGGAACATAGAAGTTCCCGCCACATACCCGAGGCTGTTATAGGGCGTAGCGGCGCCCTTTTATCAGCCTCGCTCGTACACTCCCTGGGCCTGTCCCCGGTCCATCCGGGACTTACATTTAAATACGGCAACAACAAGGGGGTGCCAGACCACATTTAAGCTAGCAGCAATGGTTAGGGAGCGGTGGCGGGCTTTGGGAGAGGCCTTCATTCAGCAGTGGATGACAGACGGCTGATGATGAATGCTGAATATACAGCCGCTTACGAAATCTCCTCCGGACACCGTTCACCTAGAAGACCACTTAAGATATGGTACCTAAGGGACAGATGGACCTCCTCCTCTCAGGAAACGCGATTTCTGTATCACAGATCGTCAGATTTATTTCAAGAAATAGAAGATTATATCCAAAGAGCCATAAAGTGTTAATTGAATTTTTGGCCGAAGTGAGTTATAATGGTTATTTATTTATTTATTCAGTAAGGGCAGCATACAGCGATATCAATATATGAATTAAGAAACATTAAGAAAAATAATAAATAAAGCCAATTACATGCTACCACAAATACAATAAACAGTTAATTGAATTTAAGCTAAGGCAAAATATGGTCAAACAAAATGATTAAGAGTTAAACATAATAATAGTAGTAGAAATAAGAACAAGTAAAAATAAAAGTAACATATTATAATATCATGTAACATTATGGTCTCATCCACGCCGACATGTTGCTCCTATCGTTTTTTTTTTGTTTTGTCTGATTTTCATTATGTTATTATTCCATCCAGGGCTATTGTCTATCTGGGTACTGTGTCAATTATATAATAATATAAATGGATATAATTCATTTCGGACAAAAACTCACCCATCATAAAATTGTATAGCTCACAGCTACCTACAGATGTATAAAATCAGAATTCACACGTAAGATTCACGAAATGTTTATGTGAATTAAAACACTTTTTTTCCACTTTTGAGTTTATTTTTCTTAATATGTTTCGAAGGTTTTCTAACTAACTAACTAACTAACCATCACGCCGTCTCCCCGAAGGTGTGGTCAGAAAGAATCTACTGCCACACTTTTCTTTCCTGACATATTTCTCTCGCTTCCTCAACATTCACACATCGTGTCATGCACGCGCGTCGATTTCTCCGACTCCTCACATGGCCGACATTCAATATTTGATTTATTTGATCGTGCCACGTTTTCCTCAGTCTTCCTCTATTTCTGGTTCCATTTACATCGTTAAAATAAACATTTTTTTACCATTCTTTCTTCATTTATTCTTTCCATATGTCCAAACTATTTTAAAAATCATTTCATTATTTTATTCATAACACCATCATTCGCACCGCATTCACTTCTCATATTTTCATTCGACACTCTATCATACACAGAGTATCCACACATTCGTCTAAGAGATCTTATTTCTACTGCATTTATTCTACTTTCATCCTTCTTTTGCCAGTTCCATGCTTCGCTTCCATACATAAGGATCGGTAGAAGAACACCATTGTGCACAGCCATTCTGGATTTTTTGGATAGGTTTTTGTTTGTGATGACAACTTTAAGTGCACCATTCACTTTGTTGCCTGCCCCAACCCTTCTTTCAATATCCCTCTCCACTCGCCCATCTCTTGTTAACATACTACCTAAATACACGAAGGTATTATACCCTCATATGTTACCGACAGTCGAACAGTTTATATCGTTATCCCGATGATGAAGGTGTAAAGCCTTCGAAACAGATTTGTACTATACTATATATGACATCGGTAAACTTATTGTCGGCGCGTGGTGGATATTCAACAGATTTTGAATTACCTCTAGTTTGTATGTTTTATTGATGATATCCACACTGCTAAAAAATATTTTATATGTATTCATCACACAGTACAGGATGTCCGAAGTTTTCTTCATCTTCACTTCTGTATCCACCGATTGTTGGCATATTATGTGTTCCACTAATTCAGTAAACGGATTGGCTAATGTGTTTGTTTTGTAAAATTTCACCATAACCGAGTTAACGTATGCCAGTTGAGACACAAGCATAAGCATAATTGCTGTTATTTGATAAATTATAATCAACAATCTCATATATAAGAAATAAGTCCACATGAAATAGTCAGATATTTTACAAACAAATTGTAATATTCCTGTTCCGGACATGATCACAAATAAGCAAAATAAAATTCCGTGGCATATTTTATTGATCACTTCGTATTTTATATTCCCTTTAAGGATTGATTCTACTTTGTCTAAATTGTGAAGGATTTTAAGTATTTGAGGATCCTTCTCAATATTCTTGTGTATCCACCAATATGCAGAGTACAATATGATCAGAAAAACAGTAAAAGCGAATAAGTAATTAATCATGTCATTATCGTCATCGATAGCTTGGTATTTTATAGAATTATACGGAAGTACAGCAGACACCACGCAGAGAGTGCAAAATATTGCGTTTACGATTTTCGGTATGATTCCTATGCATTGTAATACATTCCCTTCCCTCTTGTAAATCTGCAGTCCGAATATATTCAGCAATAGCGATGGCCTAAGAAGAAACACACCCAGAACTGACTCATTTTTTATGACTACTGAAACCGGTTGCACACGCCACATCTTTAAAGTAATGTACAGACTTACGCATTTATCCACTAAAACATTATTTAGCACTTAAATATCTCGTTAATTTACAATAGATCAATAAATTACTAATTGTTATAATTGAAAGGTGGTATTTATCAAATTCTTTAATTGCATTCGATTTCAAGATGTGTGTATTTTTGTTATACTAAAAAGTACGCTTGTTACGGTGCTGGGTAATTAGTACACATTTTAAAATGAGAGATTTTGTGTGTACATTCACAGGCAAAAGATTCAATGGAGAACAATAATTCTCTAAAGCTTTTTTTTTATTTAAAAACTTTAACAATGTAAAATTCTATAACTACGATTTTATAATTAATTAAAACATTATTTTGTATTCTTTTCTAGTTTATTTTACTTAACATGTTTATTCAGTTTAACACAAGTTTAAAATAATAAAGTATACATGAGACAAAATATTCGCTTATTTCTTGGGTCTGGGACCGACTGGTACAATACTCGAAATATGAACACGACTTATAATTTGTCTCTCTCGCTTTCGCGAATATGAAAGTAGTGGGAGTGAGACGTAAATAGTGCATGTGAAATAATAACTTATTTTTTACTCTTTACGCTTAATTAATATATCTATAAACTTATTAAATAGTTCATAGGTTTCCAATCTTTTCTGGGTCACCGCCCCCTTTACAAGAAAAAAAAAACGTTCAACGCCCCCCTCCCATAAAAGTTATTTCAAATATTTATAAACACATAGTTGAATTTTTTCTCTTATTTTTTTTTAATATCGTGGGTATACTGGCAAAAAACGTTAAGTCGAAAATTGGCAGTTTTGACTTAGTGATGCAGTATTGTAAAGTTTACAATGCTCTACAAATTGGCGAAATACACGAAGTCGAATGAAACAGATTTTTTCTCTAGTTTTAAAAATAAATTTAACGTTAAATCGTACAAAAGGTATTTCATACAGGCTAAAAGCTTCAAAAAACTTAATATTTTTCGAAGAGTCTTGTTGAACATTTTTGTACTGGAAAAAACGTTAACTCTACTTATTGTCTTCGGCTGAAAAAAATTCCCTCGATTGACTTTTGACAACGACACTTATATGTTTCAAATTTAAAGAAAACTTAAATGATTGATTTCTCAAAACAGCGATTTTAGACTTAACGTTTTTGCCAGTATACCCACGATATCATACAATTTTATGTAGATCTGAGTGTAAAGGAATCTTTTAGTTAAAGTTTAGCCACTTCCGAACTCCGGAAATATGGGAAAATGATTAAAATACATACAAAAACAAAATAAATCAATATTTATGTTTAATTTGCTTTATTAGTACCTACGTGATGAGGGTGTTTTTTTTTGTCTTTTTTGGACTATATTTTTTTATCTGCCCACGATCACTATTTTTTCTGGGTCTTTTACTGCCCCCCTGAAAGTCTCAAATGCCCACAAGGGGGCGTCATCGCCACCACTTTGAGAACCTAGGGAATAGTTCAATCAATTGATGGTATAAATGACGTTTTCGTTAATATCACATGTCAATATTTTTACTCCTCTTGTCTCAAATAACACAAAAATTAAAAAATTATTCATTTAATTCTCAGATAACTGCATTAGGAATATAGTAAAGGAAATAATAGAAGCGAGTAGCGAATTGAAGAAGACGTAGTCAAGTGAGACCAGATCCCCTGCCGTTATCCTGATCTCTTTAGGTTGGAGATATTTCACGAATACTTTCATCGGCTTGTACTGCTTTACATCTGAAATAAAAGAATGCTTAAAAATATATTCATGAGTCCTTTACATAGATATGTTTTAAGTAGAGCATATTTTTTTACCTAAGTTTTCTTCAGTTAACAATTTTCCCAATAGTCTTTTAGTTTTCTTAACTTCGGATGTCAAAATTTCAATACATGATAGCAAATAAAATGTTATAAATATTTCGAAACTGGCCCACACTATAGTATTCAGCACGAAGGGATTTGCCTGTTGGGATTAAATTAAATTATTAATAATTTTACTTGAAATTTCTTGGTAGAAGTTCATTGTAAGTAAATAAAATAAAATAAATGAATTTAACAACAACAACGACAACAAACCATCACGCCGTTTCTCCGCAGGGGTAGGCAGAAAGAATGGACAACCACACTACTCTATCCTGACACATTTTTCTAGCTTCCTCCACATTCATGCAACGAGTCATACACGCACGTCGATTTCTCCGACTTCTAACACGACCAACCTTTAAAATTTGATTAATTTGGTCATGCCATGTTTTCCTCGGTCTGCCTCGACTTCGTACCCCATTTACATCATTAACGTATACTTTCTTAACCATTCTTTCTCCATCCATGCGTTCCATAAGTCCGAACCAACGCAGCGATCCTTTCATAATTTTGTTCATAATACCTTCTTCCGCTCTACATTCCTTTCTTATATCAGCATTTGAGATTCTATTGTATATCGTTCTACTACACATACGTCTTAGGGACCTCATCTCTACCGCATTTATTCTACTCTCATTCTTCTTCTGCCAGTTCCATGCTACGCTTCTAGACAATAGGGTTGGGACCAGAACTCCATTGTGAACGGCCGTTTTCGCTTTCATTGATAAATTCTTGTTTCCAATAACTATTTTTAAAGCTCCATTCACTTTGTTACCCGCACCAACCCTTCTTTCGACGTCACTATCCGTTCGGCCATCCGTTGTGAACATGCTACCTAAATACACAAATTCACTCATCTGCTCCAAGTTCTCTTCGTTCACACTTATGTTACAAAAACCATCACCTTTGACTTTCCGACATTTCCCAATGTTATGTGATACATAATAAAATCGATTAAAAACTTACAAACGTTAATTGAGGTGTATTATGCACTGTATGTGAAACATAGGCAATGATATCCGTCGAGGTGGTTAAGAGAAATAGAATTATCTGAAAAAAAAATCGGCGGTAAGATAAATCGTTGCAATTTCAATATTTTGAGTTAGCTTTATATATGTGAGCCATGAAGATTGCCTCCGTCTCCGGTTTAACTGTCGCTGGAGTTAAACCAATCAAATTAATTTCAATATCTTTAAATCCGTAATTTTATATTTTACGAGAGCATTGGGTACTGTTTATTACAGATACACAATGGATAACCAGCAACTTAAGCGTGTTTTAAGGATAAAGGATCTTGGTATTGTTATTGAAAGTAGGCTGACTTGCCATGCTCACATCGAGAGAATATGTGGAGTTGCACTGAAAATGTTGGGATTTATTCTCCGAACTGGAAGAGTTTTCAGGAATCCGTCCGGAGTCCGGAACCGGCTGGAGTGTGGTTTGGTGATATGGAGTCCCCAAGAGGCGAGATACTCGCTCATGTTAGAGAGGGTTTAGAAAAGATTTCTGAGATATCTCTACATGAGGGAGTTTGGTAGCTATCCGTGGCTTTATCCCACTGCATTCCTCTTGGACAAGCTGGGAACCAATAGTTTACAGATAAGAAGAGATGGGTGCACACTTACCCATTTCTTCAGAATTATCAGGGGATTCTTTGAGAACACCGTTATCTTGGACGCTATCCATCTTTATGTTCCAGATAGTTATCTTCGAAAGCGTCAGCAAAGACTGTTTTATGGAGATAAAGTCGGCTGGAGTAGAGTGCTGGGAGAGCATGCAGAATCAACCTGCCTCTGGTGATGCCAGTGGGGAGAGCTATCAAACTGCTAAACATGATCGCTTCGGAGATCGACGTCTTTCATATTCGTGAAAGTACGTTCAGAAGACGAATACTCTTGACTTTGGAGAGTATATTGTATTCCTAATGTCGAACCATCTCTCATGCGTTCCTGGTATTACATATTTTTTATGTTGGACCTGTTATCAATAGATGCCTTAAACTATAATTGTTGTTTGTAATATCTTTTGAGAAAATAAACTGATTTGATTGATTGATTGATTGATATGACTGATTTTGAATTACCTCAAGTTTGTACGTTTTATTGATGATATCCACACTGCTAAAAATTATATTATATGTATTCATGAGATATTACAGGACGTCCGAAGAGTTTTTCATCCTCAGTTCCGTATCCACCGACTGTTGGCATATTATGTGTTCCACTAATTCAGTAAAGGGATTGGCTAATGTATTTGTTTTGTAAAACTTCACAATAACCGAGTTAACGTATGCCAGTTGCGACACAAGCATAAGCATAATTGCTGTTATTTGATAAATTATAATCAATAATCTCATAAAAAAGAAAGAAGTCCACATGTAACCGTCAATTACATCACAAACAATTTGTAATAATCCTGTTCCGGATATGAACACAATCATAAAAAATAAATTACCGAGGCATATTTTATTGATTACTTCGTATTTTATATTCCCTTTAAGGATTGATTCTACTTTATCAAAATTGTGAAGGATTTTAAGTATTTGAGGATCCTTCTCGACATTTTTGTTTATCCACCAATATGTAGAGTACAATATGTTCAGAAATACAGTAAAAGCGAATAAGTAATTAATCATGCCATTCTCATCATCGATATCCTGGTTTTTTACAGCATTATACGGAATTATAGCAGACCCCACGCAGACAGTGCAAAATATTGCGTTTACGATTTTCGGTATGATTCCTATGCATTGTAATACATTCCCTTCCCTCTTGTAAACCTGCAGTCCGAATATATTTAGCAATAGCGATGGCCTAAGAAGATACACACCCAGAACTGACTCATTTTTTATGACCACTGAAACCGGTTGCACTCTCCCCATCTTTAAAAAAAATGTACAGTGCTAAGTCATGTTTTATCGCCTAAAACATGACTTAGCACTTAAATATTTCGTTATAATTAACATACAATAGATCAATAAATAACTAATTGTTCTAATAGACATATGGTATTTATTAAAAACTTTAATTGCATTATATTTCAAGATGTGTGTATTTTTGTTGTATAAGAATAACATTGTTGTGCTAAAAAGTACGCTCGTTACGGTCCTGGGTAATCAGTACACATTTCAAAATGAGAGGTTATAAATTAGTACAAATGTACATTCACAGGCAAGAGATTCAATTGAGAACAATAATTCTCAAAAGTATTTTTTTTATGAATTTTAAAATTATATCATTGTAAAATTCTATAACTACGATTTTATAATTAATAAAAACATGTTTTTTGACTGTATACAAATACTGGTTTTTACCCATTGCGGGTTAATTATTTTTAAGGATTAATTGTATCTCTAAAGAGACGAAGATGTAAATTGATTTTTTTTTTTGGAAACAGAGATTGGATCTCCAGGCGTTGTCTAGCAATGTATGATAGTTGCGAAGCCAAACATTGCATTAATAAAGATTTTCTGTTTAATGCTTACATATATTCTTAATAGATGGCGCTAGTGTAGAGTGACCTAAAAATGTGAAGTGTGTCTCAACATAGTAGCACATCTTTCAAAAAATTGTCTGACTTGGTGGTCGTAAGAAGGGCGGAATGGGGAATGTTGTTAACATAAAACGATCGCTTAACCCAACCAATGACAGGTCATAAGTCCTTTAACGCGTCGGCTACTACATTCTGTTTCCAAAAAAAAAACTATTTACATCTTCGTCTTTATTGAGATACAATTAACCCTTAAAAATAAAAACATTGTTTTGTTTTCTTTCTAGTTTATTTTACTCAACACGTTTGGTTAGTTTTACACAAGTTTAAAATAATAAAGTAAACATAAAACAAAATATTCGCTTATTACTTGGGTCTTGCACCGACTGGTACAATACTCAAAATATGTTCGTGGGACTGAACACGACTTCGCGAACATAAAAGTAGTGGGAGTGAGACGTAAATAGTGGCATGTGAGATAATCACTTGTTTTTTACTCTTTACGCCCAATTTATATATCTATAAACATATTGAATAGTTCAATCAATTGATCGTATTAATGACGTTTTTGTTTATATCACATGTCTATATGTTTACACCTCTTGTCTCAAATAACACAACAAATAAAAATTTACATGCAAATTTTTTCTTTGTTTTTTATTAATTAAATTTGATTATACATTAATTTTATTTTTAAAAATTACGAAACGTCAAAAACTCGACCGCGCACTTCGCCTGCCCCTTGTAAAACTATCGTACTTGTGAAGAATTATACTCAAGTGCTGTTGGCACACGCGCGTATCCATAATAGTTTGTACATTTAAGATACACTACTTTTTTTCAAGCGCGTACGTGATACGGGATAGCGCAGAATGGTACAGTCAAAGTGTGCGTATCACGTACGTTCATATGCATAGGGGCGGTTAATCTTCAGCTAACTGCATTAAGAATATAGTATAGGATATAATAGAAGCGATTAGCGAATTGAAGAAGATGTAGTCAAGTGGGACCAGATCCCCTGCTGTTATCTTGATCTCTTTAGGTTGGAGATATTTCACGAATACTTTCATAGGCTTGTACTGTTTTACATCTGAAAGAAATGAATGTTTTAAAAATACATGCACGAATCTTTTACACATATTTTTAAAAATACAGCATGTTCATATGTACCTAAGTTTTCTTCAGTTAATAATTTTCCTAATAGTCTCTTAGTTTTCTTAACTTCGGATATCATAATTTCAATACATGATACCAAATAAAATGTTATAAATATTTCGTAACTGGTCCACACTATAGTATTCAGCACGAAGGGATTGGCCTGTTGGAGTTAAATTAAATTATTAATGATGTGAATTGAAATTTCTTCGTAGAAGTTCGAACTTCTCTAAATTTCTTATATTCAATCTTACGTTCATTTTGATCAGTTGAATCATTGTAATTCCATCAAGAGCTAATATATCAAGTTTCTAGTATATAATAAAGAAATTACTTATGACTGCGCTTTTCAGTGTTTTCCTAGTGAGCCCTCTGGGTAATTTATTCATAATATTAAATATTTAATTTTTACTTGTTATTTGTTAATAATAAAATTGATTAAAAACTCACAAACGTTAATTGAGGTGTATTATGCACTGTATATGAAACATAGGCAATGATATCCGTCGAAGTAGTTAAGAGAAATAGAATTATCTGAAAAAAAAAGGAAATCAATGTAATTATTTTGAGATGAGTTTTATATTAGGTCATAACATATGAAATTGGCGTTTTGCCGTACTGGCAACTTTGATCTCAAATGTATTCTCTTTGGTTAGGTATTCCAAATTCAAATTTATACAGCTATTTACTCAAGTATTTGTGTTTCGAAAATTATAATTCATTTGTTTTTTCCTTAATTGTTTTTTTTTCTTTGAAAACTTGAAATATCGCGTTATTTACGAGTACGAGTTCCACCGTGGCACCAGTGCTGCAGAAACGGCTCGAAGGATTAATGATGTGTATGGCGACGGTGCCGCAAAAGAAAACACAGTGCGTTTTTGGTTTCAACGTTTTCGTTCTGTAAATTTCGACCTGCAGAACAAGCCCCGTGGACGGCCGGAGACCAAAGTTAATAATGAAGAATTGAAGGCTATTGTGGAAGCGGATCCATCGCAAACCACGTCCGAGTTAGCTGCAGGCTGCGGTGTAAGTGATAAAACTGTTTTAATCCACTTGAAGCAAATTGGGAAGGTGAAAAAGCTTGAAAGGTGGGTACCTCACGAATTGAGTGAAGCAAATCAACAAACGCGCGTTGACTGCTGCGTTGCATTACTCAACCGGCACAATAATGAAGGGATTTTGAATCGAATCATTACCTGTGATGAAAAATGGATCCTGTATGATAATCGGAAGCGCTCATCGCAATGGCTGAACCCTGCCGAACCAGCCAAACCATGCCCCAAGCGAAAATTGACTCCAAAAAAGTTACTTGTTAGCGTTTGGTGGACTAGTGCTGGTGTCGTTTACTTCAGCTTTCTTAAATCTGGCCAGACGATTACGGCAGATGTCTATTGTCAGCAACTGCAAACCATGATTGAAAAGCTAGCTGCTAAACAACCGAGGCTGGTTAATCGCTCTAGGCCACTGCTGCTTCATGATAACGCTAGACCACACACTGCACAACAGACGGCTACCAAATTAGAAGAGCTTCAATTGGAATGTCTAAGACATTCACCGTACTCTCCGGACCTTGCCCCAACAGATAACTATTTTTTTCGAAATTTGGATAACTTCTTGCAAGGGAAAAAATTCAACTCCGATGGGGCAGTCCAAACCGAATTCAAAGATTTTATTGATTCCCGTCCGAATGGTTTTTTTAGTAAAGGGATCGATGAACTACCTATGAGATGGCAAAAGTGCATAGATAGCAATGGTATACGAGTATACTTTGATTAAATAAATATATTATATTTAAAAAAAATCAACTTTTTGTTCCTCCCATACAAAACGCCAATTTCATATGTAAGGACCTAATATGTTATCCATTACTGGGAAGACTCTTAAAGATCGTGCCAAGAAAAACTTGCGAAACAGGGGATGTCATTCGGTGGAGCTAATCTAGAAGAAGATTCTGGAGGGACCATGTAGTCAGAATGAATAATACCAGACTCTTATATACAGCTGCTTACGAAATCACTTCCGCACACCGTCCACCTGAAAGCCCATCTAAGATATGGAGGGCTATTGTACCTCATCATCTGAAGAGACCTGATTTCTGTGTTACTGATCGTCAGATCTATTAAATCAGAACAGGTATCTTCTTCTCTGGTTTCAATCCTGGGATTGGTTTGCAGCAATTTCCTCTATTCTTCTCATCCATTCTTCCCTGTCTTGTGCGGCTCTTTTGAAATCTGCATATTATGAGCAGCGCATGTCCACAAATAGGTCCTTCAGGTACTCTCGGCGTGGGCGTCTCCTAGAGCTTGTCCCCTCGGTCATACCCTCCATTATGGCATGCAAGAGGCCGTCTTGTCGTATTACATGGCCGATCCATCTTGCACGCCTTTCGGACAAGATTCTAAGCAGGTTCCTTCCTCCTTCGATTCTTTGGAGAACCTCCTCATTTGTGATGTGGTCTCTCCATGAAATTCCAAATAGTCTTCTATAGGACCATATCTCAAAAGCCTCAAGTCTCCGTTTATCTCTTTCGGATAGGCACAATGTCTTGCAGCCGTACATCAAGATACTCCATACATAGGTCTTGTGAGGAGTATTCTCAGTTTTAGGTCTTTTTTATTCGATTCTATTATTTTCGACCTTTTATTGAATGCAAGCCTAGCCTGATGTATACGGCTGTCAACCTCGCTCTTAGACCAACTGTCTCATGTTATTTTGCTGCCGAGGTAGACAAACTCCTTGGTGTTCTTTAGTGGAACTCCTGACATCACTACTCTCATCTGATGTTGCGTTCGGCCTACAGTCAGCAGCTTTGTTTTGTCTTTATTTATCTTCATGTTGTAGTCACTTTGAAGAACGAAGAATGCTTTGAGAAGAACAGGTATATTAAATCAGAATTTACATTTGCGAAAACTACATTTATCTATACTAAACTATAAACCAGGAAACGTCAACATCGGGATAACTTAGTGTTGGCGCGTGATGTGTTATATGACTGATTTTGATTTACCTCAAGTTTGTATGTTTTATTGATGATATCCACACTGCTAAAAATTATCTTATATGTTTTCAACAGAGAGTACAGGACGTCCGAAGTGTTTTTCATCTTCATTTCTGTATCCACCGATTGTTGGCAAATTGTGTGTACCAATAATTCAGTAAAGGGATTGGTTAATGCATTTGTTTTGTATAACTTCACCATAACCAAGTTAACGTATGACAATTGTGACACTAGCATAATCATAATTGCTGCTACTTGATAAATTGAAATCAATAATCTCATACACAAGAAATAAGTCCACATGTAATAGTCAATTACTTTACAAGCAATTTGTAATATTCCTGTTGTGGACATTATCATAATCATAAAAAAAATATTTCCGTAGCATATTTTATTGATCACTTCGTATTTTATATTCCCTTTAAGGGTTGTTTCTACTTTATCAAAATTGTGAAGGATTTTAAGTATTTGAGGATCTTTCTCAGTATTCTTATGTATCCACCAATATATAGAACAAAATATATTCAGAAAAAAACTGAAAGCGAATATGTAAGTAAACGTGTCATCATCGTCTTTGTTATCCTGGTATTTTACATCATTATAGGGGACTACAGCAGATACCACGCAGAGAGTGCAAAATATTGCGTTTACGATTTTCGGTATGATTCCTATGCATTGTAATACATTCCCTTCCCTCTTGTAAACCTGCAGTCCGAATATATTCAGCAAGAGCGATGGCCTAAGAAGAAACACACCCAGAACTGACTCATTCTTTATGACCACTGAAACCGGTTGCACTCTCCCCATCTTTATTCAAAATGTACAGACCTACGCGTTTATCCCCTAAAACATGACTTAGCACTTAAATATCTCGTTAATTTACAATTGATTAATAAATAACAAATCGTTTTTATAGAAAAGTGGTATTATGAAATAATTTAATTGCATTCGATTTCAAGACGTGTGTATTTTGTGATATTAGAATAACATTGCTGTACTAAAAAATACGCCCGTTACAACAACAACAACAACAACCATCACGCCGTTTCACCGCAAGGGTAGGCAGAGAGAATGGACCGCCGCACTTCTCTATCCTGACATACCTCTCTAGATTCCTCCACATTCATACACCGAGTCATACACGCACGTCGATTCTTCCGGCTTCTGACATGACCAACCTTTAGTATTTGATTAATTTGGTCATGCCATGTTTTCCTCGGTCTACCTCGACTCCTTATTCCACTTACATCGTTAACGTATACTTTTTTAACCTTCTTTTTTTGTCTTAAAAAACACAAAAATGAATAATTCATTGCTTTAATCTTCAGATAACTGCAATAAGAATACAGTATAGGAAATAATAGAAGCGAGTAGAGAATTGAAAAAGACGTAGTCAAGTGAGACCAGATTCCCTGCTGTTATCCTGATCTCTTTAGGTTGGAGATATTTCACGAATACTTTCATCGGTTTGTACTGTTTTATATCTGAAAGTAATGAATGTTATTAAAAAAATATGCACGAATCTTTTACATATATTTTGTATAGAGCTTATTTTTACCTAAGTTTTCTTCAGTTAACAATTTTCCCAATAGTCTTTTAGTTTTCTTAACTTCCGATATCATAATTTCAATACATGATAGCAAATAAAATGTTATAAATATTTGGAAACTGGTCCATACTACAGTATTCCACACGCGGAGATTTGCCTGTAGGAATTAAATTAGAAGTATTAATGTTAGAATATCTAATGATGAAGTAAAAAAGGAATGTTAAGCGGATGAATGCGTTATAAATAAAATTAGAAAGGGTCACTGAGATGGTTTGGACACATGGAACGAATGGATGAGGAAAGAATGCTAAAAAAAGATATATACAAGTTGTGTCAATGGAAAAAGGAAGCGAGGAAGGCCAAGGAAGACATGGCATAACCAAATTAATCAATTACTGAAAGGCGGCCATGTTCGAAGTAGGAACAATCAACGAGCGTGCATGTCACGATGTGTGAATGAAGAAGAGGCGCGAGAGTTATGTCAGGATAGAACAGTGTGGCTATCCATCCTCTCTGCTTACCCCTCCGGGGAAACGGCGTGATGGTTAGTTAGTTAGTTAGTTTAATGTTGTTCATTGAAACTTCTTGGTAGAAGTTCATTGTAAGTAAAGAAAAATTATTTAAAAAATTCTTAATCATATATATTTAGTTTAATTCTACTTCGTTGCTCTTGAGCTGTCAGCCAGAGGAGTGGGACTGCGCATTAATAAGGACAAAACTAAATATATGCCTTACAAAAAACTGCCTAGTAACAGTCAATCCACTGATATCATTATAAATTTATTGATTTGCTCTTTACATCATGACAGCATGAGCCAAATCGATGTAAAGGGTATTATAGCTATCATAGTGATTCTCGTGACACGTGATATAATATAAATGCTAATCTATCGCCATTTTATTGTCACGTAAATTCTACACCAGACCAAAGACAGTGTGACAATCACACTGCCCTCGCCGGGAATCGAACCCGGAACCTTTTGCACTTACCACAAATTTTGTCGGTGATTAGGTTAGAAAACGGCAATTCGCAGCAAACAGGTGCTACTTTTGCCTCAAAGTCGCGTTTGCTGTCCAGAAAGACAAAGACCACATTGCATAAAACGCTGATTAGACCAGTTCTAGCATATGCCTCGGACACTCGCTACACTGATGCGAATGGAAAATCCTCCGCAGATTCCTTGGACCCATTTACAATGGTCGTATATGGAGAAGGAGATACAACACAGAGCTCTACGATCTATACCAGGACGTCAGCGTGGTCAAGGTGATAAAAGTTAACAGACTGCGTTGGCTAGGACACTTGCACCGCATGGGGGATCTGGATGTCCCCAAAAGAGCGTTGTCTTACAATCCAGTAGTCGGCAGGTCGAGTCTTAATGTCATGTCCTGGAGCAGCAAGACTGGGAGGTGGCGGCCAAATACAGGACGGGATGGAAACGTTTCCAAGGACCCAAGAAGGGTTGTAACGCCGGAGAAGAAGAAAAAGTTTAATTCTACTAGTTTCCACAACCAAGTGGAATTAAACTAAAAACGTATTATAAAAGTTATTATTTTTTAACAAATATATTTTTATATTTATTCTTAAATTAAAGCAGAGAATAAATAAACAATGGATAGTTAAATTGTAAACGTCTTATGAAAAATATGTTTATTTATTAAGCGTATCGCTGGCAACTGAGCTTGCACATCAGAAGTATTTATATTGACGATGAATTTCACTATTTTAAAGAGATTTATTTCATGTTTGTCTTTTAATTCATGAAAATCGTTAATCTTAACTTCAGTGCGAAACCAGTTGATACAACACAAAAGAATGTCGCAAAAAACTTTCAAGAAATGTCACTACATAAATTTAGCGGTTCTTAAAAAGAAAATATTTATTTATGATCAATGTTACTAAAATAAACAATAAACTAATTGGTAAACAAGAATAACATGTTGTATATAAGCATTGTGAGTAGAAAAATAAGCCATATAAGACCAAGGAAAGCATGGCATGACCAAATTAATCAAATACTAAAAGTTAATAATTTAATATGGAGTCATTTCTTAGTACGCTCTCGGGGTAATTAATTAAATTATTATTTATAATATTAAATATTTAATTTCACTCGTTATGTAAAACATAATATTATTGATTAAATACTTACAAACGTTAATTGAGTTCTATTATGTACAGCGTATGAAAGAGAGGCAATGATATCCATCGAGTTTGTTAAGAGAAATAGAATTATCTGAAAAAAAATTTAAGAATAAAAATAAGGTAAATTATTGTAATTATTTTAAGTTCAGTAATATATGGTTGCTCTGAGGATAGGCGGCCTGAAGTGGCGCTAGGTTGTCCATATTTGTCGAAAGACTCTCCGAGATCGCGTCGATCGGCGCAGAGGTAAGATAAATTTGCGAAATAGAGGATATTCGGTTTAGTAGATCCAGAAGGAGATACTGGATGGACCATGTAGCCAAAATAATTAGTCACAGACTCGCATATACAGCTGCTTACGAAATCCCCTTCGGACACCGTTCACCTGGAAGACCACCAAAGATGTGGAGAGACAGTTTTACCTCATCATCTCATGAAACGCGATTTCTTTATCACAGATCGTCAGATTTATCGAAAGAAAAGTAAGACTATATCTGCACCTGAGAGCCATGAAGTCTTAAGTGAATTTTTGGCCGAAAGGAGTTGTGATGGTTTTGTCAGATTTTCATTATGCTAATATTATATCCAGGGCTATTGTCTATTTGGGTACTAGGTCAATCATTACATAAATGAACATTTCGGCCAAAAACTCACTCACCTTAAGATTTTATAGCTCACAGGTAATTACAGATATATTAAATCATAATTCACACTTAAGATTCACAATATGCATGTTCAGATATCTGGGTGTGGAGATATCTAGTTGCAGGGATCTATATAATGAAGTTAAAAAACAGACTGATAAAGCTGCGGTTATCTCCGGATGTCTAAGGGACACTGTCTGGGACAATAAGCATATGCTAGTAGAAAGCAAAGTTAGAATTTATAAAACATGCATCAGGCCCATAATGACATACGGAATCGAAGCAAGAACAGACACTGTCAGAATCTCTTAAGAGTAGCAGAAATGAGAACATTGCGACCTATTGTGGGGAGAACCCTTAGAGATAGGATACCCAATAAACAAATTCGCAAATCCTGCAAAATTGAAGACATAGTTAGATGGAGTAGGCAGAGAAGACGATTCTGGAGGGAGCACATCGAGAGAATGGACCCAGCAAGAATTCCTAATATCGTGATGCACGAGACTCCAGAGGGCCGTCGACCACCAGGACGACCACCAAAGAGATGGAGAAAAGACTGGTCATCTTCATCACAGGAAAAAAGTTGATATCCTGCATAAACAGATCGCAAGATCTACAATCAGAAGAAGAAGAAGAAGACATGTAGGTATGTATGAATTAAAACACTATTGTTTTCATACTTAGGAAATTTGGAAATAACTTTGTTTAATCCACTAATTATTAAAAAATATTTAAAAAAAAACACGACATGTTTCGGAGGATACCTCCATCTTCAGGTGTAAAAATATAATATAAAAAAAATATAAAACTGTTGTTTACCACTTTTGAGTTCTTTTTTCTCAACATATTTCGAAGGTTTATATCGTTCTCCCGAATATACCTTTATATTCGGGAGAACGATATAAACTGTTCGACTGTCGTTCTCCCGATGATGAAGGTGTAAAACCTTCGAAACAAATTTATACTATATTATAAGCCAGGTAACGTCAACATCGGGATAACTTAGTGTCGGCACGTGATGGGTTATTTGACAGATTTTAAATTACCTCAAGTTTGTATGTTTTGTTGATGATATCCACACTGCTAAAAATTATATTATATGTTTTCATCAGAGAGTACAAAAATCCCGAAGAGTTTTTCATATTTACTTCTGTATCCACCGATTGTTGGCATATTGTGTGTTCCATTGAATCAGTAAAAGGATTGGTTAAGGCATTTGTTTTGTACAACTTCATTATAACCCAGTTAATGTTTGCCAGTTGGTACACCAGCATACGCATAATTGCTGCTATTTGATCAATTATAATAAACAATCTCATATATAAGAAAACAGCCCACATGTAATAGTCAGATATATTACGAAGAGCGTGTACCATTCCTGTTCCAAAAAAGATCGCAATTATACAAAATATGTTTCCGTAGCTCATTTTATTCATCACTTCGTATTTTATATTCCCTTTAAGGATTGATTCTACTTTATCAAAATTGTGAAGTATTTTAAGTATTTGAGGGTCTTTGTCAATATTCTTATGTATCCACCAGTATGCAGAGTAAAATATATTCAGAAAAAAACTAAAAGCGAATAAGTAATGAATCATGAAATTATCGTCATCGACATCCTGGTATTTTACAGTATTATACGGCACTATAGCAGACACCACACAGACAGTGCAAAATATTGCGTTCACTATTTTCGTTTTGATTCCTATGCATTGTACTACATTTCCTTTTCTCTTGTAATCCTGCAGTCCGAAGAGATTTAGTAAAAGTGATGGCCCAAGAATATACACACTCAGAATTGACTCATTCTTTATGACTACTGAAACCGGTTGCACTCTCCCCATCTTTAAACCAAATGTACAGACCAACGCATTTATCGCCGAAAACATTACTTAGTACTTAAATATCTCGTTATAATTAATATACAATAGATCAATAAATAACTAATCGTTATAATAGAAAGATGGTAATTTAAGAAATACTTTAATTGCGTTCCATTTTAAGATGCGTGTATTTTTGTTGTATAAGAATAAGATTGTTGTATTAAAAAGTACGAACGTTACGGTGCGGGGTAATCACTACTCATTTTAAAATGAGAGGGTTGAAATTGGTTTAAAATGTACATAAAGAGGCAAAATAATCAATTAAGAACAATTAACCTCCAAATTAGTAAATTTGATTTTTCGACGATTTTTTTAAAAATTAAAACACATTTAAAAAAATATTTTTTGGTATGTTTTATTCAACATGTTTAGAAAGTTTTACACCTTCGTCATCGGGAAATCGATATAAACTCTAAGTATAAAATAATTAAGAAAATATACTTTTATTACTTGGGTCTGGGATTGATTGATGCAATACTCAAAATTCGATCGCGGGAATGAACACTTATTATTATTAAAAATATAAGATTAATAAAAAAACTAGTTTTGCTTGGACCCAAGCTTCATCAGCAAGCGAAACTAGTTGGCATCAATTATAATAACCATACCGTGGTTAAATACAAAGTTTTTTATTATTTATTTTATATTTTTCAAATGTCTAACCACAAAGTGAGTGCTTCATATGAAAATCGAATTATTATTTGTCTCTCTCGCTTTCTCTCTCGTTTTGTTTTCTATCTAGTTTATTCTACTCAACACGTTTGGTTAGTTTTACACAAGTTTAAAATAATAAAGTAAACATAAAATAAAATATTCGCTTATTACTTGGGTCTTGCACCGACTGCTACAATACTCAAAATATGTTCGTGGGACTGAACACGACTTCGCGAACATGAAAGTAGTTGGAGTGAGACGTAAATAGTGCATGTGAGATTGTCACATGTTCTTTACTCTTTACGCTAAATTTATACATCGATAAACTAAGTTCCATCAATTATGGTAATACTGACTTTTTATTAATATCAAATGTCAATATTTTTTATTGTTTCTTGAACAATGATGTAAAACTCCATCTTAAATTATTAATATATTAAAAAAAACTATAGTTTTCAAGGAGTTTTATTAAAATGTTTATGTATGACATGTTTCGCACTTCTAAGGCATTATCAAATGTGACGAAACTTCAACTCGTTGCAGTTTACATACACTAGTAAATTGAGCAGAATATGGTGATTAACGAAAATTGATGTGACTTATTTTTAACAAAAAAATATTTGGGTAGGTCCAGAAATATTAGAAAGAGTTTCTTGGAACTCGTTAAGAAACACTTTCCAATATTTCTGGACCTACCCAAATGATTATTTGTTAAAAATGAATAAAGTCACATTAATTTTTGTTAATCACCATATTCTGCTCCATTTACTAATTTAGGTATATAAACTGCAACGAGTTGATGTTTCGTCACATTGCCTTGAAGGGCGAGAACAATAAAACTCCTTGAAACCTATCGTTTTCGTCACATTGCCTTAGAAGGGCGAGAACAATAAAACTCCTTGAAACCTATCGTTTTCGTCACATTGCCTTAGAAGGGCGAGAACAATAAAACTCCTTGAAACCTATCGTTTTATCATACATAATAATAAGTACATATTTTTGCATCTCTTGTCTGAAATAACGCAAGAAAAACGTATTTATTTAATCTTCAGATAACTGCATTAAGAATATAGTATAGGAAATAATAGAAGCGAGTAGCGAATTGAAGAAGACGTAGTCAAGTGAGACCAGATTCCCTACTGTTATCCTGATCTCTTTAGGCTGGAGATATTTCACGAATACTTTCATCGGTTTGTACTGTCTTATATCTGAAAGAAATAAGTGTTTTAAAAATATGTGCTTGAATCTGTTACAAACATTTTTAACAGAGAATATTTTTACCTAAGTTTTCTTCAGTTAACAATTTTCCCAATAGTCTTTTAGTTTTCTTAACTTCGGACATCATAATTTCAATACATGATATCAAATATAATGTTATAAATATTTCGTAACTGGTCCATACCATAGTATTCAGCACGAGGGGATTTGCCTGTTGGGTTTAAATTTAATTATTATTGATATTAATTGAAATTAATTAACCTCCCCTACCACCTCCTAGAAGGAATGTACGAGTATTCAATAACCAATGTATAAATATTTCAAGGATTAATTTTATCTCAATAGAGACGAAGATGCAAACTATTATAGAAACTGAATATGGTGATCGAGGTGTTTACAGGACTTATGACATGTCATTGATTGGGTTAAGCGCACGCTTCATGTAATTACAACATTCCCCATTCCACCTTTCTTATGACCACCATGTCTGACAGATTTTTAAGTCATGGTGGTCATAAGAAATGTGGAATGGGGAATGTTGTAATTACATAAAGCGTGTGCTTAACCCAACCAATGACAGGTCATAAGTCCTGTAAACACCTCGATCACCATATTCAGTTTCTAGTTTGCATCTTCGTCTCTATTGAGATAAAATTAATCCTTGAATTGATAACCCGCAATGGGTAAATAAAATCCAGTATTTCGTCTACAAGTATTTGTATACATTCAAAATGTTGTATAAATATTTTTTTCTTTTATCTTTCTTAAACAGCTTGATGTTTTTTTTATGAATTAAAACACTGTTTTTTCCACTTTTAAGATTATTATTCTCGATATGTTTCGAAAGCTTACACCTTCATCATCGGGAGAACGATATAAATTATCCTAAAATTAAACAGCTTGGTAGGCCTTGATTTGAATTTCGTGTTTTTTTCTTATTGTGTTATTTTTGTATTTTTACTCTATCTTGAGTTTACTGACTTGTTTTACCTGATTTGTTTATTTTTCTTTATCCCGAGCTATTGTCTAGTTTTACCTACTTTGTGAATCGAATTGTGACTTGTTTTTTTCTTCATGTAATGCTATTGTATCGTTTTATCCGATTTGTATATTTATTTTATATGACAAGGTATATTATTATCTCAGTATACCTTGTGTAAACCTCTTATTATTATACCTATTTGAATTGAATCGTGAATGTATTTTTCTTCATGTAATGCTTTTGTATCGTTTTATCCGATTTGTATATCTCTTTTTTATCATACTTGGTTTATTTTTTTATTTTTCCTTATCTCTTGCTATTGTCTTATTATACCTTGTGTACACCTTGTCTTATTATATTATACATATTTGAATTAAATTGTGAATTGTTTTTCTTCATGTAATGCTATTATATCGTTTTATCTGATTAGTATATATATTTTTTTATCATACTTGATTTATTATTTTGGGTTTTGTTTGTCTCATGCTTTTGTCTTATTATACCTGATTTGTATATTGTCCTTTGCTATTGCCTTGTTTTACTAAATTTGTATGTTTCTTTGAATTTCCCTTGTCTTACTAAATTTGTAGGTATGTAAGAACATGGATTTCTTGTTTTGCCTGAAGTTTAGCCCGAGGGGTGGTGCAAAGTAGTTGAACTTCCAATGTTATGTACGGGGTGTGCACATCTATTCTGTTTTAATATATATATTTTTATAACTTATCACTACTGTATATGAGATGCTTTGTTTGTGTACCAACAATAAATAAATAAATAAACAGCGATATTAGATTAGGGAAACTACTATTCAGTATTTTACTAGCACGCCCTCGCCCTCGGGGCAATTAATGATTATTAGTTAAAATAGTATGGATACTCTGTGTATGATAGAGTGTAGAATGAAAATATAAGAAGTGAATGCGGTGCGAATGATGATGCGTGATTTGTTATGAACAAAATAATGAAAATATCATTTAGATGGTTTGGACATATAGGAATCGTAAAAAAATCATATGTTAACGATTGACACGATGTATGAATGTTGAGGAAGCCAGAAGAATATGTCAGGATAGAAAAGTGTGGCAGTCCATTATTTCTGCCTACCTCTTCGGAGAGACGGCGTGATGGTTAGTTAGTTAGTTAGTTATAATATAAAAAATTTAATCTCACTCGTTATGTGATATATACTTACCAACGTTAATTGAGTTCTATTATGCACTGCGTATGAAACAGAGGCAATAAAATCCATCGAAGTTGTCAAGAGAAATAGAGTTATCTGGAAAAAAAAATCATTTTAAAATGAAAAGGTAAATTATTGTAAGTTAAGTATTATATGGTGGCTCTTTGGCGGGCTGAAGGGGCGGTGTGGAGAGGAGACCGCGAATAGGATTCTATAGAGTTGGACGTCCCCTGTGTGCTGGACCGACGATGTTATAAAAATTGCTGGTCTTGGATGGACGAGAATGGCAATAGAAAGGGGGCAGTGGCTAGCTTTGGGAGAGGCCTACGTTCAACAGTGGACGACAGACAGATGATAAGTTAGTACTCGTATGTAAGAGCAATATACTCGTATATGTTATCCATTACGGGAAAGACTCTCCGAGATCGTGGCCATAACGCAAACATAAGAAAACCTTGCGAAATAGAGGATATCGTTCGGTGTAGTAAATCTAGAAGAAGAAACTGGAGGGACCATGTAGCCATAAAGAATAGTAACAGACTCGCATATACAGCCGCTTACAAAATACACCGTCCATCTGGAAGACCACCAAAGGATATGGGTAAACATTTGGACCTTATCCTCTCGGGAAAGGTGATTTCTGAATCACAGATCGTCAGATCTATTAAAGGAAAAAGAAGATCATATCTCTACCTGAGAGCCATAAAGTATTAAGTAAAATTTTGGCCGAAATGTGTTATGATGGTTATATCAGATTTTCAATATCTTATTATTCCATTCAGGACTATTATCTACCTGGGTACTGTATCAATTATAACATAAATGAATATAATAATCAATTGTATCTCAATAGAGACGAAGATGCAAATTGAAAACAGAATATGGTTGATCGAGGTGTTTACAGGACTTATGACCTGTCATTGGTTGGGTTCAGCACATGCTTTATGTAATACAACATTCCCCTATGACATAACACGTTCATACATTCCCCTATGACATTATCCCCTACAACATACACGTACATTCCCCTATGAAATTATCCCCCACAACATTCCCCTATGATTCTTGAATTGATAGCCTGCAATGGGTGAAATCCAGTTGTTCGTCTACAAGTATTTGTATACATTCAAAATGTTGTAAATGAATATAATTCATTTCGGCCAAAAACATATTAATCTTAAGATTTAATAGCTCACAGGTACCTAAAGATATATAAAATATATATACATATATGTTTTTGCTGGTGTTGGATTGTTTATAGTGCCTAATTAAAATGAAAACAGTGGAATAAAAAATTAAATAAACACAAATGTCCGGATCGTCCAGCTGACGACAAGTGCACCATCTAAAAGAACATTATGTGTTAAATTATTTTTATGTGTTATTTTATTTTATATCATTGTATTTTATATAATTTGTTTTAGATTTATTATGTGGACGTTGAATGATCGAAGTGTGCGCGGGAGATGCCTATTGGTGGCGATGAGGTTCGCAACCCATCACACCGCGTCTCTCGCGTTGGCGAAAAGAGAAGGATGGAGTGCATCATCGATTAAAGTGTTGCAGCCCATTCTTTCTGTCTACCCTTTCGGGGAAACGACGTGATGGTTAGTTAGTTAGTTAGTTACATATATGAATTAACACTGTTGTTTTCCACTTTGGATTTTATTTTTCTCGACATATTTCGAAGGCTGTATACCTTAATCTTTGGGAGAACGATGTAAACTGTTCGACTGTCCTTCTCCCGATGATGTAGGTGTAAAGCCTTCGAAACTATATTATTTATACTATACTATAAGCCAGGTAACGTGAACATCGGGATAACCTAGTGTCGGCACGTGATTATTTGACAAAATTTTAATTACCTCAAGTTTGTATGTTTTATTGATGATATCCACATTGCTAAATATTATCTTATATGTATTCATGAGATTGTACAGGGTATTCGAAGAGTATTTCATCTTCACTTCTGTATCCACCAATTGATGGCATATTGTGTTTTCCGTTATTTCAGTAAAAGGATTGGTTAATGGATTTGTTTTGTATAACTTCATCATAACCGAGTTAACGTATGAGAGTTGGGACACCAGCATAAGCAGAAGTGCTGCTATTTGAACAATTATGATCAACAATCTCATGTATAAGAAACAAGTCCACATGTAATAGTCAGATATTTTACGAACAGCGTGTACTATTCCTGTTCCGAACATGATCGCAATTATACAAAATAAATTTCCGTGGCATATTTTATTGATCACTTCGTATTTTATATTCCCTTTAAGGATTGATTCTACTTTATCGAAATTGTGAAGGATTTTAAGTATTTGAGGATCTTTCTCGATATTCTTTTGTATCCACCAATATGTAGAGCACAATATATTTAGGAAAAAACTGAAAGCGAATAAGTAATTAATCTTGTCATTATCGTCATCGATATCTTGGTATTTTACAGCATTATACGGAATTATAACAGACACCACGCAGAGAGTGCAAAATATTGCGTTTACGATTTTCGATACGATTCCTATGCATTGTAATACATTCCCTTCCCTCTTGTAAGCTTGTAGTCCGAATATATTCATTAAGAGCGATGGCCCAAGAATATACACACCCAGAACTGACACATTCTTTATTTTCACTAAAACCGGTTGCACTCTCCCCATCCTTAAACATAATGAACAGAACTACGCATTTATCGCCGAAAACATTACTTAGCACTTAAATGTCTAGTTAATTTACAACGACCCATTGTAATAATAGAAAAGTGGTTTTTATGAAATTCTTTCATTCGATTTCGTGATGTGTGTATTTTATTGTTTAAGAATTATATTTTTGTACTAAAAAGTTTGCGCGTTACGTTGCTGGTAACAACTGAACTAACTAACCTTCACACCGTCTTCTCGAAGGAATAGGCAGAAATAATGGACTGCCGCACTTTTCTTTACTGACGTATTTCTACTTCTCTCGCTTCCTCAACATTCATACATCGTGTCATGCACGCGCGTCGATTACTCTGACTCCCCTCGTGGCCGATATTCAATATTTGATTGATTTGATCGTGCCACGTTTTCCTCTGTTTTCGTCTATTTCTGGTTCCATTTACATCGTACACATATATATTTTTTACCATTCTTTCTTCATTCATTCGCACCGCAGTCACTTCTTATACTTTCATTCGACACTATATTATATCATACACAGAGTATCTACACATTCGTCTGAGAGATCTCATTTCTACTGCATTTATTCTACTTTCATCCTTCTTTTGCCAGTTCCATGCTTCGCTTCCATACATAAGGGTCGGTAGAAGAACACCATTGTGCACTGTCATTCTAGCTTTTTTGGATAGGTTTTTGTTTGCGATGACAACTTTAAGTGCACCATTCACTTTGTTGCCTGCCCCAACCCTTCTCTCAGTAGCCCATGTATCAATACCTATGTTACAACTGTAGTGTGTTAAACTCAAAAGTAATAATTTAAGATTAATTTAAAACCTAAACAATGTGGAATTTGACAACTTTTTTGTTAAAACTTGTTAAATCTTGTAGTTTGCTTCACCCAGAAAATTTTCAAGGATAGGCTAATATAAAAGGACTGCTTTCAGGATAAGAAGGACGAAAACAAGGAGTCACTAAAATATTTAAATAGAACACAGCTGTTTTTACTGTTTTTACACACACTTACACAAGTATTTTTTACATAACATGTTCATTATGATTCTCTGAATATTATAAACGATATAAAAACGTCCGTTGTCTTATACATTGGTTAACTGAATTATGAATATAGAAAAAGAAACAATCGAAGCAAGAAGGGAATTGAAGAAGACGAAGTCAAGGGAAACGAAATCTCCCGCCGTGATCCCGATTTCTTTCGGTTGAATATATTTTATGAATACCTTAACTGACTTGTATTGCTCTTCATCTGAAAGAACATGAAAAATGGTTTAAAAAATATTCTTTCATTTCGCTAACGTACGTTTATGAATACGTAAAATTTTTACTTAAGTTTTGATCAATTATTAATTTTTCCAATAGTCTTTTAGTTTTCTTTACTTCGGATTTCATACTTTCAATACAAGAGATCATATAAAATGTTATAAATATCTCAAAAATTGTCCATACTGCACAATTCAGCACGTAGAGATTCATCTGTTAAAAAAAAAAGTAAATGAAAATTATTTTCATTTGATATTCACCTGGTACTCACGACTTTCATGGTTTCTCTGGCAACGAAATTGGGTAATTGTTCCTATTTATTATATTTATAATTACAGTACACTTCCGATTTTCTGGGATAGATAGTGAAAAAAATCCCATATAATCGATTTACCGGTTAATCCGAAAAACTTTTTCTCTTCTTTTATTAATGATGTCCCGTATAGTTAAATCACGAACATTTTAATGATTCAATAAATATTTAACGCGGTTTAAAACTGTGTAGACACTTGTTCGAAACCAAAATTCGTTTAACCTTCAACAACCTTTGTGGACGGACGCGCATAGTATGCGTGTTGTAAACTGTTGTAAACACGCATTCCACATGTGGGGCTCCACAAGGTCACCCTTGGTCACCAAGGTCACCTTTGTGGATAGCTTGTTTCAAACAGTGTGGCACGGCCTTTAATCATTCTTCCTTCATCTATGCATTCCATATGTTAAATCGATGTGGAGAGCTTGTTTAAAACAGTGTGGCACGGCTATAAGAATGCATTTGTTAAAGGTGTGAATGGAGTACGGATTCGTGGGAGACCGAAGAAAACTTGGATTAACTAAATTAATCAAATTTTAGAGGTCAGCCGTGCTAGAAGTCGGATGAATCGAAGTGCGTATATGACTAGCTATATTTATGTGGAGGAAGTTAGATACGTGTGTCAGGATCGAGTAGTCTGGTGGTCTCTCTGCCTACCCCTTCGAGGAAACGGCGGGATGGTTTGCTGTTATTGTTGTTGTTTCTTCTACTGGACAAAGGCCTCCATTCACTTCCACGCCACTTTGTATTGTGCAGACTGCATTCAGGTTATTCCGAGATGTCTGTTCAGGTCATCCTTCCACAGCAGTTGCGGTTGCCCTGCACTCTTCTTTGCCATCCACGGTCTCTTGTCCGTCAGCAGTCTTCTTGTCCATTTTTTGTTCGAGCTTCTGGCTACGTGACCTGCCCATTGCCACATTAGAGTCGCTACCCGGTGGATGATGTCATTGACCTTTGTTTTTTCTATCACCGTATCGTTTCTGACTCTGTCTCTTAGGCATATTCCTAACATGGATCTTTACATAGCTCTTTGGGCCTTTGCTGTTGCTTAGTACGTAATTATTTAAGTAATTATTTACAATCTTATAAAATAAATCTTAGTGGTAACCAAATAATTATTCACTTACACAAAATCCATGAGTTCCAATTTTCACTATTAACGTAACGTACCCAATGATATTCACGTAGGTTGTTAAGAGAAAAATAATTAACTGGAAAAAAAAGTTTATTTTTTCAAAAACTAGATATAGTGTCACTTTAGAAACACTAATATATTTTAATTACGAGGCTGATCCAGAATGTAAGTGTACTCAAGATCTCACGACCGGATAGCCTGACCTTTCCCATCCGCAAAGAGACCGGTTCGAGGTCAGTACGTTGAGAAGTGTCGACGCGAAAACACGTTTCGTGAAAAATGTCAATCCAATCTTCCGCCAAGTGCGAAATACTCGTATTAATACCGACCTTCGTGGCAAAGAGGTTACAGCTATGACTAGCACACCGAAGGTCCAGGGTTGACAATTAAATGGCGATAGATTAGATACGTACCACATGTCATGGGAATCAATATGATGAGCTATTCAACAAAATAATAATATGTGTGGTGTTAAATACGTGAAAAAATAGCTTCGTTGAAATCGAATCGGGCCAGTCAATTATTGAGGACAACAAATGTTCGGTGGACCAGATACACCCTGTAGTGCGGGAGAACGGTCACGGAAACCTGGATAGACCACAAGCAAGATAGACTGATACTATCAAAAAAGTGACAATAGGTCAATGGCATGGAATGACGAGGAATAAAGAGTTATGGAAATCGGGAAGGGAACCTTATGTCCATCACTGGACGACTGATAATGATTAGTAGTTCTTAAGTGACACTTGAGTTTAGATACACAAACGAGTATTAGTGCAATATCTTCAAATATAGTTGAGTTTGACGTCAATCGACATTTAAAATTCTTTTTGCATTATACCGACTTCCAAGATTGTTGTCATCAAATTGATTGTCATTATTCATACAGATACATCATGAAAAGCAAATTGCCTCGAACCAATCGTTAAAACTATTTCATGCATGAATGTTGCATTGTAGCTTTTGCAGAAAACACAATTACAGATGTTATTCTGTTCGGTTATTTGGTTGGTTTAGAATTACCTCAAGTTTGAATATATCATTGATGATCTTAACACTGCTAAAAATTATCCTATATGTATTCATCATAGAGTACAAAGTGTCCGCATGGTGTTTTATCTTGAATTCGGATTTTATGGAGTGTTCGCATATTAAGTATTCCATTAACTCAGTAAACGGATTGACATTTGACAGTTTATTAGTATGGAATATCTTCACCATAATCAAGTTTACGTGCATCAGTTGAGATACCAGCATCAGAATAATTGCTGCGATTTGATCCATTATAACTAACAATCTCATATATAAAAAATACGTCCACATGTAATCGTCAGATACTTTACAAAAAAATTGTAACATTCCTGTTCCAGACATGATCCCAATTATACAAATTAAATTTCCGTGGCATATTTTATTGATCACTCCGTATTTTATATTCCCTTTAAGGATTGATTCTACTTTATCAAAGTTGTGAAGGATTTTAAGTATTTGTGGATCTTTCTCAATATTCTAATGTATCCACCAATATATAGAGTATACGATAATGAGAAAAACATTTGAAATGAATAAGATAAGAATCATTGCATTATCGTTATTGGTATCCAGATGCTTTGCAAAATTATACGGCAGTATTAAAGACACCAAGCTGACTGAACAAAATATTGCATTTACAATTTTTTGTTTTATTCCTATGGATTGTAATACATTCCCTTCCCTTTTGTAAACTTGCAGTCCGAGTATATTCAGAAAGAGCGATGGCCCAAGAAGATACACACCCAGAACCGATTTATTCTTTATGCCCACTGAAACCGGCTGAGTTCTACCCATCTTAAATGATAATGTAGAAGACTTAAAATTATGAAGTCAAAATCTGTCCAATAATTATTCTCGTGACATTGGATAAGGGTATTGATATAAAAAAAATCAATTCTAATCGATTTCTATATAATTAAATTAAGTGAACAAACCTGCACACATAGATACACATTTTGTGTGCTGGCTTACAACACATATTAAAATTATGAGAATATTAACAATTAGAAAAAGCTTAGCAAAATATATTTACTATGTCTAATGACTATTGCATAAGCGTTAGTTATCAAATTGAAATACAAAAAAAACATGTACACTTTTTTATTAATTAAAAACACGGTTTTTCCACTATATAAAAAACGGTCACAATGGTAATCCACAGAAGTAGATACTAACGCCTTAAATTAAAAAAAAAGAATATATTTAATTTCTCGTTTCCAAAGAGCCTCATTATGTTAGTTATATCACCCCTTATAAGGTAGAGTACGAATATTATCTTATTTTATTTAAATTGCTGTAGACTTCTGTAGGATTCTTATCTTGTAATCTGAATTCCAGCCAACTCTTCATCGTGTTCGAGGTTTCTCTGGTGAACGCTGTACTGAAATTCCATGCAGAACTGTGATTGGAATTCTTGTAAGTTTCAATTCCTGTACAGGTTGGTAACTGTAACCGTTGACATATGATGTTGTCACATCTGACCACATCTTGAACCTCACAGGCCTCATGAATTGTGGTGATCCTAACACGAACAAACAGAGTCTACCGTTGTCCTCAGCATACTTTTAGTCTTGGCAGTGTCCGTCAAAGCATCAATGCCATATGTGAAGATAGGTTGCACACAGGGTATAGTATTAACAAAACATGCATCAAACCCATAATGCCTCACAGAATCGCGTCAAGTGCAGACACTGCCAGAACGAAACATCTCTTGAGAACAACATAAATGTAAATATTGAGATATATCGCCTAGAAACCCTCAAAGATAGAATACCTTACGAAGAGACTCGCAGAACTAGCAAGATTGATGATAGTAAGAGATGGAGTAGGATGAAAAGACGATTCTGGAGGGAACACATTGAGAGACCACCGAGACGAACAACAAAGAGATGGAGAGAATGCTGGATGTTCATCACAAGACCAAATTTGATAACCTATCTAAACAAATCTAAGAAAAAGGATAAGAAGATGAAGACAATACTTAATTTAATAATACTGAATAAGGCCAAACCTCTTAATATGCGATGTTTATCACAAAAGTCAGATTTAAGATTGTTCTTAATTAAGAACTCAAATATCTTAATTGCACTTGTTTAAAATAAAAAGTCACGTTAAAAAATAAACTACGGTTTATTTCTAAAGTAAACAGTCTCGAAAACGATTTGGTCACAGTTTATCTTCTTCTTCTTGGAGTGACATGTCAGGTCCTCCCGACGTCGGTTATCACTCTGGCGAAGGCCTCTCTGTCCTGTACCAGACGGGACAACTCCCCTACCCTCCGAATTGCGGTCCACTCCTTAATATCCTCGAGCCAGAACATCAGGGGTTTTCCCCAACCGCGCCAACCCTTAATCTTCCCTTTAGTGATGGTGGGTATTTAGAGTTTTCATTATTACCTAATAAATAAATGATAAACCTCACACTCTTCCTTGTATAAAATTTAATAAAAATCCAGACATTAATAATACATATTTGTGAATATTTTAAACTATTTATAGGTAAAATCTTTGAGTTCTTCTGTATATCCATGTTTATTTGTATCCTCTTCGAAAGATGTCACGGAGATCATTGCAGTTTCTATCTTCTACGTATTCAATGTGTGTTTTGGTTAATGTACGCTTACCTCCATCTAAGCTATACGGTGCCGCCGGTACTATTAGACTCTACTTCGATGACTTACCAGAAAGAGACTTTTTGTTAACGTATTTCATTCCTTCATAATGGCGGTTTTTATAGTAGTATCAAAATTAAATATCCGTGCTTAGCTATCCGACGGCGATACCGTACCGCCAGCAGTGCGTTCATTTACAAACATGCGTTTAAGTACTCGTATTGTCACTGCCAGTAAAATGTTTGTTCAAGGGGTAGCGGTAAGGTACCGGGCGGTGGGACAGCTCAGTAAATCCAAACATGGTAGTTGATGCCAAGCTAATATGCGCTATTACTAAGCTGCATTAAGAAAATTGTAAATGAAGTAAGTGCAGCAATCAGGGAATAAAAGAAAGCGTAGTCCAGACCGACGAGGCCCCCTGCTGTCACCCGGACTTCTCTATACAAGATAAGTTTTAGAAATCTTTTGGTCACTTTGTACTGCTCCTCATCTGAAAATAGAATAAAATTTAATTAATTAAAGTTGACTTGAGGGCGTTTTAACCATCCTACGTATTTGAATATACGTGATACGTTCACTTTGACTGTACCATTCTGCGCTATCCCGTATCACGTACGCGCTTGAGAAAAAGTAATGTACCTAAAATGTACAAACTGTTAGGGATAAGCGCGTGTGCCAACAACACTCGAGTACAAGTCTTCATAAATATGAAAGTTTTACAAGGGGCAGGCGAAGTGTGCGGCCGAGTATTTGACGTTTCGTAATTTAAAAAAATAAAATGAATATATATTTAAAGTTTATTAATTAAAACCTGCTTTTTTGCACGTTTCTCGGAAATCAACCCAAAGGTAGGGCGGTTAAACAAACTGTTACAAGGGTTAATGTCGGGGTTACAATAGTAATTCATTTTAATATTTTTAATGTTTAACGTTAACTAATAGATGGGTGGCTCTGCGGATAGGCGGGCTGAAGTGGCGGTGGGCTGGCCATATCTGTCGGAGAACCGACAGCCGATGGGGAAGACGGGTTTTGGAGTGGAGACCGCGTACAGGATTCCGTAGAGTTGGACGTCCCCCTGCCCGCTGCACCGACGATCTGAAGAGCAGGAGGCTGCACATGGATGGATGGGAGTGCAATGGATAGGGGGCAGTGGCATGCTTTGGGAGAGGCCTACGTTCAGCAGTGGATGGTATACTGATGATGAATGAAAATGTTTCGATTGTTTCCTAACTTTGAATAAAACTAAAATAAATATCTCTTCCTTTGGATCATAAAATTTGTCTTTTAATTACATCAATTTGCCGAAAAACACGTAAACTTATTTTGTATTTTAATGTAACTGAATGTCACAATTGAAGCAGGGTGTGATCTGGGGGACATAATACTTGACTCCTGATCCAGAGAACTTCGGTTCCCGCCTGGAAAAGATTCGATTCCTTTTATCGTATATTAATTCGAATGTCATCGATTTAAAGTCTTGGTGTTGAGATAGATGGTCTGATGACATCAAAAAATGGCAGGAAGTCAATGGCACAGAGTGGCAAGGAATAGAGAGTTGTGAAGGGAGGCCTATGTCTAATACTGGATACAAATGACTAATGTTTGATAAGATAGTTTTGATTCGCATTCTAGGGCATTTATATATTTCATCAAGTGCCCTGTCGGGTCCCTCCAACGTTGGCGATCACCTCAGCGAACCTGTCCCTGTCCTGCGCCGCTCGGAACGACTCCTCCACACTTCGGATGCCAGTCCACTCCCTTATGTTTCGCAGCCAGGACATCTATCTCCTACCTGGCCCTCGGCGTCCTTCAATTTCCCCCCACCCCCCAATATCAGGTGGAGAAGGTGGTACTTCTCCCCACGCAGCACATGATCCAGATGTGAAATCTTCCGAACCTTGATGGTTGACAACAGCTCCCTGTCAACTCTAGCTAGCCTCAGGACTTTGGTGTTGGAAATGTCTGCCCAGAGAATTCTGAGCATTCGGCGATAGAGCCACATTACAAATACTTCCAGTCTATTCATTGAGTTGACTTTTAAGGTCCACGTTGGGGCATTACTAAATTTAACTAACGTTTTTGTTTATAACATGTAAAGGTTCATTTTTATAACTATAAAATAATTATTTGAAAATAATCAATAATAACACTTTTATTTTGCTTTATAGATCCGACCAGTTTCGCTCCCATCCAAGCTTTGTCAGGGATACAAAAACATACTGTCTGTCCAATTTGTTTTTGTAACATTGAAGAAGCTTCGGCGGGAGTGAAACCGATTGGTTCTATTAAACAAAATAAAGTGGTGTAAAAAAAATTGCTTTCAATTAATTTTTTATAGTGCCACATCACAAATGAAGTGCTTCAACGAAAGAACAAATTATATATTATAGGTTTGTAAATTTGTAATTTTATTACCTAAGTTTTGAGAGATAATTAATTTTTCCAGGAGTCTTTTGGTTCGTTTAGCTTCAGAAGTCAACATTTCGACAGTTGTTGTAAAGTACAATATTACGACACATAGGTGGCTCAGCCACAATATTGTAGCCAGGACGTAGATACTTGACTGTTGAAAAAATATTCTTACAGTGATGTGAAACAAATAAATAGTTATTTATTCACGTAGGAAATTGAAAAAAACTTTGTTTATTTTCCACAAAATATTATAAAAAACACGACATGTTTCGGAGGATACCTCCATCTTCAGGTGTAAATATGTAATAAAAACTAAACAAAGAAAGGCTAATAAAAAAAAGTTATTTAATATTTTATACAATAATTTAAATTTAAAAATTAACCTGGGCTAATTGTTATAAGTACTAATAATTAATACAAATAATAAATACTAATACCGATGCAGCCTTACATTTCTTTTTATTTTGTCGTTCGGAAATCTATCACACATTCTTCTAAGTGATCTTATTTCTGCGTTTAATATCCTACTTTCATTCTTCTTTTGCTAGCTCCAAGTTTCACTTCCATACATAAGTAATGAAAAATAAATTTGTCACAATCTATATAATTTATATAATTTAAAACAAATTTGTCACAATCTATACAATTTTTATAAAATAAATCCAAGTTAAACCACTAAATAATCGTGTTGTATTGTCGGGGTTAAATGCATAACCCAGAAAAACATATTTCATTGGGAAATACGAGTATATGTCACGAATAACCGAAAAACGCCGACTCAAGACCTACTTATCAAATTTGATGATTCGAGGGAATTATTCAGTTTGGTCACTAGGTCACTAGAGTAGGGTATCGTGATGATGAAAGCAAAGCATATAAAATCGGTACTTCCGAACACCCAAGAGGTCAGTCAGTATTGCGACTTCTAAACGACACGAGTCTACGCTACCAAGTCTACGTACGAGAAACCTCCGACCTTCCTACCGAGCTACACAACTGTCTACACTGCTACGCCACGAAACCTTCGACGAATCTTCGCTCCAGCCGACCGACGCTACTGCCCAGCGAGCCATCATCCTCTACTGTTCACCCCCGGACTCCGCCCGCTGCTATCGACATTCAGCCACGCTCCATCACGAGTACATAATACTGTTTACGTATGATTACTTGTGATCTGTAATAAACCCTGAAACCTCCACCGTCTTTCAACTCTCACCACACACCCCCAAACTATTAACAATTAATAATGGAGTTTTACAAAACTAATACCTCAACCAACTAACTAAACTAACTAACTAACCATCACGCCATTTCCCCGGAGGGGTAGGCAGAGAGGATGGATCGCCACACTGGCCTGTCCTGGCATACCTCTCGAGATTCCTCTACATCCATACATCTTACCATGCACGCACGTCGATTGTTCCGACTTCGAATGTGGCCGCCTTTTAGTAATTGATTAATTTGGTCATGCCATGTTTTCCTCGGTCGTCCTCGGCTTCTATTCCCACTCACGCTGCTTGTGTACAACATTTGAACCATTCTACTCTCATCCATTCGTTCCATATGTCCGAACCATCTCAGGGATCCTTTTTTAATTTTATTCATGATGCAGTTATCTGAGTTACATTTCTTTCTTATTTCATCGTTCGGTATTCTATCATACAACGTTTTCCTGCACATTCTTCTCAGTGATCTCATTTCTACGGCGTTTATCCTGCTTTCATCCTTCTTTTGCCAGCTCCAAGCTTCACTTCCATACATGAGGGTTGGCACTACAACTCCATTGTGTACTGCCATATTTGACTCTGTGGCTATATTTCTATTTGCAGTAATGACTTTGAGTGCGCCATTTACCTCAACCAAACCAAGTAATGGCATATTTGCTTCATTGGATATATTACTGTTTGCAGTGTCGACTTTGAGAGCATAATTTAATTGTATGCACTCAATGAAATAAAAAGTATGTTAAAAAATAATGGTTGAATAGTTATTTTCATCATTACAGTGCGAGCCTAATCAGTGTGAATGGTGGCAAAAAACGAACATAAAACTAAATATGCATAGAATGATGTGAAGAGACATATGAGAGTTATTTCTTTGTTGTTACTATCGTTATGGTATAATTGCATCTAAAGAAGTCTATCAGTTTCTAATACGAATCGCCTTCAATACAGGTGGACTTCGAAGTGCTTCTGTACGGCAATTTTGAGTGGTACAAGGATTTATCTTCCGAAGGGTGGATTTAAGGACTATGTGGACAAAATTCACTCATTCAACCTGTGCATAGTTTAAGTAAACTTTTTCCATTAAAATCCCATTTATTCAACTTCCACGCATGAAAATTGTTTTTAAAAGTTCTTTTAAAATATATAAATTAGTCTAATTCTTACCAAACTGTAAATATCTTGGTTATTAAATGCATAAGTTATTATGGCAACGACATCAATGAACGTGGTGAAAGGGTACAGCATTAACTGAAAATACAAGATTATTTTTTAAATTAAAATTTTCAATAATTATATAAATAAAATAACTTTGTATTTAACCACGGTAGGGTTATTATATTGATGCCAACTAGTTTCGCTTGGACCCAAGCTTCATCAGGGCAGTATAATAACTCTAACTAAGTTATTATACTGCCCTGATGAAGCTTGGGTCCAAGCGAAACTAGTTGGCATCAATTTAATAACCCTACCGTGGTTAAATACAAAGTTATTTAATTTATATAATTATTTAAAATGTCTATCCACAAAGTGAGTGCTTTATATGAAGAATTAAAATTTTCATTAAAATTACAAACTGTTTATATAAATTATCACAATTGATTATATTTTGACGCGACAAGTGTTTTGCAAACTGATTGTAGCATCGTTAGTTCTTACAATCACCTCTCAGTTGAACTCAGTTGATTGTAAGACCTGACGATGCTAACATCGATCAGCGAAATAGCTGTCGCGACAAAATATAATCAATTGAATGGTTGCAGTAAAATAGACACTTAGTATAAAAAAAACTAAATATGCAGTTTCGTTCTGTATGTCATATAAAACAAAACTGCATACTTAGTTTTTTGTATTTTTTGGTAGTTAGTGCCTAGTTTATTTCAACCATTGTGAATTTATAGCAAAGTTTTTTTATGTAAACAGTTAATAATATTGAAATATCAAAGTGTTTCCGCCAAAACAATGGATTATCTAATTCAAACTATACATTTTGTTAAGGATTAATTGTATCTCAATAGAGACGAATATGTAAAAAATTTGGAAACCGAATATGGTAATCGAGGCGTTTACAGGACTTATGACTTACAATTAATCCTTAAAATATGATTAACCTGCAATGGGTAAAAATCCAGTATTTGTCTATAAGTATTTGTATACATTAAAAAAAATTATACATTTTGTCTATAATATCGCACTAGTATTTCTAAAGTGACACAAAACGAGATCATGTATTCTACAAGCGCCATTTTAGGAATACTTGATATAATATATTTATCATTTAACTTATCGATTACCGTGGTGTATTATGTATAACTTATATATAATTGATGTTTCTACCTCAAACATATACATCTTGTTTATTTGTTCCACTCTCGAGTGCAATAAGCCACAAATCTTCATCAGTGAAAATAATCTCTCCGGATTCAGATTATAATTTTCCGTTAGTTTATCTGACTTTCCAAAAACAGTGTTTTCGAAAAAGCTGACGTCGGGATGATCAGAAGGCTTAAGAAAACAACACAGATTCGCGTTTACAGAGTTAAATTGGGAAGCTACAAGTAATAAGAATAGGGAAATCTGTGAAATTATTGTAATCATCCTAAACGTAATAAAACAATAATCCCACAAATAGAAATCTATTAGTCCATATATCAAAATAAATACAGAAACTACTTGCAACACAACAGATAATGCAAATATAACAACGAACAAGTGGAGTTTGTTTATAGTTTTGTACGTGTGATTAAAATTTAGTAATATTTCTATATTATCAAACTTGCAGAGGAGTTGAAAAATTTGCGGACTCTCTTCCATAATTTTTTTAACCCACCAAGCTGTAGAGTGTATACCCAGAGGCACAACTTTAACATAATACAGAATTTGGATTAATTTGTCGTACTCTTGAGGTTTAATGCGATTATACCACGAGAGAAATATTGTGAGTAAGGTCACAATACATAAAAATAAATAGTAAATTTTTGTATAGACTCCGACTGGGACTAAAACTTTTCCATTCATTTTGTACATCTGAGTTCCTATTAAAGAACTTAAATATTTGAAACCGTAAATATCTATGCTTTTAAGAGATTCGTTTATGATCTCGATGGACAATTTATTTTCATATTCCATTTTCAAACTAAAATGATCTCGGATAATGATAATGATATTCTAAGCTGACAGTCTTAAAACCGCCTTAATACTAAATTACGAATATGTTTTCCCATTAATAATTAAATGTACATAATATTAATTCATTAAAATACGACATATTTATTTGCATAATATTTACCCATTATTCAATAAAGTAGATGACTCTACCCACAATCGTTACATTATATAATATTACTTGTGGGTGGTTTTAATTAATAATTGAATGAAATAATTAAATAATCCACGATACCATGGTAATAAATAATCATGTTTGAGTGACATAGTACATCTCATGTATATATAGCAAAGAAAGAGCAGTTACAGTGAGCATAGCAGCATAGTTATGCTATGCTGTTACAGTGCTATACATATGCTGGGTTATTGTTGTTGGTTAGAGTTGGCTACATATATATATATATATATATATATATATATATATATATATATATATATATATATATAGCAGACCCCTTCCATACCCTATTTGGGCTTGCTGGACTCTCCCTCCTCGGCAACTCGCAGCTCAAGCGCATCAACCCCACCTACTGCATATATATATTTATAATAATACGTTAAGAATAATTAAAATAATAGTCTACAATTAACAAATGATAGTGTGAAACGAGATTGAAGTTAAACTAAGACAAAATAAGGTATACATAATATTTAAGAGTTATAATACTTATAGTACTGGAAATAAAATTAAGATAAATAAAAAAAACTAATAGGTATACGAGTATTATAATATCATGTAACATCGTGGTCACATCCACGCCGAAATGTTGCTCCGATCATTTTCTTAAAATTTCGCTCGTTCAAATGAAAAACGTCTCCAAAATGCTTGTTGTAGTTGTCACAGATTCGATACAATGCCGCACTCTGAGCGTAGTTAGCGCGATAAACAGGAAGATGGAATACTTGGCTCGCGGTGTGTCTCGTGCGAGACATGGGGGTATTGAGTGACAATTTGCTGAGAAGATCAGAATTGCCAATTTTAAAGTGATTTTTTTTTATGAAGCAACATCATATCATGAAGAAGTACGTCTATTTTCAAGAGAGTCCAAGGAGTGAAAAATTAGGGCAAATTTTGGTAATCTGAGAACGACTTGCACATTTTAAAATTAGTATGTTTAATAAACATTTTTTGCACTCTTTCAATGCGTTGGATATGAGCCGCATAATAAGGAGACCAAACGGGAGATACATATTCAAGGCGTGAGTGAACCATGGTTGTAAATAATACTTTAAGGGCAGTGATATTTTGGAAAGGTTTAATGTACAACAAATAAGAGGATTGTACGGTGTTTACCTGGCGTCGACAATACATAGTATCAAAATTGTATTTCGGAATTTTTAAACATTAAATATCTTCCGTCGATTTATTGTTTTTAGTTGTATCTCAATAGAGACGAAGACGCAAACTGGAAACTGAACATGGATGATCAAGGTGTTTACAAGATTTGTGACCTGTCATTGGTTGGGTTAAGCGCACGCTTTATGTAATTACAACATTCCCCATTCCACCTTTGTTATTATGATCATGCATGACAAATTTTTGGAAGATGTATATATACTTCAAAATCCATATCGTGGCTATCATATAGATGGCTGATTGAAACTGACACGTGAAGATAGATATGGATTTTGAAGTATATATACATCTTCCAAAAATTTGTCATGCATGATCATAATAACAAAGGTGGAATGGGGAATGTTGTAATTACATAAAGCGTGCGCTTAACCCAACCAATGACAGGTCATAAGTCCTGTAAACACCTTGATCATCCATGTTCAGTTTCCAGTTTGCGTCTTCGTCTCTATTGAGATACAACTAAAAATTTTAATTAACCACCCTTTGGTGTATATCCAGGATTTCGTATACAGGTATAAGTATACATTCACAAATCTATTGTTTCTTGAACAATGATGTAAAACTCCATATTACATAATTAATACGAATGAAAACGTTAGTTTTCTAGAAGTTTTATTATATTTTATGGGAATGACATGTTTTGCCCTTCTAAGGCATTATCAAATGTGGCGAAATTTCAGCTTGTTGCTGTTTATATACACTAGTAAATGAAGCAGAATATGGTAATTAACGAAAATTGGTGTGACTTTTTACATTTTTAACAAATAATTAGGGTAGGTCCAGAAATATTGGATTAATGTGTTTCTTGGAACTCGTTAAGAAATTTTATGACAATCAATACATAGTTAGGGGATAATTAATGATATAACATAAATTAAAAATAAGTTATTTGAGGTAGGGCGAAATAAAGTGTTGCTAAGAAAAATTCTTATTTGTTAAAAATGAATAAAGTCACATCAAGTTTCGTTAATTACCATATTCAGCTCCATTTACTAGTGTACATAAACAGCAACGAGCTGAAATTTCGTCACATTTGATAATGCCTTAGATGGGCGAAATACATCATTCCCATAAAATATAATAAAACTTCTAGAAAACTGAGATTTTCATTCGTATTAATTTTTTTATATGGAGTTGTACATCACTGTTCAAGAAACAATAAATACATATTTAATGTATAATTTTCAGCCAGATGCTTAATTCAGTTTGTGTTTATTAGTACTCGTACTAAGACAAACGGCATTTACGAATTTTGGTATAATTATTATTATTATTATTATTATTTTGTTGAATCGCTCTTTACACCATGACAGCATGAGCCAAATCGATGTAAAGGGTATTATAGCTATCATAGTGATTCTAGTGACATGTTATAGGTAGCTAATCTATCGCCATTTTATTGTCACGTGAATTCTACACCAGACCAAAGACAATGTGACAATCACACTGCCCTCGCCGGGAATCGAACCCGGAACCTTCGGGGTGGCAGTCAATGCACCCACCACTCGGCCACGAAGGTCGTCAATAATTCCATGCATTGTAATACATTTCTTTCCCTGTTGTAAATTAGTAAATTATTATCGGAATAAACTACTGATGTACTCGTATTTGTATATCACAGAAAACCGTTTTTTTGTGATGTATATGTATATCATAGAAAACAGATTTTAAATTAAATTGTTTATTTCTAAAGTATTCACATCTATTTAACCGGTTTCGACGACTATTTTGCCACAGTTTAATGTAACTATCTCTAGACTTCTTCATATTTAATATGTACATTAATTATGACGGGGAATATTTGGGGTTTTATTGTAATCATAAAATAACTTTTCCTTTATCATCAAACTATGCATTTTATTCTGTTTAATAAAAATACAGACCTTACAAAACGCAGATTCAATCATATTTTATATTTTTAATATTCTTTGGGATCTTCTGTATATCCATGTATCTTTTCGATGAACGTTTCTGAAATCGTTGCAGTTTTTATTTACTGGGCAGTTCATGCGCATTGTGGGTAATACACTCTTTATCTTCATTTAAGCTAAACCGTGTAGCCAGCAGTATCAGACTTGACTTGGATCGTGTTACTTACTGGAGTGAGACATTTGTTAATGTATTTGAATTCCTTCATAGCATCAGTTTTCTTGTATACTTGACTTTGGTCATTTGTTTACGGAAGTCTCAGTCCTAGGGCTTTTACTCCGCCACAATACGGAATGGTGAGTGAATTTGAGGGACGTGGTGGGTTTTGTTAGTTTGGGTTTGCAATCGGGGAATGGTTAGTTTATTAGTTAGGGCGGGTCGGGTGGGGAGGGTGGTGGGGTTGGCGGGGGCGGGAGTGAAGGTAAGGATTGTGTATTGTGGCCCGTGGTGTTCCTCTGAAGGAGGATGTGTTTTGGGCGCTTGTATCGAGTGTGAGTGTGTGGAGAGTAACTTGTGGTTTCTTGAATTGTGGGGTTGGGGTGTGAGGCGACCTCCTGAAAGAATCGCTCGGCCAATGTGTGAATGTGTTCGTCTAGAGTCGGGATTCCGGCCTCTAGGTGTAGTTGAGTAATCCTGCTCCAGAAGGGTGCGCCCAGCGTGAGCCGGAGGGCCTTATTTTGCAGGATTTGGAGTTCACGTGTGTGAGTTGAGGCTGCGTGCTCAAATAATATGCGGTTAGCTTTAATTACTAAGCTGCATTAAAAAAATTGTAAACGAAATAAGGGCAGCAATCAGAGAGTAAAAGAAAGCGTAGTCCAGACCGACAAGGCCCCCTGCTGTCACTCGAACTTCTCCATACAAGAGAAGCTTAAGAAACGTTTTGGTCACCTTGTATTGTTCTTCATCTGGAAAAAAATGTACATATTAGAAAATTGTATTATTTAAGTTTATAAGTATAACTTTGACTAGACTTTCTAAAAGGACAGCTGTGAATCCACCTCACAGGAGGTGCAACCCTCTGGGAAAAATAGCACATAGGTCTATAGCTATGAAAAAGAAGAAGAAACATGTAACTTGTTGTTTATTAATATGTCAAAATATTGTAGTTATGTTAACTTGTTATAATTTCGCATTTTAACTATTAAAACTCATTTTATCACGCACTAGATGATTAATCAACAATAAATATGTTTTTAAAAGTTCATTCGTAGACATTCAATCAACAAGTATTATTTGGATTCTATTAGATAAGTTATAATTTAACATTTGGTGTTAGATGTGTTTCGCTCTATACTCTGCCTGCGACAAGGAAATTGTTTCCAAACTAATGTCGATCCCAAGCCCAGACACGGGAATATGGTTTACATGGCTAATCACCCTTCATGGTAAAAGAATACATGATTACGAATACCATCACAATCGCCTCTGAACCCTAGTTCTAATTCACCCTTCTGAATTCTAATTCCCCAATGAACAACAATCTAGGTAAAAACATAAGGACCAACAATTGGAAGAAACTGAAAAAACCTGGAGGTTGGAGAGGAATGACCAGGAACAGGAGCTTGTAAATGACTTATGAAGAAGACCAAATCCTACACCGGGATGTAGCGCCGAGAAAAAACAAAAAGTAACGAAAATGTAACTTATTATTTTTAATTGAAATTTCTAGGTAGAAGTTAAATTTAAAGAATGAAAACAAAAAAATATTTATAAAAAATTTCTTTATTATGGATAGTCAACCCAGAATATGGCAGCCAGCTGCTGAAACCGGTCAACGTTAAACACAAGTGAAAGCCCACTAAATATGTAATAATAAATACATTTTTCATAAAAAAAAAAAAAATTTCATTATTTGATAATGTAACTCTTGATAATATAATACATATATTTTTTTTACCTAAGTTTCCAGAGATAATTAATTTTTCCAGGAGTCTTTTCGTTCGTTTAGCTTCAGCAGTCAAAATTTCGACAGTAGATGCAAGGTACAATATTATGCCACACTCCCAGCACAACCACCATATTGTGCTCTGAACATAGAGACTCGACTGTTGAAAATATATCGTTTGAGTGTTGCGAAACATATAGGAATCCTGTCATATTTAAATTAGAGTTTCATAGTATACATGTGATAACAGACATCAACCATCACTCCTTAAAATAGTGTTTTTAACCTGTCCGGTGGTGAGTTTTTTTTTAACTCTTAAAAAAAAAATGCTTTTTTCTTCAATAGCCAACCATTGGTCAATCAGAATAGATCATAAATTTATTTAACACAATTGGGATTATTTCAAGATAAATGAGAAGTACAAAATCTCTCATTTCCTTTCACATAAAATTATCAAACTCATTAAAAGGTGGACAAGCACACGGAGATTGATGACGTCACGGAATGTTTAAAATGTGAATTACACGGTCGGTATTATAGTTACATTGCTAAAAACTTCGAAAAGTTCAAATGGTTCAAAGATGAAGTAAAGATGAAAAAAAAACAAATGTTTCAAAGATGTCAGTATCGTCCGGTATTCGGGGAGAAATAGATTTTTTTTAGATAGACACAACAATACGTATATCTGTATTCGAATACCACTAAATAGGTTAATGTATGTATATTGCACAAACGTTATGTGAATTTTTCAATCGCTGAAGAATACGAATATATTGAATACAATAAAAAAAACATTAAATAAATATTGTTTTAAAGTAGATTTGACTGTAAGTTGAGGGGTGGCTAGATTTGTGTGGACCGGGGTTTTCCTCCGAAGGATGGATTTAGGGTATACACGGACAAAATTCCTTCCATTTTTTTTAAATTAAAACAAACTTCAAGAACAGGAAAATAATTTTATTTCGCTCGAGTTACTGGAATTATATTTGTTTCGGAATGTTAAACTAACTAATCTAACTAACAATCACGCCGTTTCTCCGAAGGGGTAGGCAGAGAGAATGGACCGTCATACTGTTTTGTATTGACATACCTTCCTCTACATCCATTCATCGTTACATGCATTATATTTATGCGAGAGAAAAATCTGGTTATCATTAAAAATCTTTTAATTCATGGTTTACTTCCACCGCGAATGAAAATTTATAGTATAAGTTCTTTCTTATAGATATGAATTTGCCTTTTTATTCTTACCAAACTGTAAATTTCTTGGTTATTAAATGAATAATTTATTGAGGCAACGACATCAATGAACGTTGTGAAAGGGAACAGGATTAACTGAAAATAAAATATGTTTTTTTACTTTTATTTTTTTAAATCAATTGAAACGTGATGGTAAAAATACTCATTTCTCGTTAATTTTTCATATCAATAATACTCGTACATTCTATTTAAAACATCGCACTAGTATTTCTAAAGTGACAAGATGAGATTACAATTTCAACTAGTATTTACTAATATGATATGTTAATCATTTAACTAAAACGAGCATAAGTAAAATATATTAAAATAAGTACTGGAAAAAATATTGAATATCATATCAATTAGCATAGTATTTCTAAAATAACATTAATTAAAAGCGTGATTTGCGTCACTTTATAAATACTAGTGCAATATACCACATTTAACACTCGATTTACGAACCAGTCAAAATGACAGATTAAGTATTGATTAAGATACGAACCAGTCAAAACAGATTAAGTATTGATTATGATACGAACCAGTCAAAATGACAGATTAAGTATTGATTAAGATACGAACCAGTCAAAATAACAGATTAATTATTGATTATGATACGAACCAGTCAAAATGACAGATTAAGTATTGATTAAGATACGAACCAGTCAAAATGACAGATTACCACACTGTTCTGTCCTGACATACTTCTCTCGCTTCCTCTACATTCACACATCTTGTCATGCACGCACGTCGATTTCTCCGACTCCTCACGTGACCGACATGTTAATTAATGTTTTTTTGATGAAATCTAATTGATGTTATTACCTCAAACACATACATCTTATTAATTTGCTCCACTCTCGAGTGCAATAAGCCACAAATCTTCATCAGTGTAAATAATCTCTCCGGATTCAGATTATAGTTTTCCGTTAGTTTATCTGACTTTCCAAAAACAGTGTTTTCGAATAAGCTGACGTCGGAATGATCAGAAGATTTAAGAAAACAACACAGATTCGCGTTAACAGAGTTGAATTGGGAAGCTACAATTAATAAAAATAGAGAAATCTGCGAAATTATAATGAGCATTCTAAACGTAATAAAATAATAATCCCACAAATAACAATCTATTAAGTTATATATCAAAGTATCTATAGCAATCATGAGTACTACAAAAAATAAAGAAGCTTTAACACAAAACACGTGGAGTTTGTTTATAGTTTTGTACGTGTGATTAAAATTAAGTAATGTTTCTATATAATCAAAATTGCAGAGAAGTTGAAAAATTTGCGGACTCCCTTCCATCATTTTTTTAACCCACCAAGCTGTAGAGTATACACCCAGAGACCCAACTTTAACATAATACAGAATTTGGATTAATTCGTCACGCTCTTGTTGTTTTATACGATTATACAATGAAAGAAATATTGTGAGTAAGGTCACAATACATAAAAATAAAAAGTAAATCTTTGTATAGACGTCGAGAGATACTAAAACATTTCCATTCATTTTGTACATCTGAGTTCCTAATAAACAACTTAAGTATTTTAAACCATGAAGATTTATTCTTTTAAGGGATTCGTTTTTTATCTCGATTGAATTTTTATTTTTGTTTTCCATTTTTTATGTAAACCTGAATGAATTTCTTGAAATTTTTATAAATATCTTCTAATCTTAGCTGATGAACTTGTGAAATTAAGCCGATCGCTCAAACACTAAATAGAGAAAATTTATTTCAAATACTTCACGTATTTGCATTAATCCATCTATCCATCCAAAATATGACACACTTATTGTATTTTATTTATCTCTAATTTAATGTTGTAGATGAATATTACTACAATTGTTTCATCCTAATTACTAATAAGTGGTCCTAAGTAAAAATGTTTTAATTCATCTAAATTAATTAATTAAATAATCCTTGATAAAATGATAACAAAATAAACTCAATTGACATAGAGTACATTTGTTCCATTGAAAGTTTTATATTTATTCAACATATTTTTTGTAGGTACAAAAAATAAAAGGGTTGTATGATAATTATCTGTTGTTGCTTATTGCCGTATGGTATCAGTACTGTTTTTCGTTATATTAATATTTTAAATGTCTTCTGTTTAATTTTCAGCCATCTGCATAATTCAGTTTTGAAAAGGAACAGCTTATTTATTTTTAAGCAAACCGGACGACCTTCGTGGCAGAGTGGTAAGATCTCTGACTGCCATACCGATGGTCTCGGGTTCGATTCCCGGCGATAGCAGCGTGATTGTCACATTGTCTTTCGTCTGGTGTAGAATTCACGTGACAGTAAAATGGCGATAGATTAGCTACCTATCACTGTGATAGTTGCTCAATAAAGGCGTCGAAAATTGGACTTCACGATTGCGCTTCATTCGAGCTAGCCGTGGCGCCATATTTAAACAATAATGGCATAAAATTATCTATTAAATAAAGCCAATATCATAGACATTAACATTTTTTTAATGTGTTCTTTTTTTCATTTTAAATTTGTATACTCCTAAAAAAACACCCTTTATGTAACAATGTGTATAAAAAAAACATCCTTTATGTAACCTTTCAGATTAATTACAATAATTAAATGGTATATCGGTCTGCAAAAAAACACCTGATTAATCTAAAACAGTAAAAAAACATACTCTGTGTATGATAGAGTGCCGAATGAAAATATAAGAAGTGAATGCGGTGCGAATGATGGTGTCATGAACAAAATAATGTAAGGATCATTAAGATGGTTTGGACATATTGAAAGAATGAATGAAGAAAGAATGGTAAAAAAATTGTATGTTAATGATGTGAATGGAACCAGAAATAGAGGAAGACCGAGGAAAACGTGGCACGATCAAATAAATCAAATATTGAATGTCGGCCATGTGAGGAGTCAGAGAAATCGACGCGCGTGCATGACACGATGTATGAATGTTGAGGAAGCGAGAGAAATGTGTCAGGAAAGAAAAGTGTGGCAGTCCATTCTTTCTGCCTACCCCTTCGGGGAGACGGCGTGATGGTTAGTTAGTTAGTTAGTTATATTTTATAGGTCTCTTGTTTAATTTTCCGCCATCTTCATAATTCAGTTTGTGCTTGACAGGTTTTGAAAAGGAACAGCTTATTTATTTTTAAGCAAACCGGACGACCTTCGTGGCAGAGTGGTAAGATCTCTGACTGCCATACCGATGGTCTCGGGTTCGATTCCAAGCGATAGCAGCGTGATTGTCACACTGTCTTTCGTCTGGTGTAGAATTCACGTGACAGTAAAATGGCGATAGATTAGCTACCTATCACTGTGATAGTTGCTCAATAAAGGCGTCGAAAATTGGACTTCACGATTGCGCTTCATTCGAGCTAGCCGTGGCGCCATATTTAAACAATAATGGCATAAAATTATCTATTAAATAAAGCCAATATCATAGACTTTAACATTTTTTTAATGTGTTTTTTTTTCATTTTGAATTTGTATACTCCTAAAAAAACACCCTTTATGTAACAATGTGTATAAAAAACACCCTTTATGTAACCTTTCAGATTAATTGCAATAATTAAATGGTATATCGGTCTGCAAAAAAACACATTTCTCACCCAGATTATTCATGTAGTTCGAAAACCTGATTAATCTAAAACAGTAAAAAAACATGAAATCATAGTTAATTATATAAAAATTTGAAAATGTTAATTATATATAATATCGTTATATATTATATAAAAGTATCTTGTCTTCCTAATGTCGAATCATTTCTCATGCGTTCCTGGTGTTGATTATTTTAAATTTGAATATCAAGTGATAAAAATAATTAGTGAACATTCTTTACCTTGGCAAACACATGTACATACGTGGCCCACGAATCGAAAACGTTGAGAATCACTGCTTCAAAATTGGAGGATAAATTAAAAGAGGTTATCAAGTCAGTGGCTTTAATTTGTAAGCTGAGTTAATAAAATGGTATAAGATACAATAGCTCCAACCAAGGAATAAAATAAAGGGTAGTCTAGTGAGATGGAATTCCCCACTGTAACCTTGACCTCTTTATGCAAAAGGGACTTAATGAATATTTTGGCGAGCCTGTACTTTTCCTCATCTGAAAATAGAATATTAAATGAAGTTGAAAAGTCAAATAAACCAATGTATTTCTTCTATATTCGCTTTTTTTTAACACTTTTTATTTTTACTGAACTCAGACATGTTTCAGTTAAAAGTAACCTTTATCAATGTATACAAGTTTAACAATCAAATAAAACAGAGCGGTCACATATATACTATAATGGAGATTGAGTTATGTATAAAAGTGGAAGGGGTATAATTATGATTGAGGAGAGGGGAAATGTAACGGGAACATATCGAGTGGAAGAGATATAATTACGATTGAGGAGAGGGGAGTAGTAACGGGAACGTATCGAGCATGGGAATTTAATTTAAATTTAATTGGTTATTTATTCTATTTTCATTATTTTTTAATGCTTTTTTTATTTCTAAAATTTCTGAATTGTTTAAAGTTGGGTTTTAATTATTAATATGAAAAATTTCAATACCGTTTTCTTTATTAAATGAATGATTATTTTCAATAAAATGGTTAGCGAACTATAATTAGAAAGGCATCTAAGATGTTCTTTAATTCTTATGTTAAAATTACGCGTTGTTTTTCCTATGTTAAATGACGTCATTCTACATACGAAAAACAATGCATAATTTTAACATAAGAATTAAAAAACATCTAAGTTGCCTTTCTCATAATAATTTTTCGGAGTTCGCTATAAGAAAGTTCAGTAAAAATAAAAAGTGTTTTAATACAAAGTATAATTATATTTATTCAAACCAATGTATTTTTTTTTTAATAAACTAACTAACTAACGATCACGCAGTCCCCCCGAAGGTGTAAGTAGAAACAACAGCCACACTGTTTCCTCCTGACATACTTCTCTCGATTCCTAAACGTTCTCTCATCGTGTCATGCATGCACGTTGATTTCTCCGTCTCCTAACGTGGCCGATATTTTATATTTGATTGATTCGATCGTGCAACGTTTTCGTCGGTCTTCCTATATTTCTTGTTCCATTTTCATTGCCAACATATACTTTCTTGCAGTAATGACTTTGAACGCACCATTAAATACTTAATACTAAACGTAGTAGATAGATACAAATAAATTTCCATCTATTATAAAAAAGCTAATGTGGCAATGCACAATGGTGTTCTGTTTTGAAAGAGTTATGAAATGTCCATTAAGTTGATTTGGATCCAAGAATAGAAAGAAAAAATAAACAAGGGTAAAAAATGTATACGTTAACAATGTGAATAGATAAATCACAGAAAGATCGAAGAAAATTGGGACGATTAAATTAACCAAATATAAAACATTGGACATGCGAAGAGTTGCATTAATCGACGTGCGTGCATGACACGATGCATAAATGCGGAGGAAATGAGAGTTGTCAAAAAATAAGCACTCCTCGTGGCACTTGGCGGTCCACTTTTTCGGGTAGATGGCGTAATGAATTGGTTAGTTGAAAAAAAATTATAATAATAAATAACATATTGTTTACCTGCTAAAAAAATACCATTTGATTTCGTACCTGGATTGTGAGTCATGATCAACTTTCCCAGAAGTCTTTTGGTTCGATTAGCTTCAGCTTTTAAAATTTCAACTGTCGAAACAAGATAGAAGATTACGGCGCACTCGTAACTCAACCATACGATTGTGCTCAGGACATAGGGACTCGTCTATGGAACAAATACTTAGTTATAAGTTATGAGTTACGTAAAAATATTATATTTGAAAACCATATCACTGAAGAGAAGAATAATATATCTCATACAAAATTAAAGAATGATAAGTCTTTGAATCACGTATGATGTTAATACAGAATGATGGAAAAAATAGGTAAAACGAATTCGAAAAATATGGGTTGAGAAAAGAGCACAAATTTTAAATATATAGGATGAGACTAGAGCACAAATTTGAAAAATATAGGTTGAAAATTTAGCATAAATTCAAGAAATGCAGTTAAAAATAGAGCACATATTCGAAAAATACAGGTTTAGAATTGAGCACAAATTAAAAAAAATGTAGATTTGAATTGAGCACAAATTCGAGTTATTTCACGGATTTCAACTATTATATAATAGTTTAATATAATTTTGGTTACAACCTTTATTTCTCACAGGAATGTTGAATATTTCACATTTTTTTAACGTGTGGTACGGTTTTTAATGCCCAAAAATAGCAAAGGAATATAAGTTTTGTTATGCTCTAAATTTCCGAACGGGCGCATTTAAAACTCTAAGGAAGAAAATGATTGAAATATTGAAAGCGATTTGCCTTCTCTCCGAATTTGAATTCAGAGTTGATTATTTTAAGATGCGTTTTGTTTTACTTTATCAATTCTATTATAATATAGTATAAAATACGGAGGAAACCGTTTATTCTTACCAAACTATATGTATTCTGCTGATTGAGCGATAAAGTTATAGAGGCAATGACATCTAGGAACATTGTGCAGGGGAAGATAATAAGCTGAAAATATGTATATTTTATTGATTATTCTTCATCTTAAAGTGCCCTGTCAGGCCCCCCGACGTTGGTGATCACTCTGGTAAACTCTTCCCTATCCTGCGCTGTCCGGAATAGCTCCTCCACAGTTCCGATTCCCGTCCATTCCCTCACATTACGCAGCCAAGAGATCTGCCTTCTCCCTGCCCCCCTGCGGCCCTCATTGATTATTAATAACACCAACAAACTATCTCGCCTTCGTATTATTATTATTATTATTTTTATGACTTATATTTTAAGTGCCCCGTTTTGTAAAATCAATTAGGAAATGACTGACCGAACAGTGCAGTCTTTACAAGTTTCTTAAATTTACCGTGACTATCCTCATACTTAATACTAACATGGAGGCTATTCCACGCCAACCGACCCGCAACGATGAAAGCACGATCATAGAAACTTGCTTTATTGGCTCTGACTGAAATTGTTATGTTGTTTGCACTTGTTTCTTCTTAGTGGAGTGAAAGTTGCCTTTCCATTGGCATGGGTGTCACGCAGAGGTCCGAAATATACGCTGGCGCTCTCTGTTGTCGAGCCTTCAACACTGTCAAATACAATTTGTATTTTACTCGCTCTCGGAATTGAAGCCAGTGATATGACAGTATTTTTGTTGCCCCATAATCAATCGGGCAGCAGCATTGAATACACTTTGTATTCTGCTTAATTGATTATTTAGGAATCCAGCGTACATTCCGTTACAATCATTCGTAGGCAGAGAGAATGGACAGCTTCATTACTCGATCTTGACACACCTATCTAGCTTCCTCCACATTCATACAGCGAGTCGTACAGTTGCTAGAAAAGCGGCCCGAGAATCTCCATTAAATTCTATATTTAAAAAATAAGACACTGGGTTTTTACCTCGAATTTATACAAGTCACTGATTCGTTCCACGTTCATATAGAGTAAGTCACAAATTTTCATCAATGAAAATAGTCTCTCTGAACTTGTATCAAATTTTTTCGTTCGTTTATCACAAAAAACAGTATTTTCAAATAGATTAACGTCAGGATGTTCATTATATTTAAGAAAATTACACAGATTAGTGTTTACGGAGTTGAATTGAGAGGTTAAAATTAATAAGCATAGACAAATTTGTGAATATAAAATGAAAATTCTACCAGAGATAAAATAATAGTCCCAAAAGTAGAGACCTATTATTCCGTACATCAAACTATCGATGGCAATTCCTTGTAATACAATAAGAACTGAGACATGAACACCGATCGCGTGGATTTTACTGATTATCCTGTATGAATGTTCACAATTGAATAATGATTCTATGTGGTCTAAACTACGGATTAATCGAGAAATTTGAGGAGTTTCTTCCCAGATTCTTGCTACCCACCAGGCTGTGGAGGTAACAGATATAAAAATGTGCCTAGTCAAAAAAACAGTTTGAATAAGTTCATCATATTCTGGGAATATTTTCAACTGAAGCCACGGTTTGATAGCTGTAATAATAGTAACAATGCAACAAAACAAATAATACATTTTTGTAATTACGCCAATAGACATAATAACATTATTACTACGTCTATACATCTGCGATCCCATTAAATAACATAAATATTTAGAACCATTAAAATTAATATTCTTTAGAGATTCGCTCCTGATCTTTAATGAAAACTGATTTTTCTTTCGCATTTTCAAAGGTGCGAGTATATTAATCTTAATATCCCTAAATAATCGCGATTTTTCTCTCAATAATTTCAATTGGTGAACTCGGGATACAGTAACACAGATCACTGAACATAATAATGAAATGAAAATACGTAAAATGGTAACACAGCAATATCGTGACACAACAATATCGTCAATTTAACCGATACACCAGAAATCGCTTAAACAATTAACACAGACAATTTTGATATTCGTATTATGAGTGTCACGTAAAACTGTAATTTTAGATCATTAAGCCTTCTACTATTTATTATTCAATTCACATATCTGTAATCATTCATATTAGACTATAATTCATTATAGTAGTATAATAATTAGGTTTGGTGTTAATGCTTAAATAAATGAACAACCACAGTTAAGTTAAATGATTACAAAATATACTTAATTCTGTCATATACAAAATTTGAAATGCTTACTGATTTGTGATTTTTTTATTATCTGAATGTTGTTTAAAACTAACTAACTAACCATCACGCCGTCCCACACTGGGGCCGATCCAGGAATTGTGCGAATAAACCCCTTTTTTTAAAATAATATTAGGTCACAAATAATTCCTGGAATTGATAGTTAAATATACCTGGCATACAGCTCAGTACTCTAAAGTCATGGTGCAAGTCAACTTTTATCCCTGTTCCAGTCGAAACTTGTCCGTCATAGGCGAAGCTTTTGCCGTCTGCGATTTCAATACGAAAAGTCACCTTGTATTCATGGCAAATACTTTATAGTGCTTCCAAATTTTGTTATTATTTCAATATGGCATTATCACTCACATATTGGTGCATATTTTTTTTTAAATATCTTTGATATATTCTGAATTGTAATATTTTAAAGGGGTATTTACATTACTGGGGAGAATATTTGCTTTTTTTTAGTTTATTGATTTTATATGTAAAGTTTTAGTTGATATCAGTTCATATCATGTCTGCAGTTTTGGGCTTATTTGCTTACGTATTCATCGTTCTTAAGGAAATATAAAAAACATTTTGCGCATATTTGCGCTTTTTCACTTAAAGGTCACTTTTGTCCAGGATGTGGAAACATAGTAAAAAAGAAAGCATTTATGAGTTATTTTAAATTAATTTCAATTATTATTTTTTCGTTCAGGATCAGGTACAACTAATATTTTTATATGTGGACGTACCTTATTTGATCAAATGAGACAATCTGGCTACGTTAAATTGGCTGATCAAGTATCATGTTTGAAGGAATTTGTCGAAATTCGTACTAAATGTCCAAAAGCCCAATTACCAAGCCTTCATAAAACAATTTCATTTTTTGTGTCTGATTTTAAGAAGTGGCAAAAGGCTATCAGAAAAGATAACAGATATTTGGTTTTTAATAATGAATACCTAGATACTTCAATAGGTTTTCATAACTTTTCTATTGTTTTAAATAAAAAAGTGGGTCGCCCTCAAACAAATTTTGATGAATCTTGTGATAGAGCTAAACGCCAAAAGACTAAATCTTTAAGATCAAAGCACTCTCCTAATGAATGAACATTCGCAGTACAGGTGACTTTGCGAGCTGCTGGTCAAGTGGATGTATCCAAAGTTTTGAAGGAAGTTACGACAACTTTACCCACAGCTGCCTCATACAAAAATGCATACAAGAAAATTAACATCTCTAAAAGGTTAGCAGCTTACAGAAAAAGAAGCTCTTTTGATGTTTAGTGAAGTAAAACTCACCAAACATCAATACAATATAATTCTTGAACATGACAAATTCCTATTTCCAGGCGACTATTAACAGGCGAAAAGCGAATGTTACCCACCAAAGGAAAGCATTGCAGTCACAGATACTTTTGCTGAGATTAAATTGCAAATTTTACTTGATCATACTGCCACTCGTCTTTTGGAAGCTCATAAAGAAATTTTAGAAGTTCAGAAATCAGAAAATATAAAAAATATAACCTTAATATGCAAATGGGGCTTGGACGGATCTGCACAGTCAGAATACAAACAGAAGTTTAGTAGCGATCCAAATTCTAAGGATAATAATATTTTTATATCGTCTTTAGTACATTTAAGATTGATATCGGACAATTTAGAATTACAAAATAAAATAGTTTTTTGGCAAAATGAAAGACACGATATTGTAGACCCATAAACTCTTTGCGGGAAAATATGCGTGGTACCCGATGCCTCCAACTATTCACAAAGTTTTAATTCACGGCCCAGAAATAATAAAGCATGCTTTATTACCTATAGGCCAGCTAAGTGAAGAGGCCCAAGATGCAAGAAACAAAGAGTTCAAAAGATACAGAGAATGCTTCTCGCGAAAAATGTCACGTATAAAAACTAATGAAGATGTATTAAATTTACTTTTAATATCTTCGGACCCTCTTATTAGCAGCTTGCGAGAAGTATCTGTAAAGAAAGATGTAAATTTTGAAAAGGATACTTTGGATCTATTGGCTCCACCTAATATTATAACGTCCGACGTTTCCACGCAATCCACGATCAGTGAAAACGAAGCCGAAAATTCTTCAAATAGTGAATAAAATTTTAAAAAATCCTGTTTTTCTTATTAAAATTACTTTATAACAATTTATTTACATTGTTTTATTTATTTCATATTTAAAAGACCACAAAAATAATTTATTCCGACAATTCTTAATTCGGCTCCAGTGTGCGTCCCCCCAAAGGGGTAGGTAGAATGAATGGACTGCCACACTTTTCTTTCCTGACATATTTTTCTCGCTTCCTCAACTTTCAAACATCGTGTCATGCACGCGCGTCGATTTCTCTGACTGCTCACATGGCCGACATTCAATATTTGATTTATTTGATGGTGCCACGTTTTCCTCGGTCTTTCTCTATTTCTGGTTCCATTTACATCATTGACATATAATTTTTTTACCATTCTTTCTTCATTCATTCTTTCCACATGTCCAAACCATCTTAATGATCCTATCATTATTTTGTTCGTAACACCATCATTCGCACCGCATTCACTTCTTATATTTTCATTCGACACTCTATCATACACATAGTATCCACACATTCGTCTAAGAGATCTCATGTTTAAAACAGTTCAGATAAATTTTTTATCTGATAAAAGATCTGGAAGCTGGGGACTAAATGTTTTTTTTAATACAAGCAAAAAATAATATTTCAGCTATATAACTCTACGTATCTTTGCAATCTAGTATCATGTTTATTAATTGAAAAATGTGTATCAAAATATTCAACGATTTCTCACCTGATACATAATTAGAATAGTTTTAAAGGTTTTAAAAACTGATTGATCTAAAATAGTTACGAAACAATATAAAAATCTTTTACTATGGTTTTTCTTACCTTGGCAAACACAAGTATGTGGCACTAGGGTGGCCCAAAAAAATTATAAGTCTCACCCCCTTATTCTTTTCTTTTAGGGGTAGTAAGTATCTTTTAATTTTTTTTATTAAATAATAACACGTGCCCCAAAAGGGGTAGGTAAATAGAACAAAATGAGTTTATATCTAAAATTTTGTCAAAAATATTATTATTAATTCTCTTCGTAATTATCAACATGGCCAAATTATTAAAAATTGTTTTATCCACCATAGCGGAGAGGCGCGCAAGATGTATTGGTCATGTGTTGCGACACGAATGTTTCCTGCATAATGTGTTGGAGAGAATGGTCGAGGGATCGATTGGCAGAGGGCGACCCCGCCAAGAGTAGCTAGACCAGATTTACCGAGATATGGGCTGCACCTCTTATGTGGAGTTGAAGAGAGTTGCCGAGGATCAAGCGGAGTGGAAGAGGAGATGCGCCGCCTTGCTGCAGACCAATCGCTAGATTGAGACCAGAGAGAGAGAGCAAAATTTAAGAATTAAAAAAAATACCAGCTATTAACTACTCCTAAAGGAAAATAATTAGGGAATGAGACTTATAAAAATATTAAAAGATTTTTTTAAGGGCCACCCTAATGTGGCACATATCAAAGAAAGAAAATGGTTGAGAACGCTGCGTCAAGAGATTTGAAGTTATAATATGAAGATAATACTAACCTGTTAAGTGAGTAGCTTTAATTAGTTAGCTGCATTAAAAAAATAGTGAATGATGTAATGGCGCCAACCAAAGAATAAAAGAAAGCGTAGTCCACAGAGACAAAATCCGCCGCTGTTATCCGAACTTCTTTATGCAGGAGGAACTTAATAAATACTTTAGCCGCTCGGTACTGCTCGTCATCTGTAAATGTAATTTCAAATAATTGTTGATATTAATCATAAAAATAAGCAAAGCATGGCCGTCTCCTTCTGAAAGCTCGGTAACAGAAACACTTTGACATAGCTCGGTTACAAATACGCCCCGTATGAACCTTTGTTTCTGTTCAAAATCTTTAAGGATGCTAAAAAACAGGCTTGTTATATGCAAAAAATTAAAAAGAGATAATAATGTTCAACGTATAAAATATGTGTTTTAATTATGTGTCTCTCAATGAGCACAAAGGCTTATATTATTAAATTACACTTAATCTTAATAGATGGCGCTAGTGTAGATTGAACTAAAACATGTGAAGTGTTTCTCGACATAGAAGCATATATATATATCATTCAAAAAATTTTCAGACGTGGTGGTCGTAAGAAGGGCGGAATGGGGAATGTTGTTGACATAAAACGATCGCTTAGCTCAACAAATGACAGGTCAAAAGTCCTGTAAACGCCTCGACCACCATATTCTGTTTCCAAAAAATTAAAAACTATTATACGTAACCCGCAATGGGTAAAATCCAGCATTTGTCTACAAGTATTTGTATACATTCAAAATATTAAATTTTCTATTTGCTTAATTATACATATGTGTTTCAAGGAGCACATAGATTTATATTAATCAATTTGCAATTTGTCTAAACTGTATGTCTTTCCAGGAGCACATGTGCTCATATTAAGTTATTTGGTAATTGTCTAAATTATAATATATATGGTAATTGTTTTGATAATAGGTCTAAATTTATGGACAAACTATAAACATTGATAACTTATTACCTAAATTTCGCGTGATGATCAACTTTCCCAGAAGTCTCTTGGTTCGATTAGCTTCAGCTTTCAAAATTTCAACAGTCGAAATAAGAAAGAGCATTATCGCACACTCATATGACAACCACATGATTGTTATCAGTATGTAGGGGCTCGACTGTAAAACAAATAATTAATTTAGTAGTTCACACTAAAATCATCATTTATATAATTTGGAGATGGAACTTTTTGGTTATTGTGTAAAAAAAAATACACAAATTGAGATTATTTGTTAATTTAAGAGTATTTTACAGATAAACCTACAACTATTTTTTCAAATTCGTTCGAAACACAATATTTAAATACAGTTAAAAAAGAGAACTCTCATTTCATCACCGATTTGAAAAATGAATGAAGATAGAATTATGAAAAAAGTTCAGGTTAATGGATGGGGCAAGCAATCGAAGATTGCCGAAGAAAACGTGGCGCTAAAAAATCAATCAAATTATACATGTCCGAAAAATTGGCATGCATGCATGAAGGGATTGTGAGGTATGACAGGTGTGAGAAGTATGAGAGGTATGAGAGGAATGCGAGGTATGAGAGGAATGAGAGATATGAGAGGTATGACAGGTATGAGAGGTATGAGCGGTATGAGAGGTAGGATAGGTATGAAAGGTATATGAGGTATGACAATTATGAAAGGTATGAGAGGTATTAGAGGTATGAGATTTATGAAAGGTATGAGAGGTATGAGATATATGAGAGGTATGCGAGATATGATAGGTATGAGAGGAATTAGAGTATGGAAAAGTTTGAGAAGTATGAAAGGTATGAAAGGTATGAGAGGTATGATAGGTATGAGAGGTATGAGAGGTATGAGAGGTATGAGAGGTATGAGAGGTATGAGAGGTATGAGAGGTATGAGAGATATGAGAGGTATGAGATGTATTTAAGGTATGAGAATTATAAGAGGAATGAGAGGTATGAGGATATGAGAGGTATGACAGGTCTCCGTCTTCAGAGTCTAACCTAGTCTATCTAGGGTATTTGATGCAGTCTTTGAAGTGTCAACATTACTCTTGCCTCAGTACGGCTTAAATTGCTAACAAATGGAATTTTAATCCTCTTTCGACCTCTGTCAGTGAATTAGATATAAGCTTTAGAGTCTCAAAAACCACTATAAAATAATTGATTTATTTTGTAATAATTCAATAGCCTGAAAGCCTTTTAGTAAACATATTGTGACGCTCGTATGTTATTTATATTCGAGTAGGTACTATAAAAAATGGGCTGTTGATTCTTACCAAACTGTAGCTTTCCTGATTGTTGAAAGCATAAGTTATAGAAGCAATGACATCCATAAACAGTGTGCAAGGGTACATCAAAAGCTGAAAATAAGACAATATTACAATTAATAACACCATAGTTATTTGAAAAAAAAAAAAAAAAAACACTATTCATAGACATGTTTCGGATGGTTCTCCGTTCTTTGCGCATACATAGAAAAATACAAAATCGTTACTTAAAACGGCAATTGAAAGGGAGTAGAGGTAAGTCTCTAGGTGGAGTAATTATTATTTAACTAGTTGCAATCCGTGAAATATTCACGGAAGTTAATATGTTTTACCTTTTAAAAACTTGTTTCACTGTACAATCGTAATCAGTAATAAGATTTATAAATCATAATGAAAACGTGATTGCTTTATCGCGCTTACAGTGATTTTTATTTGATTTATATATTGTATAAAAATATGTAAATACTTATATTTACAACATTCCCCATTCCACCTTTGTTATTATGATCATGCATGACAAATTTTGGAAGATGTATATATACTTCAAATCCATATTTATCTTCACGTGTCAGTTTTAACTGTCCATCTATGTAGATTTGATTGCACTTGTGAATCTATTCAAGATTAACCTATACAACCGACCCACTAACGCCATCTATGGAGAATGATTAACAACATTTAGCAAACTACCTTATTAACACAATGCGAAGGCTGTCGCCTGTTAACGTATTGTTAGAAGCCGCCAGGAGTATTATTCCATTCTATATGCCAAAGAATTGACCAGAATAATTACAAATATTTGTGAATGTACGAGTATACTTATACTTGTATACGAAATCCTGGATTTTCAAATTTGTCATGCATGATCATAATAACAAAGGTGGAATGGGGAATGTTGTAATTACATAAAGCGTGCGCTTAACCCAACCAATGACAGGTCATAAGTCCTGTAAACACCTTGATCATCCATATTCAGTTTCCAGTTTGCGTCTTCGTCTCTTTTGAGATACAATTAAAAATGTAAATACTTGTTACAAATTTGTATCGCTTTGCGAGGGCACTCTCAAACATAACTCGAGTTTCTTATATATTTATACAGTCACAATATTGTTACGATTATTTGTATTTTAAAACCGATAAAACAAAAGCGTTTTCATTATAATTTATAATAGAGTTTTACAAAATAAAAATCACAACCATCGATAATTTTTCACCTTTAATGTATTTTTTTTGACACGCGTTAAAATTTTTACAATTAACAACACCAAATTGTTACCCTTTTATTTTTTACATTAATACATACAACAATTCAAAATAATCCAGAAACGTTCTCGGGCATGCGCATTGTGTGCATTTTGAATTACTTTTGCAGAAAAGCACTCTCGTGTATCGAATATTCTCGTATTCTTATTGTTTTGACAATAATAACTTTTTGAAAGAAAAGAGCTTGATGTTAAATTAATTTTGTTTTAAATGTATACAAATACTGGATTTTACCCATTGCAGGTCGGGGTGGTCGTAAGAAGGGGGGAATGGAGAATGTTGTATTACATAAAGCGATCGTTTAACCCAACCAATGACATGTCATAAGTCCTGTAAGCCCCTCGACCACCATATTCTGTTTCCAAATAATTTACATCTTCGTCTCTATTGAGATACAATTAATTGTTAAATTAAATTAATCGTGAAAACGTCTGTTTTCTGGAAGGTTTATTATACGAGTATATGGGAATGACATGTTTCGCCATTCTAAAGTATTTTCAAAAGTTTTTGAATTTTTCATTAGATATTTCATAAGAATTTTGTCAAAAAACATTTGACTATGCATTATAAAGGCGAAACTTGTCACTCCCATAAACTAATCACGAACGAATGAATGTCAATGAAACTTCATGAAAACATACCTTTTCATTCGTATTAATTATTATTACTGGTTTTGAAATTTGTATAATTTCAATGTCATTAATTATTTTGTTTCTATAATTTAAAAATGATAATTTTCAATACCGTCATCTTTATTAAACGACTGATATTTTCCATTGAGGCGGTTATCGAATACGAATTAGAGAGTTATTAGAGAGAAACCATATGTTCTACATAGTCATTTAGTGCAATTTTTTTAATACACAATTTTTGTGTTATTACCTCAAATTTGTACATATTGCAGATCTGCTCCACTCTCGAAAAAAGTAATTCACAAATGTTCATCAACGAATATAATCTTTCAGGATTAACTTGAAAATTTACGTTTCGTTTGTCACAAGACGTAAAATGTTCAAATACGCATATACTCGTACATAAGTTGATGTCAGAATGTTCACTGATTTTAAGAAATTTATCTAGATTTGCGTTTACAGAGTTAAATTGAGAAGCCATAATTAAGAATAATAGACATATTTGTGAATTAATAATAAACACTCGACAAGAGACAAAATAATGGTTCCAAAAGTAGGCATCTACCAATCCATATATCAAACAATCGACACCCATTCCTAGTAATACGATAATAACGGAAATATAAACACCAATCTCGTGGAATTTACTTATTATTTTGTATGTGCGAGTATGATCACGTTTGAATAAAGATTCGAGGTGGTCTAAGCCACGGAGAAGTCGAAAAATTTGCGGGCTTTCTTCCCAGACTTTTGTAACCCACCAAGCTACGGAGTAAATAGCTAGAACAAAAATTTTAGCGTAAAAAATAGATTGTATTAATTGTTCATACTCCGACATCATCATCAATTTCCACCAACAAATTGTTGTTGTAATCATTGTGACAATGCAACAAAATATATAAATAAATTTCGTCATAGCGCCAACAGGTACGAGAATATTTTCGTATCTTCTGAACGTCTGCATACCCATTAAATAACCTATATATTTTGACCCATTTATATTGATGCACTGAAGTGACCTGTTTTTTATTTCCAAAGTAATTTTCTTTCTTTTCCCCATTTTCTAATAGCGAAGATTTTATATTTTTAATATGATCCAATGATCGTACTTTAAAAATCGTTTCATTTAATGATTTCGTGATGTTTGACCCAAAAACCACTAAACACTGGTAACTAAAAATGGATGTAACATATTGTAGTATAATCTAGTACATTTAAATCAATAAACGACCCCTTTTTTACTCTAACACTCAAATATATTAAGTGTCATGCGATATTTATCTTTCAATTGCTTAATTTTTTCTTTACTTCCACATTATACCCTACGTAAGTTTATCTATTACTATTTTGTCTTTAATATTAATGAAAAATTCAACTTTCTCGAAATTTGTAGGATGTACCAGTAAAGCAAAAATTGTAACTCCCTTTAAACGAAATCTAATAAAACTGAAAATCCCTTTTATTACAATTTAATAAAACTTAAAATCCAAAATCGATTTTTGATTTTAACATCACTGTTTAAGATACATTGAGTGTAATCGATATTTATTACATGTTCTCTATATGTGGTAATAAAAAAGCTTAGTTTTAGAAATTTAAATTTTTTGTTTGTAGAACAATGATGTCAAACTACGAGTTCATATTTATGTAATATTTGATATTTATAAAAATGTATATTTTATAGGAGTTCTATAATATTGTTGCCTTGCTAGGAGATTTTTAAATATTGCAAGAATCAAATGAATATCAGTATACTCGAGATAATGGCGACAATACCCTGGCAAGGTAAAATATGTTACTCTCACGATTTAAATTTAAACCATTTAATTGTTAATTAAACCGGTTTGAGATGTGGATATACTGTAGAATGCTCTGTATACCGTGGACCGAGTAATGCAGACGTAGTACAGAGAGCCAGAGCCAATAGAGAGCTGTTGTCGAGTGTGAAAGGTCTCATATTTGGGTCATATGCTAAGGGGAGAAAAATACCACCTCCTTCGGCTCATATTCATGGGTATAAAGGGACGTCGGGGAGTCGGTAGAAGGCGGTTGTCCTGGCTGCAAAATATAAAAGAATTGACAGGAATTTGCAGAGTTCAAAACCTGTTTCAAGTGGCGCAGGACAGAGATGCCTTCGTTGCAGTGATCCCCAACGATGGGGAGACCTGACAGGGCACCGGAAGAAGAAGAATTGTTTTTTGAACAATGATACGAATTATTGAATAATGATGCGAATTATGTTTAATCAAAGTGACAAGACATTATTTTTTATTAATATAACTAACTAACTAACTAACCAACCATCACGCCGTCTCGTGTCATGCACGCGCGTCGATTTCTCCGACTCCTCACATAGCCGACATTCAATATTTGATTTATTTGATCGTGCCATGTTTTTTCTCGGTCTTCCTCTATTTCTGGTTCCATTTACATCGTTATAATATAATTTTTTTACCATTCTTTCTTCATTCATTCCTTCCATATCTCCAAACCATCTTAATGATCCTTTCATTATTTTGATCATAACACCATCATTCGCACCGCATTCACTTCTTATATGTTCATTCGACACTCTATCATACACAGAGTATCCACACATTCGTCTAAGAGATCTCATTTCTACTGCATTTATTCTACTTTTATCCTTCCTTTGCCAGTTCCATGCTTCGCTATATTAATATAGCATTATAGTAAACATGATATAATTTTTCATCAATATTACATATGTACAATAATACAACTTATGTCAAAAGTACGTTTTTGTCTATGTTTAATATTTTCTCTTGTGTGAACATAAATACTTTATGATAAAATAAAAAACATTTACCTCAAATTTAAACATATCGTTTATATTCCCCAGGCTGTCAAATACAAGATTACATGCCTTCATCACTAAAAATAGTGTTCCTAAGTGATCATCAGTTTTTTCTACTTCCTGCTCGCATAGTTTTCTTTCTATTGTAGCGATAAGTGGGCTGACAGCGGATGATTTATTTTGGATTATACTAATTACCTTATTTAAATACGCAAATTGGCACGTTAGCACTAATGTGAGCATTGTAAATTGTAAAATAATAATTATTAATTTGATACACACGAAATATGCCCACATGTATGAATCCGATATTTCGAAGAAAAAATTTACCACACAAGTAGCAAACATGAACACCGATAGAAAAATAATATTACTAAAGTAAATTCGGTTAATTTTATCGTATCTAATATGCCCTTTGAAACACGATTCTATCTTATCGAAGTTAGTGAAAATGCTTAAAATTTTCGGACTTCTTTCTGTGTTTCGTTTAATCCACCAAAACATGGAAAATAATACTTGTATCCCAATATTAGCAGCAAATATATAATTTAAAGGGTCAGTTTTGCTTTCAGGTGATGTAATAGTATTGTAAGGCATTTTGAGCGTTATCATATATAAAATACATGAAATATAATTGTATATCTTAGTTATTAGACCGATTGATTGTAATGTGTTGCCATCTTTCTTGTATAATTGTAATCCAAATAAATATATCACACATCTTGGTCTTAATAGGTTAACACGTAAAACAGAATCACACTTTATTTCTACGGAAATGTGTTGCGTTGTTAAACCCATTTTTAACGATGACACGAAGACAATATTTCACAACGAACAGACAGCTCTTATAATAAATTTTCTTAATTAATAGTGGAAATATAAAACCTTTCTACTATAACATGTATTTAACATAAAAAGCTCGTTAATTTACAGCAATTAGCTTGTCTCTCATTTTACGCAAATTAATTAATCTATTTAATACTACATATCAATAATCGAGGGACATCATTGAGAAGATGTCTCGATTATCCCTCGAATCACTTTGATGGTTTGAAAATATGGAACGAATGGTTGAAAAGTTGCAAACAAGCAGTGTGAATGGAAAAAGAAGCTAGGGACTGCGGAGGACCACACGGCATGACCAAATTAATCATTTCTAAAGGGCATCCCTCAACATTCATACATACATTCATCAAAGAATCCAGTATTAACTCTGCTGGACAGTCTTCAAAGCGCTACATGGAATGGGTCCAAATTATATATCCGAACTCTGTATAACGGACAGCCTAAATACAAGGAAATCCACACTTCGCTCGGCGAACTCCTCGGCAATAGGAATATTAGTTGAGCCAAAGCGTTGCCCTAGTACAAATTTCGGGGATCGAGCGTTTGCGGTAGCCGGTCCATCAGCTTGGAACAATCTTCCTTCATACCTCAGATGCACAAATGATCCGACAGACTTCAGATCTAAGCTGGAAACCCATCTTTATCGTATTTCATACCCAATCTAAAATATTTCAATACTTTCTAATCGATCGCGAATATCAATCAGATGCAGCGTTTATATTTAGATTTAAAACACGTCTTAATGCGCCCTTGAGGTGATTACATCACAAAAACGGCGCTTTAATAGTTAGCATATTATTGTTCATTATTATATTATCATGTACGCACGTCGACGTTTCTGACTCCTCGTGTGACCGACATTTAATATTTGATTAAGAAATTTCAACGATTTGATCGTGCCACGCTTAAGTAAAAATTTATGATAAATTGTGTTTTGATCATTATACCCGTATGTGGTTTTTTTTCGTTCCGTTACAAATGTTATATCTGCCAATTGAAGAGCTGAGTGATAGAAGTAATTGAAATGGTAATCGACTTTTAAAATGTGAAGTCAACAGAGATCATATTCTGGCTGATGTTTTGATTTCTTTCTCTTGAATCAACTTAAAAGACCATTTGATATTTTTATAATTCACTTTCATTGTATTTTCAAAATACGAGTATTTTAGTTTGCTTAGTCTCTCCTCCCCTCAATACTGGGTCCCGCCTTCCCCCATGTGAATAGTTCTAAGTGTGTATTATGTTTAAAACTAGGTGGTAAGGCTCTATTTGGTAACAATATTATTTCTATATTTTTAAATAAATAGAAGTTTACATGTGGAAGTGCGGGACACAGAAGGAAATACAAAGTAGAGTAAATAAGTAAGAAAGTGTACGAGCGAGGCTGACGAAAGGGTGCCGCTGCGCCCTATAACAGCCTCGGGTATGTGGTGAGAATCCTTCTGTGTTCCTTTCTTCTGTATCCTTCTGTGTTTAGTTTGCTTAATACGTTCATTATTTTTGTAAACAACTTCACCAGCGTCACAGATATCATCATACTATTAAAAATATTATACAGGCGTACAAATGGTTTCTAATTCAAATGTAAATTTTTTTTTCTTCTTCTTCTTGCTATATTGCCATAGGGATCCTTCTTCACCCGGCATCTGTTGCGTTTGATGACTTATACGACTCCAAGTGAAGGCCATCGCCTTAACCTCGTCCTGCAAGGCTCATTTTCAGGCAACTTAGAATTTTCCATGTCACTTAATCATTACATGTATTTTATGTGATTTATTTTGTATAGTCGCAAATATCATATCTACCAATTTAAGAGTTGAAGTAAAAATATAGAGAAGGAAGTAATTGAGGAAATCATCGAATTTAAAAATGTGAAGTCAACTGAGACCATGTTTCCAACTGATATATTGATTTCTTTCTCTTGAACCGACTTCAAAAATCCTTTGATCTTTTTGTAATTAGCTTCACCTGGAATAAGTCAAATCAAACAATAAAGTTTACAATTATAACGATTCTTAAGATAATTAAAAAAAAATAATATGTCGAATGAAACAATTGAATCACAAGCTACACCCAGCATCAGATTACAAAATAAACAAATAATTTATTTATGTATGAAATAAGTTATTAATAAATATAATTTAAAAATTAATTGATAATATGTCTTCTTCTTCTTCTTCTTCTTTTAATAGATCTGACGATCTGTGACACAGAAATCATGTCTCGTCGGATGATGAGATCCAGCTGTCCTTCCATCTCTCAGGCGGTCTTCCAAGTGGGCGGTGTTCGGAAGGGATTTCATAAGCGGCTGTATATGCAAGTCTGTCACCATCCATTTGGGCTACATGATCCCTCCAGTATCTTCTTCTGGATCTACTCCACTGAACGATATCCTCTATTTCGCAAGTTCCTCTTATGCCTACGTTGCGGACACGATCTCGGAGAGTAAAATATGTAAGTAATTTAATGTATTACCTAAGTTGTTGTTGACTAATATTTTCACAAGCAAGATTTTTGTTATTTTGGTTTCGCTCTTTATTACTTCGATTGTACATATACAGAATAATATAACTAGGGATTCATACAGAATCCAAGCTAATATTATAAGCATATAAACACTCATCTGAAAAAATATGCATAACTTTTAGCAGATACTTGTTCATTCCAACGCCTAAATTTTGATGTGACATGGAAAATATAAGAACGCTAATTCATTTTATTTCTATTTTCGATTATTATATGTACAACTAACCGTTTATTGTTAGAATACAACAAAAAACTTAGATTAAGAAACTCATTTTGTTTTGTTTCCGTGACAAGGTCCGTTGGGATAGAAAGCAGTTGGTAGTTTAAAAAACATATTGAAATACATATATTGTTATTTCTTGAGAGATGACGCAAAACTCCAAATATTTTTTTATACAAATATATACTTTTTGATATTTTTTTATATTATCATCATGTATTATTATTATTTAATATTATTTATTAGTTCTTACTGCTAAAAAATAAGTGTCAGTACCTACTTATAACAAATAGCCCAGGTTAATTTTTAAATTTGAATTATTGTATCGAATATTTAATGCGTTTTTTATTAGTCTTTCTTTGTTTAGTTTTTACTATATTTTTTTACCTGAAGATGGAAGTATCCGCCGAAACATGTCGGGTTTTTAAATATTTTTTAATAATTAGTGGATTAAACAAAGTTTTTCAATTTCCTAAGTATAAAGTTAAAAGTAAATAGAAGGTATCAATGGTTTATCATTTAAACAATATTTGTTTATACAACTATGAATTCGGATTCCATTACATTCCAAATTCCAATCGTCACACTTAAAATTGAATCTTTAGAATTATGACAGACAAATGACGATACATGCTGTATCTCTGATGTACGATAATAATATTAAAGAGAATAAATATTATATTATACCACCATTCTGAAGCCGTAATGAATGCAAAACGATGATGTGCAGATTATGTTTACGAACAGTGAGTACAGGTACAGCATAATCTGAAACAATACACGTATTTTGAGTCGAACAAACATAATAATAAATAGAGGCGTGTCAATATCAGTACCAACGAACTATCGTGTATTAGTAGGGTAGTTTCTTATATTTTGCGTAATATTAGTTGTAAAAACTTTTTAATTTCAAGAAACAACCTGTACCAAATATATGTGCGAAAACGATCCATGGTCTTCCGAATAACTTGCTCGGATGGACGATTATGTCGACCGTAAAATGGACATAGTAGTGCACGATAAGTTTGGCGAATAGAACCATGATTTTCAAAATAAATTTGCACAATTTGCAAGTTTTGTTCTGACGTCAGTCTATTTATGATAAAATGGCAAAATGTACTGACTACAAATCAATTATCAATTGTCAAATTGACAGTCTGTAGAAACAATGCTACCAGTTTAAAAACCAAACCTTAAAAAAAAACACCCTATATTAATATATGGCCGAGCCATAGAGGGCTCCCTCCGCTTACCCGAAGCTGTTATAGGCGCAGTGGCGCCTTTCGTCAGCTTCACTCGTGCACTCCCTAGGCCCGTCCCCCGTCCATGCGGGACTTACGTTAAAAAAAAAAATATATAAATATATATATATATATATATATATATATATATATATATATATATATATATATATATATATATATATATATATAATCTATATATATATAGCTATATATATATATATATATATATATATATATATATATATATATATATATATATATATATATATATATATATATATATATATATATTTGAAACCAAGGGGGACCCAGACCACATTTAAGCTACGCTACCCTCCCTCGATGTCCCGCCGTACACACATAGCAATACAACAGCAAAAGCAAAAAAAAATTGATACATAAATAACATATGTTAGAGAAAGAATAAAAAAAGAAATAATGCACAGCAGGAGGCACAGGAGGGAGGGGAGAGACAAAATGCAGGATGGCGGAAATAAGGAAATGTATTTAATGTGTGGACTAAGGAAGGTAACATAGGAAGTTTATTCTATATATTTAAGAGAAGAAAAATAATGCAATTGAACTAAGGAGGAGGAGGACGAGGTCCGGTATACCCTATATTAGTACCATAATATCTTTCTTCTATTATTTTATCGTCATTTCTACTAACTTAGTGTATTGGTACGCGGGAGCTTTTTGTTTTGTTAAGCCAAATAAAATAAGTACGAGTACTCACACGTTTTTTTAAGTTTCTTAAATGGTTATGTGGAATATAATTCAAGAAAATCTATTTATTTTGTAGTAATGTTAAACTGCAGATAAAGTGTAAAAGAATGATGAAAACGTGTATTATTTGTAACTGTGTAATATTTATAAGTATTCGTTTTGTATTAATAAATAAATAAAATACTGTAAAACTTGCGGGCAAAGACAACGCTCTACAAAGCCGAAAAGTTTAACGCTTGGCGGTGCGTTGTAGTTTATTTTCGGAAAAAAGTTCTATTGCGTGAGAGAACTATTTATCTATCCAGTTACAGTTTTCATGACGTTTGGCCCAATAGAAGTTTCACTTCAAAAATATGATGCCAGTAGGAAGAGCAATTCGGACGTTGAATCTAACCGTCTCGGATTTGGATATTTTCGGTCTCAGTGAGGCAGAATTCATATAAAATATATTACAAATTCTGGAAAGAGTATTGCCTCACTGACGTCGACATATTTGGGTTTCTTCTGATATGTAGGTTTTTTGGTTTCATGTTGCTGTTTTATCTTTGTCCTAATTTTATAACCCCGTTTTGTGTCCAAATGAGTCGCCTAAATGTTTTTGTTTTGTTATGTCTCATTTATGTATTATGTATAAATAAATTATTTTATTATCTCATAAATACATAATTTTTTTGGCTTCATGTTGTTGTTTTATCTTTGTCTTAACTTTGTAAAACCGTTTTGTGTCCAAATTAGTCATTTGTGTATTATGTATAAATTATTATTTTATCGTCCTTTCTACTAACGTAGTGTATTGATATATTCCGGACAGCGCAGGATAGGGAAGAGCTTACCAGAGTGATCGCCAACGTCGGGGGGACCTGACAGGGCACTTTAAGGGGAAGAAGAAATAAATAAATAGCATGTATTAAAAATTGAAATTTACCTCAATATTATATTTATTGTTGATGATTTCTACGGTTTCCCAAAGTATATGAAAACTTTTCGTCATGAAATCTATTGAATTTGAATCATATTTCATATTCCTTCCTTCTTTAACGTATACAATATTTTTAATTAACGTACTAAATGGATTTAAACGCGATGCCTTCTTCATTTTAAACTCATTTTCAAGGACCGCGTTGACATGTACAATATGAGACGTCAGCATCAAAATGAAAGTGGAGATTTGGTGTACTATAATAAGTAATCTTATCGATAAGAAATACGTATACAAATTTTCAAGACTCAGTTTTAAAAAAAAAGGCGTACTCATGAAAGCTATGAAATAGCCAAATGCAGTATAGTACTGAATTAAATGCAATGTTTTTATCCCGGAATAATTCACATTGTACCTGAGCGCAGTCTCAATTTTATCAATTTTGTTAAGTATACGGAGTGTTTTGGAAGACTTTTCTACACTTATTTGTATCCAAGAACACAACGAATAAACGTAAATTATTAGAAGGTTGAACGTAAAGAGACACGCCAAGATGTTTCCTGCCGCATCAGTTCTAATGAAATTATATATCATATAGCAGATTAAAAAAAATGTCGCCGAGCAAAATCCTAAATTGCATATTTTTGTTGCAGTCCCTATAGTAGTAAAATAATTTCCTCTTCTTTCATATAACTGCATTGCTGATAAATAGCAAAAATATTTAAGCCCTTGAATATCTAGATTCACTAAGGATTGGCTTTGTATTTTTAAAATACGTGAATTTTTATTCTTCATTTTGAATCAAATCAAGTGCGTTCACAAAGAATTTTAGTGATTCAAAACGATTACAATAAGATCCAAATCTCCGTATACCAAAAGACACAAGTCCACTATTCCACCACCTTATATTACCAACGAAACATTATTCAACCCTTTATAGGATTTTATTTTAGATTTTTAAGGAAAACTTAATTCAATGCAATTAATATCAGTCTGTGGAGCTTGGAAAAATAGCAGCAGTTGAATAAAATAGTACTTTATATTGACCACGGTCTTCATACGCAATGAATTAAGTAGGGTAGACCGAGGCGAATCGGATCGGTGGGTGAATCGGATCAAAATAAGAAATTTGGTAATATTTGAATAACGCGTTGACGCAGAACGCAAGCAACTGGCGCCTTACGACCCTTTCACACCCCGTACCTCCCACCGTTGGCAATGTTTCTATTCGACTTGTACATCAGTGTCAAAGATGCGCGTCAGCGCGTCTGGTATTTGTGTGTGTTACAATTTTGCTGCACATCTAAGGTAGGTGCTTACCATTTCTTTATGTAATTCTAAGGATATGTGTTAAAACTTTGAATTATATGTCTTATACTGATTGGGAATGGGCCTATTTTAGAAAACATTTTAGTTTTTAAACAAAATATTACAGGTTAATGTGTAAAATAGTCTTTATTTCAAGTCTTTAATACGGGGTTATTCGGATCGCGTCATCGGGGGCGAATAGGATCACTATTTTTAAATGATTTGTTTTATATTTGAAGTTAATGATGCGTTTATATTTCCTTGTAGATGGTTCGCACGTACAATAGAAAGACTAATGCGGGAGAATGGTCCCAAGAAATGAGAGAAGCTGCAAATAAAGTCTCGGCCAAAGAGTTAACCTTACGTCGGGCTGCTGAGATTTACGAATTACCAAAAACGAGTCTACAAAGAAGAGTTACTTTCTCCAGAGGTGTCATTAAAAGGCGTGGTGGACAGACAGCCTTAGATAAGACTGCTGAAAAGATTTTAGCAGGCCGTTTACTGCACTTAGCGAGTCATGGCTTCGGAATTACACCCAAGGAATTTCGTAAATATGCATTTGAATTCGCAGAACGTCAAAAAATTAAACACAATTTTAACAGAGCAGTAGGAATGGCGGGTCAGGACTGGTTCCATCGCTTTATGGAAATAAATAAGCAGTTGACTATTCCGAAACCAGAAGGATTGCTTAGAGCAAGAATTGACGGCATGAAAAGAGAAAAAGTGGCCGAATTCTTCAAGACTTTAGAAACAGTTAAAAAAGGCCCGTATATATGTGATTTATGTGTTACTTCTTAATATTGATCTCACTATTCATTATCCAAATGTTGGTAATGATTCCAAAGCTAAGTGTTCAGAAAATTTTAATTGTTATGTACGATCCTATTCGCCCCGATAATTGGGGCGATTCGGATATTTCTGTCTTTCAAGTTTTTAGTTCATATTTTGGAGAATTGATGAACATTTTAAGTGTTAAAATGTTTATTGCGTAGCTAGATTATTACTGATTACTAGTTTGTCAATAAAAGTTTTATATATATTACTGTAGTATGATTTAAATATTCTCAAAAAAAAAGTGATCCGATTCGCCTCGGTCTACCCTACATGTAAATCATTTTAGATTCAAATTAACAAAGTGAATTGTGAGTATTTGTGGTGGCATAAATATTTGCCACCTTCCTATAAAGAGTCGTATTGAACATGGTAAATTTTTTTTAATTTCGATTGTAAACATGGCTGCTAATATTATGTGTTTTTTCAAATACATTAACGAAATACGTGCATGAATATGAATAGTTTTTTTATTTATACATTTTTTTTATTTGTGTATTGAATATTTTGTTTATATAAGTTTAATAAAATATTTACGAATACTTTAATCGCTTTTGATATTGATTCCCATAATACTCGTAATAACACTTATTGTTATTCTCGAGTACATAAATAAAAACGAATATTTACGATATTGGTTTAATTTCACCGCCGTTTTATAGCAAATACACGTATGTTTAAAGTATAGTAAGTGTATACATCATAATGTATCTTTATAATAACGGTGAGTGCTGGAGTGGATACCAACCTTTCATTTATCTGATTGCTTGATACTAGAGCATCGAAAGTAGATATAAAACTATTTGAAAAAATAAAGGTAAAAACTGTTCAAATTCAAATGAAATACGAAAATATACCAATTAGAAGATGCATATTATTACGCTGTATATATCTGCTAATTAATTACAGAGCGAACGATACAAGCCATATTGAGAAAATGGCATGAAGACAGCGGTAAATAGCCAAAACCGGTAGGAACTAAAATAAATATATAAGTAGAATAAAACAAAAGTTGACCTATCGTAGCTTGACGAACCCTTGATCTATTGTAGCTGTAGGGAATGAATAGGCTTAGATCTTTCTTTAGAAAACATTAAAAAAACATCTGGCAACGCTCACGGAACGGGCATAGATCCGCTCTGGTCGCAAGCCGGAAAAAACTGCCGGCGGCGGCGGGACGGCGAGAGTGAGAACATTGAGCTAGAACATATACAAGAGTGAGATGCGAATATAGTGTGTTTGTCTGTTTATACGCGACATTGTTTTCGATTTTCACAAAATACCTCCGATGTACCCGATAAATTCTGATTATTATTAATATTATTTTTTAAATCAATGCGTAAATATATTATGGTAGAATACCTAAAATCTTAACCTTGTATTAATTATATTTATAGAGATATTGATGGTTTTTAGAAGCAACGTGTAGAAGATACCCATCACAGGGAAGGGAGGGTTAAACTATTCTACTCTCCCTCGATGTCCCGCCGTAGGTACATACATGACAATACAGTTCTGAAATATTATCTTTATCTTTTGATTGAATTCCATTTCATTTATTTAGTTAAATATATCCAAATCATCACAGAATTTTTTTTTCAAAACACTCAAGATACAAGTTATTTCATTAAGATTGCGTCATGTTATTGCTTAGAGCCTGTTCCTGGAATGTAGCTATCCAGCTGTCTTTAGATGGTCTTCTTGGAGGTTCGGCTGTTCATTTGTACTTTATTTGGCGCTTTGATAATAACTCAATCAGAACACGCTCTCTCCACACGATCTCTCCATTAATGTCTTCTCAGTCTTCCCCATCGCACAACATCTTACGTATTATGAAATAATTATATAGCTCACAACGTAATTATTTCATTAGTGAATTGCAACAAGAAAATACAGAAAGAAGTTATTGAAGCTAGGAAAGAATAAATGAAAGTACAGTCAACTGAGACCATATTTCCCGCAGACACTTTGATGTCTTTATGGACGATATACTTCAAAAACACTTTTATGGTTCTATACTCGTTTGGATCTAAAACAAAAATAAAACAACATTATTAATCTACATTATTAATCACTTGGGAATTATAAAAACATTATTTAAACTACTTTTTAATAAATAAAATATCAAAATACACGACATGTTTCAGAGGAGACCTCCATCTTCAGGTGTAAAAATATAACAAAAACTTAATAAAGAAAGACTAATAAAAAACGCATTTAAAATACGATACAAAAATTCAAATTTAAAAATTAAGTTGGGCTATTTGTTATAAGTAGGTACTAACAATTATTTTTTAACAGTAAATGATTTAATGATGAATGTCGGAAAGTCAAAGGTGATGGTTTTCGAAAGGGAAGAGCAAATGACAGTTCGTAATATAAGTGTGAACGAAGAAAACTTGGAACAGGTAAGGGAATTTGTGTATTTAGGTAGCATGTTCACAGCAGATGCCCGAACGGATAGTGACGTCGAAAGAAGGGTTGGTGCGGGTAACAAAGTGAATGGAGCTTTAAAATGAGTTATTGGAAACAAGAATTTATCAATGAAAGCGAAAACGGCCGTTCACAATGGAGTTCTGGTCCCAACCCTAATGTATGGAAGCGAAGCATGGAACTGGCAGAAGAAGGATGAGAGTAGAATAAATGCGGTAGAGATGAGGTCCCTAAGACGTATGTGTGGTAGAACGATATACGACAGAATCTCAAATGCTGATATAAGAAAGGAATGTAGAGCGGAAGAAGGTATATGAACAAAATTATGAAAGGATCGCTGCGTTGGTTCGGACATATGGAACGCATGGATGGAGAAAGAATGGTTAAGAAAGTATACGTAATGATGTAAATGGGGTACGAAGTCGAGGCAGACCGAGGAAAACATGGCATGACCAAATTAATCAAATTTTATAGGTTGGTCATGTTAGAAGTCGGAGAAATCGACGTGCGTGTATGACTCGCTGTATGAATGTGGAGGAATCTAGAGAGGTTTGCCAGGATAGAGTAGTGTGGCGGTCCATTCTCTCTACCTACCCCTGCGGGGAAACGGCGTGATGGTTTGTTGTTGTTGTTGTTAAATAATAAATAACATTAAATAATAATAATACATGATGATAATATAATTTAGAAAAAAAACATTTGAAAATAGAAATTAATAAATAATTAATTTGCATTTAATTGCAATGGGAGCTTGGGAGATTAAATGTAGACAATGTATTTAAGGAGAAAAGAGTATAAGGAGTAAAACATTATTAATATTATGACAATAAATCATAAAATTCTGCTTAAAATTAAAAATGGAGTTTGGGCAAAAATTTTGATAAAATAAAATAAATGAGTTAACCCTTTCCCAGCTGAACAGTACAATCGTGCTGGTTGGGTTAAATATATGGGACAGACGTTTTCATTTATATTAATTATAAATATATGGATATTATTGCTAACTTACTAACCATCACGCCGTCTCCCCGAAAGCGTAGGCAGAAAGAATGGACTGTCACACTTTAACCGATGCGGCACTCCATCCTTCGCTTTTCGCCCGTGGAAGACGCGGTGTGATGGGTAGCGAACCTCATCGCCACCAATAGGCATCTCCCGCGCCCACTTCGATCGTCCAACATCCACAAAATAAATCTAAAACAAATAATATAAAATACCATGATATAAAATAAAATTACAAAATAAAAATAATTTAACACATAATATTATTTTTAGATGGTGCACATAGCAACTCCGAGTGGAAAGAGTTGATAATGGATATAGATATATAATGGATATTATTGCTTTTTTGTTATATACCACAATGCTACATTAGGGTGGTCCTTAGCTAAATGGCAAAAAATATACATATTTTTATAAGTCTCACCCCCCAATTCTTTTCCTTTAGGGCTAGTAAGTAACTGATATTTTTTGTAATTTTTATTTAATGCTTACACGTGCCCTAAAGGGGGTGAAAATTGAACAAAATTATTTAAATGATTAAATTTTCAAAAAAACACTATGAATTTTGTTTCAAATTTAAAACGTCTTAATTTATTATTACAAAACTTTATTTTTTGTTCAACTGGAATTGTACAATAAAAAAATACTAAAGCCACGATTTTTCAGTAGATACCGCAAATGTTTTCACTCTTTGTCCTAACCGATACTGTTTACAACAAATTGGTCATTAATATCTCCATTTATGGATGTAAGCCTCTTCAAACATTCTCCATTTTTCTCTATCCTGTGCGACTCTTATTCATTTTCACCCCCCGACTGGAATTAGGTCATCAACCCATCCATTTTGGGGTTGATCGATACTCCTTTCCCCCCAATAAAGATGACCAGAACATTAAAAAAAATCAATTAATTGTGGCTCTAAGTGGGACTCCAAAATATTTGTTTTAATTTTGAAACAAAATTTATCAAAATAAATTTTTGCGAAAATTTAATTATTTAACTAATTTTGTTAAATTCACCCCCTTTGAGGCACATAAAATAAAATAAATCGTTTACTTAGATTTTCATTCAGTATCAATTTTCCCAGCAATCGCTTTGTCCTTTTAATCTCTTGCTTCAAGCCTTCGACAGTACAAATAAAATATAACATAACAGCAAACTCGTATACAATCCAAAATAATGTTGTTAGAATGAATGGATGGATCTAAAATAAAACATAAAACTCAAAAATAGTTATTATTCATGTTTAGAAATGCATTAGTAGTTTTCTTTTTTAAAGTTTACTTACCAAATCGAACCTATTTCTGTAGTTATTACAAAATGTGAACGAGATCATTATATCGAAAAACACAAAATTAGGGTAGAATGTTAACTGAAAATTGAAATATAAAAAAAAATACATAAAAAGATTTTTTCACTAAAACTATCAAACTAACTAACCATCGCTTAGTTTCTCCGGAAAGGTAGACCTCTGTATGAATATGGAGAAATAGTGTGTCGGGCTAGAGTAATGTGGCGATCCATTCTCTACATGTTCTTCCGGTGAAATGAAACGAAGTGATGGTTGGTTGTTCCAAATTTTAATGATAATGGTTTTAAATATTACACTTTATTTCGGAATCATTAAAATCCAAAAAGATAAACCTAATGTTAAAGATTACGTATTATTTTGTACTACTACTACTCCCTATATGGCCATTAGGGTGTCCCTTATATGGGCAAAAATTTTTTTTTTTGGATTATTGAAACGCATACCCCCTATTTGTTTTTAATAGTCTACTAGTTACCCAAATACAGAATTTCAATTTCCTACGTTAATTCTAACCCGTGCCGACTTGGCCTCAAAGTTTTGGAAAATACCTGTTTTAGGTGTCTTTTAAATGTAGTTGAAGATGATCACTTAAAACCATTATGTTAGATAAATATTGATGAAAACATATATTTATGTAATATTTTTCTTGTAATTATCAAAAAAGATCCAATTTTATACTTATTCACTTGGATATTTCCTCTTCGAAGTCTCTTTTTTTACAGTCTGGGTAAATTTTTATATGTTCTTGCACACAACATAATGTGAACTGATTATGTTCTTCATCTGCGTTAGTCAAACCATGAAAGTCTGTCATTAGATTAACAGCTCTTTCAGCTGTGTCATTAACTGCTTTTAAGCTAGTAACCTTCTTTTTAGCTTCCACAAACGCCGCGCTGTCTTTCTATGAAGATACAATTTCTTGAAGGAAACAACTATCAAGTTTCAGCCGTGAAAATAAATCTTTACTCTTGACAGAAACAAAATTACTCAAATATTTCCAATAAACAAGATAACAAATACTTGTAGTACCTATTAATGAAACAAATAAGTTCCAAATTAAATGCTAGATTAAACGCTACTTACACACCATATAGAGAACCAGACATCTGTTCCTTCGATGGAACATATCTCTTTCCCGAATCACCAAAACTTTTTTTTGTAAGTTTTCTACAATGTTTCCTTTGGTCTGCTCGTCAATGTTGTCATCAAAAATTAAAAGAATAGCTATTTCCTCTGACAAGTACCACAAATTTTGACTGAACTTGTTTAAAGCCGCTTTGGAAATTGTCAACTTCTTCGTAATCTCATAAGGTCCTTAAAAAACAAAATTCTTGATTCGGAGCTTGTATCGCCAAACTGCATTCAAGCCAGGGCTTCACATAAACTGCCACAATAAATAAACAAACATCTCGTAAAGCTTATTTGTCCTTAGCGCACATTTTAAACTGGGACTGCAGTAAACGTATTTTTAAGGAGTAAATAGCTCTTGCCATCCATCGTGCTTGATGCGCTGGGCCAGCAGGTATGATTTTTATTTTATTTTCATTGCCTTCACCCAGAAAAACTATAGCAAGCTCAATGAGTTCGCTATAATCATCTCGTACAATCGATTTTACGATTCAAACGCACTTTTGAGCATCATTTCGTATATATGATGGCGGCAAGCAAAGAGTAACAAATCTCTTTCTAGTTTTTGCACACAAGCTCCGTTCAAGCATTATGTATAATATGCTGTCGTATCACAGCACATTCAGGAGCATCGGCGTGTGCGATATCGAATAAATTATCTAATTCAAGTTGAAAGTTCTCTTCGCGGCGCCTATGTAAGTCCGGAATCTTCTTGCTATTTTTTGCAGTTCTCGTCAGACCTGATAAAGATTCACTAACTTCTTAACATACTTAGGAACAGCTCTGGTAGGTATTCTAGGCTTTTTTATTGCACTTTTATTGCACTAATATATTGCACTTCAGAATGACAAGATTTGCGCTTTCATTAACAGTCAAATAAACTTCACGTATTTTGAAAAATAGAACTGCGAGAACTTGACGGATTAGGTGGTAGTTTACACCTGTTATTTGGTGATTTACTTCATAAACCAAGAAAATACTTTTTTAATTGCTTCTTAGTTCCACTGACATCTTCGAAATATAAAACAACCCGTGCTATAATAACAACGACAACGCGCCGCTCCTGCGACGCGAATTTGTATGGGACATCTTTGCGCGCAAGTCGGCACGGGTTACACTGTTCCGAATAAGGAAAAAAAATGTTTTGTAAAATTAAAACTTTGAAAAATAAGGGACACCCTAATGGCCATACAACTCTTAAAGAGTTTTTGTCTCCTTGATTTTATTCCAAGCTCGTTGACTCTCGCCTTTTGCTCCCAGTAGTCCGATTCGCCCAACCTAGCCAGATCAGCCAGATCTTTATGCATTAGGCACTGTCTAGGTTATCCAAGTGGTCTTGCTCCGCCCTTCATTCGTATTGGGGGTCCAATCCAACCACATAAAAAATACATAATAACGAGACAATGATGAAATAGCCGGATCCATCTTCGGACAGATCACCCATACACGAAATGGTATTATTTTTACAGTGTAAAAAATATTTACCTCGAAATTGTATATTTTGTTCACCATTTCCACGTTTTCACAAATCATGTTACAAGTTTTCATAAGTGAAAAAAAGGATACAGATTTTCGGGCATTATTTACGTTCGCGTTTTCAAATATTCGATTCTCGATCAACGGCAGAAGCGCGTTCACGTCTGAAGACTCACCCTCCCCAAGTTTATTTTGGAGGTTAGTGTTCAAATTTACGAGTTGACACATTAGCATAAGCATCAGCGTAGATGCTTGGAGAATCGTGATTGCTACTCTTAATACACAGAAATATGTATAAAAGAAAATTTTGTCGTTGTTTAGTTCTATACAGAACAGAATATGAAAACCTAAAATACACCACGCGAAGAAAATATGAAACATATTAATATATTTGATTGTATTATAATTCACACTGCCTCCAATAGTGGATTCAATTTTATCAAATATTTTTAATACTTGTAATATTTGAGAATATTTTTCAAATGTTGTTTTTAACCACCAATAAAGGTAAAATACGTTTATAATAACAATATTGTATCCATATATAAGGTTTATAAGGTCCTTCTTGTTAGTCAATCCATAAAGGGATTTCATCGTTGAATAAATTACTATTAGAGATAATAAACAAAATAAAGTATTGTAAAATTTTATGGGAGTTCCTATTTTTTTAAATATATTTCCGCTTTTTATGTACAGCTGCATTCCGACCAGGAAACATAAGTATTTAGGTCCTTGAATGTCGATATTCAAAAGGGATTTATTTTTAATTTCAACAGATATTGGGTTTTCTGTATGCATATTTAATATATCAAATCCGTAAAACGTATACGTTTTTATGTTTCCCCTGTCAATGCAAGACTAACTTATAATCGTTAATCGTGTATTAAATAATTAATTATCAACTGTTAAATTATAAAACTCTGTTAAGAGTGTTATAATTTAACAGTTAATAATGTCGAAGTATCGTGTTTCGGCCAAAACAATGGACTAAATAATTAATTATCAAAAAAAATGCTGACCAATACAACATTTAATTAATCGTGGTGATATAAAATAAATTATATTAATTTGTTGTGAATATCTATTGACTGAGTAGTGTTTTTTAATGACTTGTGAAATGTTTAGGCACACACTTTTATACCGGATTTTTTTTTTTTTTAATTGTCTTTTTTTTTAAATTGCATTTACTTTGTTCGATTGACATCAGTGTGTTTATTGTATGATAATTGCAGTAATCCAAAAAAAATATTACACAACCAGGTATTAAGAGGTCAACACATATATGGAATATATTTTTTTATGTAATCATGTTGCGTTGTCAAGTCTATCTTTAAATTTCTTAAATATAAATGATTTTATATCATTTCATTGTTATATTATATTATTATTTGTTGTCCCAAATTGCCGCACAGAGGCCCTTCGTAGTTCTCCTGTGTTGAAAGCGATTCGTCTTTTAAATGAGGTTGCAAAAGAGATAGACCTCTTTGGATGCAATTATGGCGAATTCGTGATACCCTTACGATAAAGGCAGCAAGGAAATAACTGGCATATTCCTATTCATAAGGCTTTATGTATATTTCCTTTGATCTTCCTTTTTTCACCCTTTACATCGATTTGGCTCGCTCTGTAATGATGTAAGGAGTTTTTTCAACTAAATAATAATAATAAAAGGTTCATCGAAAAAAAAGTGCGACGTGTTTAAGTATTGTTTCTTGAATAATGATGTAAAATCTCATATTAAATAATTAATACGAATGAAAACGTCTGTTTTTAAAAAGTTTTATTATATTTTATCTGAATGACATGTTTTGTCTGTCTAAAGAATGTAATTCAGGTAAAATATAATAAAATTCTAAAAAAACAGACGTTTTCATTCGTATTAATTAAATATTAAACATAATAAACTTCTTCTCCTTCTCCTTCTTGTTGCAACCCTTGGTGGCCTCAAAAAACGTCTCCATCCCGTTCTGTCTATGGCCGCCACCTCCCAGTCTTGCTGCTCCAGGACCCGACAGTCTGCCATGGCACCATCTAACTATATCAGTCTCGGCCTGCCGACGTCTTCACCCTACTGGATTGTCAGACAACACTCTTTTGGGGAGCTCCAGATCTCCCATGCGGTGCAACTGCTCTAGCCAGCGCAGTCTGTTAATCTTTATAAGTTACATGTATACCTTAACTAAGAAATGTTTATACCTACTCATATATAATTTAAGGATTAATTGTATCTCAATAGAGAAGAATATGTAAATTATTTGGAAACAGAATATGGTGGTCGAGGCGTTTACAGGACTTATGACCTGTCATTGGTTGAGTTAAGCGATCACTTTATATTTAACAACATTCACCATTCCGACCTTCTTACGACACCACGTCTTACAATTTTTTGGAACTTGTATATTTGTTTATATTTTTAATAACTTCCCTGTTGGTAGGTCCATCTTCACTAGCGCCATCTCTTAAGATAATTGGAGTTTCACTCCAGGCGTTATCTAGCAATGTGATAATTGCGTAAAAGCCTTTCACATTGCTTTAATAAAAGATTTTCTGCTTAATGCTTACAAATTATCTTAATAGTGTAAACGCCTCGACTACCATATTCTGTTTCCAAATAATTTACATCTTCGTCTCTATTGAGATACAATTAATCCTAAATGATTAACCCGCAATGGGTAAAAATCCAGTATTTGTCTACAAGTATTTGTATACAAAAACATATTCATATATTATATAATTGTTATACATTAGAAAATAAATATGTTTAATTATCCTTGCATTCAATGACCTATTATTTAATTAATTAGTTGTAATAATACTATGGAGAACGAAGTGATTGAAGCAAGTATAGAATAGAAGAAAGCAAAGTCCACGGAGAACATTTTCCATGCAGTCACATTGATGTCTTTACGGATGATGTACTTCATGAATACTTTGATGCTTCTGTACTCGTTTGCCACTGAAACAAAAATAATGCATTATTAAAAATATTGAAAGTCTTCTTCTTCTTCGATGGCCCTACAGCCCATATCGAGCCTTAACCTCCAGTATTCTTCGCTTCCAACTCCTCCTGTCCTCCGCTTCGACCCTCCAATCTGACACTCGTTTGAGTGTCTAAATGCAGACCAAGAACAAATTAGCCTTAGCTCTTGGTCTTATTTACTTAGTTAAACAGCCGCTGTCGTCCACTGCTGGACACAGGCCTCCCCCATACTTCTCCACGTATTCCTGTCTTGTACCTTTCGCATCCAATCGCCAGCAATTCTTCGAATGTCACCGGACCATCGTGTGGGGGGTTCTCCACCACCCTTCTGGTCCATCTATCGTCTATCGTCTCCTGGTCTGCAACCGCTTTAATAGTGGAGTTTGCGGATGGTCGACGTGGCGATTGTCGACACCGTTTCTCCGCAGGGGTAAGCAGAAATAATGAACTACCACACTGTTTTTTATAACATACTTCTCTTGATTCAACATTCATACATTGTGTCATGTATGCCGTCGTTTTCCCCAACTCCTCACCGACATTTAATATATGATTAATTTGATCGTGTCACGTTATTCTCGGTCTTCCTCTATTTCTTTTCCCGTTTACATCTTCAGCCTTTCTTTATCTTTATTTGCCATTCTTTCTTCAGTCATCTTTCCATGTGTCCAAATAATAATAATGACTTTTATTATTTTGTTCATAACTAATTTTTTTGCACTGCATTAATTTCTTATTTTAGTTTTTGACACTCTATAATATAAGTTTGTCTAAAAGGTATCATTTCTATAGCATTTATTCGTTTTAATCCCTCTTTTGCCAGTTCTATGGTTCACATCCATACGTAAGGGTCGGCACAAGAACAACATTGTGTACTGCCAGCTTTTTAAAATGACAACTTTAAATGTACCATTTACCCTTTTGCAATTTTTCAATGTCCCTCTCCACTTGCCCATCCTTTGTAAACATACATCCTTAATATACCTACGTTTTTATGTTTTTAAGATAATCAAATGATTTTAATGTAATTTCTTGATGGATGTTCATTTTAAATAATAATTAAGTAAAACTTCGATTTTTAATAACTACTTCCACATTTTCTTTATTTAGACAGCGATTGACTCAACTGCCTCAATCCAGTCTGTCGATATCAGCTAGCCTGGCGAAACCGGTCGCTGTCGAAATAATTACAAAAGTGGTAGAAGTCTTTAAACATAGTTTTTATTTCATTATCACATACGTTATTTAATTCTCAGCCTTTATAATTTTAAAATCAGTATTTTAATTTAGTAATTTTTTCACAAGGCTAACAAAAATCAATTTTACCTAGATTTTCGTTCAAAATTATCTTCACCAGCAATCGCTTTGTTCTTTTGATCTCTTGCTTCAAGCCTTCGATAGTACAGATACAATAAAACATAACAGAACACTCGTATACAATCCAAAGCAATGTTGATAATGTAAATGCACTACTCTAAAATCAAAAATAAAATCCATTTCAGTTTAATACAAAGTAAAAAAAATTTTAACTTTTCTTCTTTTTTCTTTCTTTAAAGTTTACTTACTAATTCTATCCAGTCTCTGGCATTAATACAATATGTTACCGAGACGATAATATCGACGAAAACGTAGTGTAGGTAGAACGTTAACTGGAAAATAAATTACATTAACATATACAAAATAGTGGAAAGAGCTATGACTGCCACACGATCATGAACACGTCGATCGCATCGTGATTGTCATTGCGCTGTCCTTAGTATGTTGAAGAATTCACGTGACAATAAAATGGCGATAGATTAGCTATCTATCACATGTCATGATAATCAAGAGAATCAATAGCTAAAAAGTTGTATATGGTAATTGGGTTCAAATAATCTGCTGTACACAGTGGCGGTACTCCAATAGAAGCCCTAAAGCCAGGCTTGCGTAAGATATTTTAAATCAAACCACCCAAATCTAAGTAATCATGCCCCCGCATAAAGCGAGAACCCATCAAATCACCTTCCAACAATGTTCCCACCAGACTAGCCACGAGAGCTGAATGTCTATAAGCCAGAAGAGGTTTTGATTCAAAATTTCTTACGCATGCCGGGCTTCTGGGCTTCTATGGGAGTACCGCCACTGGCTGTAAACATATGTGAAAAGCAACAGGAAACTACCATATTAAAGGCCCAAGTGGTATCCCAAGTACCAGCAAAAATGATACACTTTGCTGCAAACCAATCACTTGGATTAGCGAAGTGTTACAAAATAAACAAATAATTCAAACTAACAAAGAGTCCAATCTACTATCTATCACAATATTATGAAGGACTATGATTTATAGTATAGTAATCATAATTATTCTTGATAAATATAGGCGTTAATACTGGAAATTGCAAATTACAATTTTGTTATGAATTAAAACCCTGTGTTTTACACTCTTTAGATTATTTTTTAATTATATTTAAGAAGGTTTTACACCTTCATAGTCGGTTTATATTTAAATGAGTATTTATATATAGCCTTAAAATGACAGTTTGTAATATGAGTGTGAACGAAGAGAACTTGGAACAGGTGTTTAGGTAGCATGTTCACAGCAGATGGCCGAACGAATAGTGACGTCGAAAGAAAGGTTGGTGCGGGTAACAAAGTGAATGGAGCTTTAAGAATAGTTATTGGAAACAAGAATTTATCAATGAAAGCGAAAACGGCCGTTCACAATGGAGCTCTGGTCCCATCACTAATGTATGGAAGCGAAGAATGGAACTGGCAGAAGAAGGATGAAAGCAGAATAAATGCGGCAGAGATGAAGTCCCTAAGGCGTATGTGTGATAGAACGATATACGACATAATCTCAAATGCTGATATAAGGAAGGAATGTAGAGCGGAAGAAGGTATTATGAACAAAATTATGAAAGGATCGCTGCGTTGGTTAAGACATATGGAACGCATGGATGGAGAAAGAATGGTTAAGAAAGTATGCGTTAATGATGTAAATGAGGTACGGAGTCGAGGCAGACCGAGGAAAACATGGCATGACCAAATTAATCAAATTTTAAATGTTGGTCATGTTAGAAGTCGGAGGAATCGACGTGCGTGTATGACTCGTTATATGAATGTGGAGGAAGCTAGAGAGGTTTGCCAGGATAGAGTAGTGTGGCGGTTCATTCTCTCTGCCTACCCCTGCGGAGAAACGGCGTGATGGTTTGTTTGTTTATTTTTATTATTATGGTTTGATCCTTAATCTTTCAGAGCTGATACGTTGTATTTACCTCAAAATCGTATATTTTGTTCACCAATTCCACATTTGCACAAATCTGGTTACATGTTTTCATAAGTGAAAATAAATTCACAAAATTTTTACTTCTTTTTACGTTCACATTTTCAAATATTCGATTCTCAATCAACAACAAAAGCGCGTTCATATTTGAAAACACACTCTCACCAAGCTTATTTCCTAGAATGGTGTTTATATACACGAGCTGGGATATCATCATAAGCGTCATTGTGGTTATTTGGAGAATCGAAGTTATTACTCTTGTTATAGAGAAAAATGACCAAATGTATATATTTGTAAATTCAAATACTATGCTTAACAAAATATGAAAACCCAACATACACCACACAAGACAAATGTTAAATATGTTAATAAATTTGATCGTATCATAATTCATACTCCCTCCGATACTGGATTCAATTTTATCAAATTTTTCTAATACTCGTAGTATTTGCGAATATTTCTCAAATGTTGTCTTTAACCACCAATAAATGGAATATACGTTTATGATAACAGTATTGTATGCATATATTATATTCAAAAGGTTTCCTACATACGTCAATTCTAAAAGACTTATCATTACCAAATAATGGAATATGAAAGAAAAAGCGCAAAATAAAGAATTGTAAAGTTTTGTGGCAGTTCCTATTTGTCGTATTATATTTCCACTTTTTGTATACAATTGCATGCCGACAAGAAAACACAAGTATTTAGGCCCTTGAATATCGATATTTAAAAAGGATCTATTTTTTATTTTAACTGATTTTTTCTTCATATTTAATATTTCAAATTAGTGCAAAGTAGACGTAACTTTGTACTCACTCTCAATGCTATGAGTACATTATGGCATTTTTATTGATCTTACAATTATAATAATTAACATAACATAAACTGTGTGCTTTATCACTAAATGAATTAGAAAATTAGAAAAAAATATGTTAGTTTTAAGATAACATCGAAAAATATGTATTGATTGGGAATTGCTTTTTTAACTGACGTGTTTATTTATTTTTTATTGGATTCCAAACAAAAGGTTTTTTTGTTATTCTTGGATATTATCTTTTCGGAAGTGCCAGCTCGGAGGCTATTGCTCCCCCCACATGTTGGATTTCTTTTTTTTGGAGATTGTGAAATGGTGGGTTGTGAAAGGGAGAAGTGTGGAGGGATCGGGGTGGCATTGGACAGGACTGGGGTCGTCATGTTGTTTATGTGTGACAGTTGAGTTGTTCGATTTATATCAGCTTGTAAGAAAACCTTATAGTTATAGAATTGGACTATGTGCTATAAAACAGTAACACATTTATCGATTTCAATATTGATTAATCATTTATTCTTATTAATTATTCTTCTTCTTTCTCTTTTAATAGGCGTCATTTTTTTATGGCGTCGAGGTTTCCTGGGACACAGAACTCCAACTGTATCGCCATCTCTTTGCAGGTCTTCCGGGTTGGCGAGTTCCCATTGGCACGTTGTTTGCGGCTGCTTGGGGGAGTCTATCGTCGCTCATTCGTTCTACGTGGTCGCGCCAGAAGCGTCTTCTTTTCCTGCCCCATCTGACCATATCTTCGGTATCGCAGGTCTCACGTATTACTGTCTTTCTCATTCTGTCCCTCAGTGTTTTGCCCAGAATAACGCGGAGTGTCTTCTTTTTAGCGGTTTGTAATAGTGCTTTGGTTCTATTTGTGTCAGCCCTCGATTCTATACCATAAGTCATTATGGGTCTGACACATTACTTAAATATTCGCACTTTGCTTTCCACTCGCATATGCTTGTTTTTCCACACAAAATCATGATATTGCAGCCGCTTTGGTGGTTTGCTCGCGAACTTAATTATAGAGATCCGTTTGGCATGAGAGATCTATGCCCAAGTATTTGAATTTTTGGACCTGTTCTATGGGTTCATTATCAAGTATCAATTCGCAGGTGGTTGGCTGTTTTGAAACTGTCATATACTTAGTTTTACTAATATATATATACAGCTTAGCACTCTGGTTGAATTGGCATCGTCTGCGTAACATATGATATTAATGATCTTATCTCTTATTAATTATTCGTTCTTGTGAATTGAAATAAAAATATTGTGTACGATGTTAGAGCCGACAGCATAGAAAACATGAATTCAAAATCTAGCACAAAAAAATTCCCGGCTGTTACTTGAATTTTTTTCTTTATTAAGTGGTTTAGGAATGCTCTAATGACTTTGTATTCATATTTATCTGCAAGGAAACAAACATAACTTTAATAAAACGTTCACAACAATGTATAGAAATACTGATACAGTAGACGCTCTCTTAACCGGCACCGCTTTAACCGTCTCACCGCTTTAACCGGCCTCTTCTAGGGAGTCTAGGAGACAAGTCGCAACTTGAACGTCTGGCGAAATGGCGTGACTACGCTTTTAAAAAGTCGATTCAACACAACAAGCAGCAGAAAATAACAGAATTTTTTAATCCATTGTAGGCTTTCTTTTTTAAAAAAATTTGGAGTGATGTGTGGCTTTTTCCTGTACATATTTTTTACAGTTTGTGAAATGTTAATTTTTAATGTGTGAGTTTCTAATACAGAATAAAAGTTATTTTTCTTAGTGTTTTGAAAAAGAGTGTTTTTTTTCTTCCTTGCGAAAGTGTTTCTTTTAAATGTGTTTTTCACTACCTTCACTTTAACCGGCTTTTTCGTTATCCGGCCCTGGGTCAGTCCCGTCAAGACCGGTTAAGAGAGCGTCTACTGTACGAGTATTTGGTATATTGTCTTTCATCTTAATAAATAAAATGCAATGTTCGTGGCTTTAAGACCGATTGACACAACAAATACCGAACCACGAAATTTTCACTATTTATTAGTATTATTTCGGCAAAGGTGATGTGAAGTTATAATTCACTTTTAAAATGCATATAAATGAATTCTTAGTATGACAGGCAAATAAATCTTTTAACGCCAAGACGTTAGAGTCTGTATTGGGTTGAACTAATTATTTATTGGATGTCAGTCATAAAATGTGTATGATGTGATTCGCCGAAAGATGGCGTTAAATGACTCGTAGATCGACGAGGATCGACGAGGATCGACTCGTAGTTAATCGTCAGTTGATCGACGTGACATTACTGGATGTGTATTCAAGCAAATTTTTAAATATTAATGATTTTTTTTTTAAAAACGGTTTTTCTTTTTCATTCCTAAAACAATGCTGAAATTTTTTTCATTCAACGAGATTATATAACATTTTAATCCCTATAGTGCAGCTGACTACATTTACAGTTTAAAAAAATGGTTTCAAATTGCGACAGACTACATTAGCAGCTCATATTTGAATTGAAGCCATTTCCCGTTATTTGGGGTCGGCTCTCTTAATACGGCTCCGTCAAGTCTCGTGATCCAGAGTAATCTGGCTGTCCAGTCCCAGCGCCTTCAGGTCGTTCCTAACTGTGGACATCCACGTTGCAGGAGGCCAACCTGGTCCCCTCTTTCTGTCTTCCAGTTGCAGGGTCTTGTGAACGATGTATTCATTGTCTATTGACAGTCTAATCAGACAGACTGCTGCTCACATGGCCGTACCACCGCAGTCGACGTTCCCTAGTTTTTCCGCTATGGGAGCCACTTTTAGGCTACCTCTGATGTGCTCATTTCTAGCTTCATCCAGCATCGGAACCAGGACGGCCCACCTCAGCATCTTCATTTCTGCTACGTGCAGCCTCTGTTCTTCTTGTCGTCTTGCGGCCCAGCATTCCGATCCGTAGAGCATAGCAGGTCTTAAGGCGCCGGCGGTTTTATTAAAGTAAACATAATATGATGATGAACTCGGACTTACGGTCTGTACTGCAAATGTAATCAGTCGCAGTTAGAAACCATTTTTTAGGACTTCCAATGTAGTCACCCGCCTTATAGAGGTTAGAGAGTTTTTAAATAATTACTCGAAAGTATTTGAACTAGTGAATGGAATTGTTTGTTTATAGATTTAAGTATTAAAAATACCGTATTTTGTTAACCCAATAAGAAATTAATTTTAAGTTCTTACCAAAATGTTCTCGTACAATAATCTTCGATAATAGTCTCTTAGTTTGCTTGGTTTGCGCTTTGAAGACTTCAACAGTACACATGAAGTAAAATATGACTGTGAACTCATAAATGAAACACGCGCTTGTAAGCAGTACCGAAGGATTTGTCTAAAAATGAATACATGGTGTTAGATTAGAAGTGGAATGAATCAGCCAAACAATGGAATGAGGCAATGAAATATAAAAAAGCTTACGAAACTTCCCCATTGACCCGAAAAAGAAGAAAAATAAATAAAAATACTTACCAAACTGTAACTTGATATTTTTTGTAAAGAATATGTTATGCAGGTTACTATATCAACGAATGTTATGTAATAATATAAAATCAGCTGTAAGAAAATAATAGATTTTTTAGTTTTATGATTTGAATAATTAAAACAAATGATTTTTTTTTTCCTATTTTTATATACTTTGTATATACCTACACCACTATTATAATTACATATCGGACATGTTTCGGACAACCAGTCCTTCTTCAGTGATACATATTATAAAGATACATAAATAATTAATTTATATTTGTTTACAAATATAATCAATTTTGACAGATTTTTAAACATTTTTATAATTATTTAAATATGTATCATTATAATATGTATCACTGAAGAAGGACTGGTTGTCCGAAACATGTCTGATATGTAATTTTAATAGTGTTGTATATACAAAGTATATAAAAAAATAAAAAGACAGATAAAACATCTACAACACAAAGTATTGCGAACACAGAAGAAAATGAAGACGTCTGTTTCTAGAAGTTTTATTATATTTAATTGGAATGACACGTTTCGCCTTTATAAGGCATTGTCCAATGTGATATATGAAATATATTAAAACTTCTAGAAAACAGAAACATAGTTTCACACCATTGTTCAAAAAATAAATTGTAATAAATTATTTACCTCAATATTAAAAATGAGATTTACGCACTCCATGTTAGACAAAACTCTATTGCAGGAGTCCATTAGTAAAAACAGATTCACGCGACAGTCCGCCATTTTGTCGTTTCTCTCGCACAAGCTGTTCCGTAATTTATTTTCAATGAAATAAATAAACGGGTTGACATTTGAGTTTTCAATTTCAAACATTTTACAAATCGCTGCATTAATAAGTATGAACTGAGAAGCTAGAATGCACACTATCGATGACATCTGGTGAATAAGTATTGTTATTCTAATTGTCAAATAGAAGGACCACACGTAATAATCCAGACAGTCGTACACTATTTGCAAAATGAGTATTGTTGATATGAATGCTAACGGAAAGATAATATTAAATGTATGCAATCGTTTCAGTCTGCCAAATGCTACACTACCATCGAAAGCAGAAGCGACTTTATCGATCTTTCGAATAACACGAAATATAGGAGGAGTTTTTTCTGTGTTCCTTTTAAACCACCAATACATAGAGTATATAATTAGTGAAAATACATTAAATGTTACTAAAATAACTAAAACGTTCCCTTGGGGTAAAAACATACAAAAACCATTAATGGGAGTACTCAATAACACAGCAGAAACTAAGAATAAAATTAAATTCAATAGTTTTATTGATAATCCTATCGATTTTAAAACTCTTCCGTTTTTTTCATAAAGTTGCAGTCCTGTTAAATAGCAGAGGTATTTGGGTCCCTGGATATCAAAGCTGAGAATATATTCATTTGTTACATCCATAGCATTTCCGCCAGCCATTGTTATTATAAAAACGTATTAATACTTTGTTATAAATATTTCCTAGAAATGAAAGTACCAGTATACCGATAAACTTTTCGAATCTAAAACATGTTTGTTCTTGATAGCTTATATAAGTTCTCGTAGAACATTTCGTGTGCGTAGTTTAATCTGGTAAGGGATATAATTTGTTAATTAAAACATGCTTAAAAAAGATTATCGTCTATTAAAACTGTTTATTTACTTAAATTGTGTTTGAGTATATCAAAATATATTAATTATGTTATATAGTCACGTTATCTTATATAATCATTGAACCCAGGACCAGAAAGATATATGGTGATTATATGTTACGTATAGTCAGCCTGACTCCACGATGTTGAGACATGGACTCTCAAGTTAGATATTAATAACCACCTGGAGGCAAAACAAAAACAACTTTTAAAAACATTGGTGTGGATTGTTTTACTGTACGGCTGCGAGACTTGGTGCCTAGGCGAAAGAGAGCGTAAAAGGCTGGAGGCATTTGAGATGTGGACCTACCGACGAGTTGCCCATATTTCATGGAGGGATCACATTACAAATGAAGAAGTTCTCAGCAGAGTTGAAGAGAGTAGGCACGTGTTGAACACCATAGCGGAGAGGCGCGCAAGATGGATTGGTCATGTGTTGCGACACGAATGTTTCCTGCATAATGTGTTGTAGGGAATGGTCGAGGGATCGATTGGCAGAGGACGACCTCGCCAAGAGTACCTAGACCAGATTTACCGAGATATGGGCTGCACCTCTTATGCGGAGTTGAAGAGAGTTACCGAGGACCGAGCGAAGTGGAAGAGGAGATGCATCGCCCTGCTCCAGACCAATCATTAGATTGAGACCGGAGAAGAAGGAGGCATTTAAAACGTGGATTCAACGTTGGATGCTATGGATATCCTAGAGCAGTGGTTCCCAAAGTGGTCCGTACGGACCCCCAGGGGTCCCTGGGATCATTTAGGGGGTCCATGAAAAATGTAAATTAACTTGGGGGTCCCTGAATAACGTCGTTCGTCGTCGTCAAGGTTTAATATAAAATAAACAATTTTTAGATTTTTTTATTACTGAGAAGTTATAATAAATAAAAACGGATATATACGTCGGCGCCATTTTTTTTAAGCTCATTCGTGAAAAACAGCCGGTCAATATTGGCGGCGGCCTCTTTTTTTGTTCATTTGTGAAAATCGGATCACGAATGAGCGAAAAAAATCATTTTGCTCTGTGTCAGCTTCAAAAACTAATTTTATAGTAGGTGAATTGAAAAAAAAAACAATATTACGAATTAAGGGGGTCTGCACAAAATAAAAATAAAATCAGCAGGACGTCCACGGGACAAAAAAGTTTGGGAACCCCTGTCATAGAGACATTGTACAGTAATATAATAAAATATTATATTTAAATTCAGTAGTGTTAAAAATAAACAAATATTTTTTTTAAACACAATTGTATATTAAAGTCGGCTGTAATCAATTTAAATTATATTGTACATAAAAAAAACATTAATATCAATATCTAAATTCACTAAATTTTACAAAATAATGTTAATATTATTTTTGTATAGAATTTTGTTTACCACCCCTGATCTGTATGTAATGTTTTTAAAGGAGTAAGTATATAAGAGTACCACCAGTCTGTTAATGCCAGCTAGCCTGGTCAAACCGGTCGCAGTCGAAATATAGACAAAAGTGGAATTATTTATTAAAAAAAAGTTTTTTTTTTTTTTTTTTGGTAAACAAGGTAGTTGTTTTTAATTTCATGCATGATTCCAGGTTTTGATGTATGAAATTAAAAAAATATATAAATAAATATTTTCTCAATGCTTTTTATTTTACCGAAATAAGTATGATATAATTATTTTTATAACAGGTACGCGTAGGTCGCAAGTCGCGCGAATATTTGCTTGGGCAGTGGGTTACCTTTATTGCACACGGCGCACGGGCGTTTTAAGGTTCATGTCTAAAAAAAAAAATTTAACTAATTTGTTTTTATTCAATAAATTTTTATTAATAATCATGACGATTTCATGATTGACATGATTGAAATTTTATGTCGATTCCTCAAGATACGGGAAAATAAATATCCAGAATAAATAATAAAATAAAACAAATACAACATTAAATATTAATTGTATCCCAATAGAGACGAAGATGTAAATTATTTGGAAACAGAATATGGTGGTCGAGGCGTTAACAGGACTTATGACCTATCATTGGTTGGGTTAAGCGATCGCTTTATGTAATACAACATTCCCCATATCACCCTTCTTACGACCACCACGTCTGATAACTATTTTTGGAAGATGTATATATGCTACTATGTTGAGAAACACTTCACATATTTTAGATCAATCTACACTAGCGCCATCTATTAAGAACCCTTTTTAAACCTTTAATAGATGGCGCTAGTGTAGATTGATCTAAAATTAGTTTTAACAGTTTAGTTTTATTGACAATTGGGTCGTAAGTGCTCCCCGATTTGTAATAATCGTTTAATCCAAGCAGTAAACTAATGGTTTCCGGTGATTCTAGGTAAAAATCATTTAAAATTAATTTGTTTCTTAAAACAAGTGTTTTCTTTACGTATGTACCCATTTTCTATTTTCAGCTTTCAGTTTTCAGCTTGGATTTCAGATCTAAACTGAAAACCCATATTTTTCATTTTTCATTCCTAATTAAAATTTGTATATTTTGTTCTACGAGTAATATACTTTCTAACCAATCGCGAATATCAGATGGAGAGTTCATTTTTAGATTTAAAACACTTCTCATTGAGGTGATTACATCACAAAAACGGCGCTTAAAAAATTAATAAATTATTATTATTATTATTATTATTAATTATTATTGTAATTATAACTATATAAAAATTGCTATGTAATTACCATAGAATTAATTCAAATTAAACCATTACCAAAGAATTAATTCAAATGTGGATTTATAAAATATGAAGGCAAATATACAGTAAACTTAATATTAAATTTCGGATGGTTGAACTAAAAATATAATATATGAAACAAGGGAAGCCTGGAAAGAAAAAAAGAAATTTAAATTGATAGCAAACAAATTTCCCGGTTTAATGTAAATCTCCCGCCTGGAAACTGATCGAAAGAGCATACACAGGTCCTTGTGGTCCTTGGCATCTGCAAGAAAAACGATTCAATCTTACATTTTTGTTTCATAGTAAACACAATTGTAGACGCTTTATTACAACACAAAGTATGGCGAATATAGAAACTTACTACCATTGTAGACTTTCATGTAAAGTTTAAAAATTTATTTGAGATGAATCCACTAGACCAGTGGTGGGGATGAATCCACTAGAATAGTGGTGGAACAAACTCAAAAGAGCTAAATTTAAGCAGTACAAAAGTTTTAACCCTTTGTAACCCGTTGTCGCCGCCACGGCGACATAATAAATATTTTAACAACTCCGATGGCGCCGCAGCGGCGACATAAACAATAGGTTTACATTTTATTGTTTAAAAAATAAAAGGGTCGTCTTACAGGTATACAAATGCTGTATTTAGTTGTATACAGTACCCCCTGGCGATAGGTTGTGCTTTTTGCTGTTTTTAATTCATGACAATAACTATAATAATTTTTACTTCCCTTTAAATATGGAAGACAATGTTGAATTCAATGATAGTTAAGACGAGTTTGTTTTCGAAGAGCATAGTGACATTTCAGATAAAACTTCTATAGATTAAAATAGTGAGAGTGATTTCATGGGACATAGACAAAAAAAAATCGCGTGTTTTGGACATTAGTAGCAGTTTAAGTATTTATTTTTCTGCTTTCTAAAATACCAAAGGTTAAAAAATTATAAAGATTAGAATATGGCAATTTTTCTTTTATTAACAATCTTATATGATAATTAATAAATATTTCTCAACATAACTACATCCTTTTATTTACTGCCTTAACAAAACACATATTTTTCTAATTTTCCAAAAATATCGTAATTTTTCCTCATATTTTTACATTACACTCTATGGAGTAGCTGGTATACCATATTTAAAAAAATTGGAGTACAAAGGGCGGGTCAGCCTCACCCGCGTGGCGCACCTCGCTCACAAGCTATCGCCGAACGCAGCACGTCTGCGTATCGAGTAAGTACTTGTATTTACTCGTTTAGTAATAAATAAATATTAAATAAACATTGCTTTTTTATTTGGTGTACCTCTAGATTTTTTTGATTTGATAGGTAGATTGTACGTTGAACACAAAAAGTTTGCGGAACACTGTTCTAAACCACTTTTTCTTCATTCTTTTTTTTCGATTTGTTTGTAATTGTACATGTTATTATCTCAAATCACAAAAATATGTGTTAGTACGAAAAAACGTATTTTAGTACCAAGATCTTCAGCAAAAAGCAGGACCTTGACGAGGGCTACTTGGATAGACTTGTGTGTAGAAATCAACAACTCGGCAACACAGCATGTCAAGAACACTACCATGATGTCAGTAGCCGCCCACGACACTGATTGCAATACACTCAGAAAATTCTGTAAACATTACAATTCTCATTGATTTAATTTATATTGTTAAATACCACCTAATTTTTTTAAAATACTGATAAATAACTAACTTAGTAACTAACCACCCCGTCGTATCCTCGATGGGGTAGGTAGAATGAATGGACTGCCACACTTTTCTTTCCTGACATATTTCTCTCGCTTCTTCAACATTCATACATCGTGTCGTGCACGCGCGTCGACTTCTCTAACTCCTCACATGGCCGACATTCAATATTTGATTTATTTGATTGCTGGGAGTTCATGTCGGTGAAAAAAGTCTATTCCACGCGATTTAAATAGAGGTAAACGTGAGTAGATTAGCAAATCATCATTTACACATTTATAACATAGATTGTGTGAATTATAATCCGTAAATAGTCATACCTATAACAGGGTACTTATTTGGCAAAAGGTCCTAGATGCGTTTTTTTATGAAATTGAGTTAAATATACCATCAGTATTATTTTTGCACACTTTATGTTTTGACAAAACGTTGGAGCTGTGCTTTTTTTAACATTTTTTATGCATTTTATTTTATGCACAATTGCATTCAATCCCTATTTTTTTTAAATATGTAACTAACTAACTAACTAACCATCACTGCCACACTTTTCTTTCCTGATATATTTCTCTCGTTTCCTCAACATTCATACATCGTGTCATGCACGCGCGTCGATTTCTCTGACTCCTCACATTGCCGACATTAAATATTTGATTTATTTGATCGTGCCATATTTGATTTATTTAAATATGTACATATATTTTTTTAATTTTGTTACTGAAAATTGACATTTGAAATAAAATTTTGGAAAAAAAATAACATTTTTATAAATAATCGAAATAATGTAAAAACCTTTTTTTGCTCTCTTGTAAAATTCATAAAAAAGCAGTTGGGACCTTTTGCCAAATAAGTACCGAACAGTAACATTAGAATTTTGTGTCTTTTAAATAAAGGTGTGAACAGAACTTTTTTTTATAAGAAACACTAATTAAAATTAATAATTTATTAAAAATCACAATTGGCGTTGATAGATCAATGAAATTTATTGTTGGCAAGCAAAATATTGAATTTTAGAGAAGGGGCAATGGGTCTGCAGTCCGGCCAAGTTGGGGAAGCGCTGATATACTCGTATATCATATTCAAGTATTTAGGATGTACATACCTGATTTTTATTGGTCCTTACATTCATCATTGTAATTGTATACATGGAATTCAGAAATGATACTAAAATTGTTGTTAATATCTAAAAAAAATTATGTATTTTCATATTTGTTTGATGATTTTTTTTATCCTATAAAATATAGTAATGCTAAAATACAAAATTGATTTCATGCTTGACATGTTTCATCTGAATATGGTATTTTCACAATGTAAATTGTTTATAATGTTGATAATTTTAAACACATTGCTTGGGGGCATTTTTTCACCGCTTAGAGCGAACAATTTTTTTCAAATCAAATCAGTTTACTTCATCAACAGAAATGGGTTATGAGATGCCCATCTTTTCGAAGCTGCAGAGAGTTGGCCCCAAGCATTCCCAAAAGAAATGTAAAAATGTAATGTAAACAAATACACGCATATATACGTTTCTATAACTTCTGAGCCATTGCTTACTTTCAATAAATATAATAATTTAGTTACCTTATAAAAAATGTCTTGGCTCTAATGATATAATTGATAGTTGCGCTTAAGTGGATCCCGCAAACAAGGTGTTTATTAAGAGATTACGCCAATATTATTTTAATTCAGATTTTATGTGATTTCAATCATTTTTCAAGTAACGGTGAATATGTGGTAGAGTTACCTCTTTATTAAATATCCTTATTAATATTTCCAAATTATCACATATTGTGTTGAAAGAAATCAAAATTTTATTGATATGTTTGATTTCCTTTATATTTTTTTCGCCGAAAGAGTTACATATTACATCAGTAGAAGCAATTCTAAATGCCGAACAAATCTGATTTTTGATTGAAATAAGATAAAAGATCCCAATCATAGTCAATACATGGAACTGATATATAGTGATGGATTTCCTCGCCCCGATGAGGAAAAAAAATATGCCAAACGGCAGATTACTGTTTTTGATAATCATGCGGAGGGCATGAGCCAAACAAACAGTCGCAGTGTACAAGGGAAAATAGAGCAATATGCAATTGAGTATCTTTTGATTTTTATTTCCGGAAATTGGACCATTCTCGTAGTAACACTTCAGAACGTTCAAAATCTCAGGGTACTTAGCGAAGATTTTGCTGTACCAGAAATGCAGATTGCTAACTGATAAAGAAGTGAACATCAATAAACGTGTAAATATCATAACACTAAACTTTATATTTGAAATTTTATTTCCCAACATATACGAAAATAAATGTGCAGAATAAAGTATAAAATAAAACAAATACAACAGTTTAGTTTTATTGCCAATCGGGGAGTAAGTGTTCCCTGATTTGTAATAATCGTTTAATCCAAGCAGTAAACTAATGATTTTCGGTGGCTCGAGGTAAAAATCATTTAAGATTGATTTGTTTATTAAAACAAGTGGCCTCTTTAGGTATGTTCCCATTTTCTATGGTTACTAAATTGAACTACGAGTATTTCGCTAAAATGAAATGAGGTATTTCAACAGTTTATTATTTTTAACAAGTATTATATTTTCTTTACAACTGTTGCAATTGTTGATTATGACACGTGGATTGAAGTATATTTTAAAAGACAAACGAATTTTACTGTATTAAATAAATAATGTAAATTATTTAGTAACACTATAATGATAATTTATGTTTGTTTATTGAACCTTACGTTATTTTAAAATTTACTAATTGTTTGTACATAAATATTTATGTTATAAAAATATATTACTTGTATAACACAGAAGACTCTATTGTGAATATGACAAATAAGTAAAAAAATAAACAAATGAAAAAAATGCTATATATTTTAGGGTATCATTTAGACAAGAAATGGTAAATATTATGATAGTTCAAAAACATTTTAATTAATTGAATTTCACGTTCTCTTATTGTCAAACCATACATGATATGTAAAAAATATCACAAAAATGTGTCACACTATCAAGCAAGTTAAAAATATTAGTTTAGTTGGCGTGCCTATTTAGATTATTATTTTAAGAATGATCAATTCAATTTGCAACTTTTTTATTTAACCAATATTTTTTATCGTTTGTCTAAAACAAATTTATCCCACACATATGCAAATTTTGTAAAAGTCAAAACATTTCCAATTTGTATATAAAGCACTCACTTTGTGGATATACTCGTACATTTTAAACTTATAGATATAAAATAATAAAACAGTTTGTATTTAACCACGGTATGGTTATTAAGTTGATGATAACCAATTTGGTTTGGACCAAAGCTTCATCAGGGCAATAGAATACCTAAACTAAACTAAAACTATCATAATCAAATGATTTTATAGAAATCTCTAGATGGAAGTTCATTTTAAATAATAATTAAATAAAACAATGTTTTTTTTAACTACTTCCACGTTTTTCTTTATTTCGACACCGAGCCTGGCGAAACCGGTCGCTATCGAAAAAGACAAAAGTGAAAGTAGTTAAAAAACATCGTTTATTTAATTATTATTTAAAAATACCATATTAAAAACATTTTATGTTATGGTATTGAATATTTATAACAAATTGTTGTATTTATAGATATAATCATTTGCTCTTGGAGTAATTCCCCATTTCTTTCACTAGTATTCTAGGTATTTTTAATAACTGCCTGTACAATAGCGAAAATCTCAAAATAGAATAATTTAAAAACAAAACGATTGTTGTAGATTTAAAATCGCAATTTTTGATATCGTATAAAATATAATACAATTAGGAACGAAGGAATAATCTAAGGAAGGCGAAAAATACGATTAAAATAAAAAGTCTGTTGATGGAAAATAAGTGGATTTTTATTGTACGTACACTTTTTTAAATCAAAAGTTAGTTAAATAAACAAATAATTTGCATGTTAAATAAAAAAATATGTACTTAAACATACGTTTTTTTTTTTAATTTTCAGTAATTTTTCTCGACATGTTTTTAAAATTACTAGTACCTTCATCACCGGGAGAACGATATAAAGAGTTTGTGTCTTGCTCCCGATAAAGAAGATATATTTCTTTCGAAATATGTCTAGAAAAATAATCCCAAATACTGATGTCCATCTTTTAGCAGTTGTACTTAATTATAAATTGTGTCCATGTAAAGTGCTTAATAAGCACTTTGAGCAGTGGAAAATGTATTTCGCCCGACGGGAGGTTAATGAAAGTCATTGAAATTTGTCGATTGGATCAAAAATATTGTAAATGAAGTAATAGAAGCTATTAATGAGAATATAAAAGAAAAATTTATTTTGAAAAGTCCCCCGGCTGTTATGTGTACCTGGCGCTGTGATACGTAACGGAACAATAAAGTTAATTGTTTATGGTCCATGGGATCTGTAACAAAAAATTTCATAGATTAATTTTGTTAAAGTCACTTATTCGAATATCAATGCCGTCTTGAAAGTATTAATCAGGTCGTAAACACCATAAACAATATTTGCAACATGGAGATTTATGGGGCCGTAAGTAGTGTTGGAATCAGTGAAGTTTCTATGTGCCTCGTCCCTCGATCTCTTTTTATTTTGATTATAAATATAAAATACGTTAATACAGTAGAGTTGTGGAAAATATTGTCTGAATATAGAATAAGTACAAAACTGATCACGGCAATTAAGTCGCTATACACGGAAAGCACTGCTAGTGTCAGAGTAAATGGAGATCTTACAGCCTGGTTTGATATCAATAAAGGTGTCAAACAGGGTTCCGTAATGTCCCCGTGGTTATTTAATCTGTATATGGACAATTGTATGAAAGAGCTGAAAGGGTTGGATGTAGGTGCCAAAATGAGCAGAGTGTCAGTGAGCTGTCTCTTGTATGCGGATGACGCTGTCCTACTTGCTGACAACGAGCATGAACTACAAGTCCTGGTGAATTGTATGTATGAGGTATGCATGCGAAATGATCTGATGATGAATGTTAATAATTCCAAGGTAATGATTTTTGAAAAAGAAGAAATCATGACAGTCTGCAACATTAGCGTGAATGGTGAAAATTTGGAGCAAGTAGTTTAGTTCGTGTATTTAGGTAGTATGTTTACAAGAGATGGGCGAGTGGAGAGGGATATTGAAAGAAAGGTTGGGGCAGGCAACAAAGTGAATGGTGCACTTAAAGTTGGCATCGCAAACAAAAACCTATCCAAAAAAGCTAGAATGACAGTGCACAATTTCCGATATTCAGTAAGCTTGTCATGAAATTTTTCATTATACTAACTTACATTACATTTGGTTAGTTTTGTATTGTTACGAGGGTTCTTTCAGAAATACCATGAGTCTCAAAGGTTCTGAAGACATAGAAAGGTTAAATAACCTTGATCTACACGATCGAATAGAAGAAAATGATTATTATCTTAAGACAACACTAGTGGACATAAGGTAAAAATGTAAGTATCGTACCAAGATTGTTGAACAGCAAGGCTTTAGTTAACGCCACTTGTAGGGCTCTGGTTATCCTCTCAAGTAGTTCAGCCACACAGACAGTTAGGAATATTCCGATAAAGCAATTTACTGTGCATATTCCAAATATGAATAAAAACGCGTTACTCTAAAAAGGTAAGCAAGTATAACTACATTGTTTTATTATTCAAATTTGTTTGTTTAATACGAGTCATTAAAATGTTTGCTATATAGTTAATATTAACCCTTCATTTCATGGTGTAGAAAATTAGCTACAAACCAAAAAATCTACTAATATTTTTTGTATATTTGAATTTCATAATCGCAAATTATTGTTGTACGCTATACTCTACATACCCATCTATCTATTAAGGTACACAAGGTATCGCTAATGGCGCTAGTATACAAAAAATATTTTTAATTTTGATTGACGGTTGACCTGCTTTGATTACAGTCAGTTTATCAGACAAATTTTGAGTTTAAAAAAATAATTAATTCACGTATAAATAAATAAATTTATTGTAAGTTATAATGTGGCTATAGAAATGTGGCTCCATCGCCGATTGCTCAGAGTTCCCTGGACAGACATGGTTACCAATACCGAAGTCCTGAGGCGAGCTAGAGTTGACAGGGAATTGTTATCAACTATCAAGGTTCGAAAGATCTCACATCTGGGTCATATACTGCGTGGGGAAAAGTACTACCTTCTCCAACTGATATTGGAGGGGAAAATTGAGGGACACCGAGGGCTCGGAAGGAGACAAATGTCCTGGCTGCGAAACGTGAGGGAGTGGACCGGCATCCGAAGTGTGAAGGAGCTGTTACGAGCGGGGCAGGACAGGGACAGGTTCGACGAGGTGATCGCCAACGTTGGGGGGACCCGACAGGGCACTTGAAGAAGAAGAAGTAAGTTATAACATAATAAACTATATTATGAAATATTATCAAATTGAGCTTTCTAGTCAATTTGGTAGAAACACATTTTAATCGCCATCGGTATATAAATAACGAAACATTTTTTTTTAATTTTCCCATGTACTATTTTCCAATACATAACCTTTAAATTTTTTTGTTAAAATTTAAAAAAACAACATGAAATTAGGGGTTAAGAATAGACTGACATAACAAGGCATTCTGTTATTAAAATACTATTATATTGCAAGATTACTTAAACTATAATATGTTATTATTTCGGTACTTATTTGGCAAAAGGTCCCAAATGCGTATATGCATTTGGGACCTTTTGCCAAATAAGTACCGAATTGTAGGTATCTTATTAACCTTCTCTTACCGATGCTGTGTAGCTAGTACACATCGCTTCTAATAATTTTAATATTTCTTTAAATGTATTAACAACTGGGTTTATTTTCTTTATTATACGTTTACGCTTCCATTGAAATAATGAATTATTAATTAGTAAATTCTTATTGGACACAGAATAAGTATATTAATGAAAATCAGAGACATCGTTTGTAAGTCCAGTGGCGGTATTCCCATAGAAGCCCAGAAGAAGAATAAAAAAACCCAAATTTAAGTCATCGTGCCCCCGTATAAACCAACAACCCACCAAACCACCTTCCAACAATGTTCCCATCAGGCGTAAGAGGAATAGCCACAAGAGCTGAACCTCTGTAAGCCAGAAGAGGTTTTGATTCAAAATTTATTATGCAAGCCGGACTTATGGGCTTCTATGGGAGTACCGCCACTATTTGCGACATACTGGTGGCACAATATTACGCATTCAACTTTAAGTTGTTAATAATATACTCTGTTTAATTTAAAGTCTTCACATTTCACTATTGCTACTACTATATTTCCAAGCGCGAGAATAACAAAATAGGTTTTGTTCTATAATCTGTCTTAGATGGTTGTGACGAGCAGACATTCTCGCTTGACGTTTTTTTCAAACTTGGTGAGCGTTTACCGATTTTTTAGCAGTTGTATTTCAAATGTTATCACTTGCGACTTCAAGCAATACCCTATGAATATCAGATTTTATAAATTCAAACACTAATTTCGAAGTGTGCGGTGATTACATTGCAGCGTCTCGCGCGGAATTTTTACTACCGTAAAAGAAAGGTTAACAACCACCGTATTATAAATAATATGAAAAATATGTTTTTTGAATACTAACCATACAACTATTGACTGTTATAACTATTGTTATAGAGCATATCGTGTTGACGAAAGATATTAAAAATGTTGACATGAGCTAAAAAAAAAATCACATTAATTTTTACAAAATATTACAGCCTCTAGCCGTCCTTTCCTGGACGTGTGCTTCCTTCATCTGCTTCCACCTCTATCGATCCTGGTCAACACGCATCCTTGTAGTACCGGCGGGAATGTCGTAACTCCATCGATGTTAGAAAAGCCTTGATTTCTGGTCGAAGGTCCTAGGACGCCAGCAATTGAGGCGTTTTTTCCATCCATTATCGGAGCTGCGAGTGACATGATCAACCCAGCTCCAATTTAACCCTGCCGCTCTTCCGATTATTATGTTTTGGCAATAGTGGTGTTTCTCACCCTTCTCCAATATTTCGCTTTCCACAGGTTTTACAGAATAAAGGAATGAGGGCTATACTTGGTTGGGGTAGATTTATAATACATAGTAGGATTTCAACAATGTTAAGCAAATTAAAAATATTAAATTCAAGAAAACTAGTTCTTTACAATACTTTGATTTTTGTTTATAAAATTAAGAGTAATATGGTGCCTGCATATCTAACTAAAAATTTAGGATATAGTTATGAAATACATGACTACTTGATGAGAGGTCGTGATAGATTCCGACTCCAGAGACCCAGACTTGAAAGTACAGAGAAAGGTGTTTTTTATAGAGGATTTAAATTATATAACGAATTGTCAAATGAGGTAAGAGATGCTGGTTCTCTCGCGATCTTTCGCCGTAAATGCTTTCAATATGTTCTAAGTACCGATATTTAATGTTTATATTGTTTTAATCATTTGAGTTTTTTATATCATTAATTAAATGTTTATAAAAGATTTTTTTATAAGTTGTAAAATGTCCCTGGAATTTTTTATAACTTTATTTAATAAATAAATAAATAAATAATAAATAATAAATAAATAATAAATAAATAATAAATAAATAATAAATAAATAATAAATAAATAATAAATAAATAATATATAAATAATAAATAAATAAAAAATAAATAATAAATAAATAAATAAATAAATAAATAAATCAATAAATAAATCAATAAATAAATAAATGAAAAAATTAATAAATAAATAAATAAATGAATGAATAAATAAATAAATGCTATTCTTGGATTTTTTTAATATTACGATATCCACTATCAAATATAAAATATGTTCAATTCAATACATACCTCTTCATTATAAATACTGTTAATTTTGTTCAAATTATCGACAATCAAAATAAAATTTTCCAACAATCCATCGAAACTATCAATTTTCTTCATGTTAAATTTTTCGAATCGAGCATAAAATGGAGTGGTGGGTGATACACAAAACACGGAAGAAATATGTTCATTGATGGCAGAAAGATGGACGATACCTGTTATAACGAGCATCTGAAATTGGTAGAGGGTTAAAAACTTTCTTGCTTCTATAACGAAGAACAGAAAATATTCTTGTAATAATCCCGAAGTCATTATGCCGTGGACGATCTGACACACGCAAACAAATATCGTAAAAACATTTAACGAAGCAAACACAATATTAAACTGGTTACAGACGGCATTTAGATTAATGGTAGTAATTAAATCATAACTCTGAAGGACTTTCAATATTTCAGGGCTTTTGGAGAAGATTTTTTTAAACCAGAAGAGTGTACTGCTTACTACTGACGCCAGGTGCGAGAGGAAAATTAAATACCCCATAATAAAAACGCCCGCGTCTGAAAATTTTGAAAAACTGTTTTTTACGTGTAAGGCAAGAAACGCCAAAGAAAAAATGCAAATTAATAAATAATACAGCTTTGTTTTGTAACATATCGGGGTGTAAGAATATTTTCCAATTTTATAATAATCTTTCATCCCAAATAGTAAGCTTAAAATGGTCGGCGGTTCAATATAAAAATAACCCGGATTTTTCAAAATGATAGCACTTCTCGTAAACTCCATTTTAAGTCAGTGCAAACCGTTCTACGGTTTATAAATCAATAAAGCTAAATGTCGCATAAACAATTTATAGTACATATAGAGAGCACTTTCAAAAAGTCTAATATAAAGAAATGAATTAGGTAGTTCAAATAATTAAAATGAGTACCTCTGTTATTATAACGTGTTATGTGGCCATATAAAAATTGTAACACGTAATGTAATCGGCCAATGCTTCGGCTAAAGTGTGGGTCAGTAAAAAATTGAAAAAAGTCGGGGATCATCAAAGAATTAACAAAAAGTTAAATATTTATTTATTTTTTCATAATTATTTTTATAAAAATAAATAGTCATTGTTGTTCAACTTTGAATATACATCTCTCTCTCTCTCTCTCTGGTTTCAATCCTGGGATTAGTTTGCAGCAATTTCCTCTATTATTCTCTTCCATTCTTCCCTGTCTTGTGCGGCTCTTTTGAAATCTGCATATGATGAGCAGCGCACGTCCACCAACAGGTCCTCCAGGTACTCTCGGCGTGGGCGTCCCCTAGAGTTTGTCCCCCTCGGTCATACCTTCCATTATGGCATGCAAGAGGCCTTCTTGTCGTATTACATGGCCGGCCATTCGGACAAGGTCCTGAGCAGGTGCTATCCTCCTTCCATTATTTGGAGAACCTCCTCATTTGCAATGTGGTCTCTCCAGGAAAAACCAATAGTCTTCTATAGGACCACATCTCAAAAGCCTCTAGTCTCAGTTTATCTCTTTCGGATAGGCACCATGTAATATAATAGAATCGAATAATATAGACCTAAAACTGAGAATACTCCTCATCAAGACTTATGCATGGAGTATCTTGATGCACGGCTGCGAATATACATACAACAATAATATTTGTAGCGATACAGTCGGCTCCAGTCAAGCTACCTGTATATAAATCGATTTTACACAAATCGATATTTCCCAAATTCGTACACATATTACTAAAAAACATAACATGTAATAAATACATACCTAATCATAAAATAATCGCTATAATTTTCAAAGTAGATCAGTAAGATTTGTGGACTGAATCAAGAATATGGTATATGAAGTAAGAGTTGCTAAAAATGAGAATATGAAAGCGAAGTTAACAACAAAAACATTTCCAGCTGTTATTTTAATCTTGCAATAGGACACAAAGCCGTGTAGTTTCTTTATTTGTTTGTGCTTCTTGGTATCTGCAAAAGTAATACATACATGTTTCATTATTAAACGTGAATAAAAAAACTAATTGAATCAAACTGTATCTGAAATTGAGAGCTATTAAGTTAAAGTGATTTTTTGGACGAAATGCGTCAAAGAAAATTGTCTACCTTAACGGTTATTTCTTTATATATTGTAACTAACTAACTAACCATCACGCCGTTTCCCTGAAAGGGTAGGCAGAAAGAATGGACTGTCACACTTTTACTGATGCGGCACTCCATTCTTCTCTTTTCGCCCCGCGGGAGACGCGGTGTGATGGGTTGCGAACCTCATCGCCACCAATAGGCATCATCTCCCGCGCACACTTCGATCGTCCAACACCCACAAAATAAATCTAAAACAAATAATATAAAATACAATGATATAAAAAAAAAATAACAAAATATAAATAATTTAACACAAAATGTTCTTTTTAGATGGTGCACATATTGTCTATTTAATTTATGTTCCACGTATCCACCGTTTTTTTAATTTAGCACATAAAGTAAAACACATAATGTTTTTTTTCGATGTTGCACATGTTAACATGGACGATCTGGACTTTTGTGTTTATTTAATTTATGTTATACGTATCCACCGTTTTTTAAATTGGCTGTAATTAGGCACTTAACCAGCAAGAACTTTAAAATAATATTGAAGAAATTATTCAAATTGTCATTGGAACAAATGAAAAATTTATTTTTACACCTGTCAAAATTCTTTATAAAAACGATAAAACTAATATAATTTTAACAGCAAAACAGTACAAACGTATTACGTGTCACAATTAACTATTATAAAGTGCGGCAACAATCCAATTGACCAAAACAATTCACTTTTGCACGAAATATCTCCAAATTTACAGGAGCACCACATGAACCAAACCAAATTTTCAAAATCAGAATAAACAAATATATACTGTATACTATACTATTATATACATATGTACTGGATACTGTGTCGGTGACAGAGGAGGATTTGTCCTAAGGCCCAGTAGACCCGGGTCTAGGGCGGCCAGATATAAGGGGCGACCAAACGTGGCAAAAAAAAATGTAATAAGAAAATACGGGCATACGCGGGTAAGGCTCGCGTCGCGCGTCGCGCGTCGTTGCGAGCGTCAATAAAAATAGCGTCTAGATTTTTTGTAAACGCACTGTCATTCATACTTTTGCAAACGATCTCCCTGTCGTGAACGGACTCTACTACACGGTCTAGGGCGGGCAAGACTGCAAATCCGCCACTGGTCGGTGATTACAGATAACATAATATGTTCATAGTTCATTTCGGACAAAAAATCACTTAAGATTTTATAGCTCTCTAGCTACATATATAAATATAATTATCTTTCAAAGATAGAAGTTTAATACCAAGTTTAACGAAGAGCAGGACTTTTATAAGGGCTACTTCTAATAGTTTGTTAGAGTATTCCAACAGTTCGCTAACACAGGCCGTGAGAATAACTACCACCAGGTCATTCAAGGAGCACAGGATCGCCATGCACAAAGGCATACTAGGCATACTATTCTAAAAATAGAAATTAATTTTCATAATTTCATACAAGCACATGTTATTTTTTTATCAACTTAAGCGTTAATACTCGTCACACGGTGATGAATTTCGAGTGACTAGTGATTCATTCGCATCGCGAATCGCGACTGTCGCGCGGGCAAGACGTGTGTACATTTCTTGCATTTATTTTATATTGTTTATTGGTTTATTCACTATAAATTCATTTAATAGTTAATTACAACAATCAACCTGCAGCAATTGTCTTATTTAAATTTCATTTTTAACTCTAAACTAAGAGTCCATCACGGTGAGATGAATTTAGTACCGTAAAACGAGTGTTAACACTGTCGTTATCCCAAAAATTATAAAATGAAACACTGTATTTTCCTCTCTTTAATTATTATTCTTGACATTTTTCGGAGTATATTGTTTTAATCTAAAATAATGAAAATAATTTAAAAATTCTAGCATTCAATTTATTGAAATCAAAATTTTGGATAGATTTTATCGCCCCCTCGATGATAGAGGTTCAAAAAATATGTATTAAGAAACGTAAATCCAAATATAATAAATTTGTTTTAATTTATAAATTTTAATTTATATTCATGTATTAAGAATATGTACTATACATTACTGTATGTTAGAGTTATTTCAATTTCTTTACTTACTCCATTTGACTTTTGGCTAGATAACAACGACAATATTGTTATTGATATGATGATATTAAAAAATGAAACCAATATGGATGTCAGTAGCTGAAAAATAAAATAAAAATATTAGATACAAGTAAATGAATAATTTTTAATTAATTTACTTGTATGTGTACTTGAATACATGTACGTATGTATGTTAGTGAATGCATACAGGTATATTTGTATGTATTACATGCATGTGTTAGGAATGCATATGACATATGGAACGCATTGATGACGAAATAATGCTTAAGAAAGTGTTAGTTAGTAGATGGAGTAAGAACTCTAGGAATACCAAGGAAAATGTGGTGATACCAAACTAATAACATTTTAAAAGTCGGCCATGTCTGAAGAATTGATGTGCATGTATAACTCGCTATATTAATGTGGAGAAAACTAGACAGATGTGTCAGGATATAGAAGTGTGGCGGTTCATTCTATCTGCCCACCCCTCCGGAGAAATGGTGGGACATTTTGTTGTTGTTTGAAACAACCAAGTACCCTCTTTTAAAATTTGGTTTTGCATGAAATTATATGTGTTAAATTTCTTTCTGATATTTCTTATAATATTTTAACACATTTTTGTTGTAATCTCATTTATTGCAAACCATTGGCACCAGACCTTATGTGTGTATTATGTCTTAAACAATAATCAAGAATCCTTAATTAATATAAGCCACATCAAAGCAATACCGATATTAAACAAAATAATGTAATTACCTCACTTTTATAAAAACGTGTTGTTCGAATCAAATTTTCAGCGATCATTTCATAATATCCCAATATTTCATCTAAATCTTGTATTACGTTAACATCGGATCCGCTGACAATGAATCTACTATTCAAAGAACTGTGAGAAATATTGAATGCAGAACGAATGAAGCTGTTTATAGACAAGAGATGAAACACGCCCATAATTATGAGCAACTGAAACTGGTAAAAACTAAAACACCTCCTCAAACCCATCAATAGAAATAAATGTTGATATTGAATAGCACCCACCCTTACAAAATCCCAATACAACTGATAAACATAAACAAATATGGAATATATGTGATAAAAAATAAACAAGATGTTCACACAATTATACATCGTCTTTATGTATATTGAACAAAGTTTATCATAAGTTTTACAAATTTTTAATAATTCCGTATTCTTTGAAAATATCTTATTTGAATAAACAATTATATTGTTTGTTGTTATTGTAACAAACATCAGCAGAAATGTACACATAATTACAGACATTTTAGAATTAAGAAATATTGTGAAGTCATCTATTAAACGAGAGATCAAAGTTAATATTGAAATTAAACAGTAAATTAAGTAAAACAACTTTGTTTTATAACCTATTGGGACATAAATATCTTTAACTTTATAGTAATCTTTCATTCCAAATATCAAACTTATTATTGTAGGTATTTTGGAATATGTGGTTATTTTGATTGAATCCTTTCGCACATTTAAAACCATGATTTATATGGTAGTAAATAGATATTTCTTGGATAAAATTGTTAAAAAAAACGGATAATAGGTATTTTAAAAAGGAAATCAATGATAATGTAATTGATGAGCTTTACACATAATACATCACTTGAGTTTAACTGTCATATTCAATTGTTTTTAAATGTCAGAAGTACTTGGAATTCCTAATTCAAATTTATTGATATTAAATATCGTTTTAAATTAGTGTACCTACTCTATTAACAGAGTCAATATAATATATTTTATCATTGTTATCTTAACTGAGAAAATATTTTTTTAGTATTGTCCTGTAATTTTGCTTATGTCTAATGTAGGTAAAGCAGCACATTTTGTTAAAATAGAAACCCAATAGCAACCTTGGTGAAACATTTTCATTTGCAATATAAAAAAAAAATTTAGATAGTACCATGTACTTAATATGTTTTCCCATATTAGTGGAAAACACAAATAAAATATCTGTATTTCTAACATTCACTAAATTCATTCCTTAGTCATAAAATAAGATACTTATAACATATTATTTAACCCCTTATAGGAAGGTGGTAAGTGTTTATGCCACCACAATGGTCATTTGTCTTTGTTAATTTCCATTCAAAATGGTTTCATTATGTATCTAGACTGCGGTCAATATATTTATCTACATAACATTTTTATTCAAGTGCTTCTATTTTCCTAGCTTCGTAGACGGATGTTGATTGAAATAAATTGAGTTTTTCTTAAAAATCCAAAATAAAATGTCTTGTCCTATAAAATGTTAATACACAAAATTTGGAACTTCTTATATAATTGTGTATAGAAAAACAATTTTACCGAAAACTTTAAATATGAATGGGTTACGTACTTGGGTCTTATAGAACTCTAAATGTTAACAATGTTAACATAACTAAACCTTTCTTATTACCTGATAATAAAGAAAATATTGTTAAAATTTGTTGTTTCATTTAGGATTATTAATAAAATAGAAATATGTAAATTTTGAATGTTGAGGAAGCTAGAGAGGTGTGTCAGGATAGAGTAGTGTGGCGGTCCATTCTCTCTGCCTACCCCTGCGGTTAAGGCCCGATGGTTTTTGTTTTGTTTGTTTGTTTGTCAATTTTATTATATTTGATTGGAGTCACATATTTCACCTTGCTGGTGCATTATTAATTATACCTTGTACACGTACATGTGGCATTATGAAATGCTCAAGCAAAGCTAAATATAATATGTCATTATCATATAATAAAATGTCTATAAAACATATGTTTTCATCAACACTTAATACTTGATATGAAGTTTTAATGCAATGGTTAAGTAACATAAACAAACATGACAGCAAATAAAATACTTATATTTTAATTTTAATTGTATCTCAATAGAGACGAAGACGCAAACTGGAAACTGAATATGGATGATCAAGGTGTTTACAGGACTTATGACCTGTCATTGGTTGGGTTAAGCGCACGTTTTATGTAATTACAACATTCCCCATTCCACCTTTGTTATTGTGATCATGCATGACAAATTTTTGGAAGATGTATATATACTTCAAAATCCATATTTATCTTCACGTGGCAGTTTCAGTCAGCCATCTATGTAGATTTGGTTGGACTAGTGAATTTTTTCAAGAATTAACCTATACAACCAACCCACTAACGCCATCTATGGAGAATGATTTTCGGCATTTTTAGCAAACTACCTTATTAACACAATGTAAAGGCTGTCGACCAACATATTGTTAGAAGCCGCTAGGAGTATTATTCCATTCTATATGCCAAAGAATTTTGACCAGAATATTTGAAGACCAAATATTTGTGAATGTATACTTACACCTGTATACAAATCCTGGATTTACACCAAAGGGTGGTTAATTCAAATTTTAATTGTATCTCAATAGAGACGAAGACGCAAACTGGAAACTGAACATGGATGATCAAGGTGTTTACAGGACTTATGACCTGTCATTGGTTACTTATATTTTATTTAAAATTATTGAAAATTCCCTTACATAGAGTTTATTTAATACTTGGTAATACCTTAGAAAAGCAAAACATGTCATTCCCATAATCTATAATGAAACTTCTATTAAAAAGATGTTTTAATTTGTATTAATTATTTAATACAGTGTTTTACATCATTGTTAAAAAATATATATTATTTACCTTGGTTAAACCAATATACCCATCAATTGGAAAAGGGGTAAAACCATATTATATATACCATATGTATATTTGGTTTTACCAATTGGGAAATTTTTAGTTTTGTAATAACCTTATGTAAGGTTTTGTATGGTATGTACCAGGTCTTCGTCTTCTTTATTTGTGTACTGCCCTTACCTATGTAGTGCTAGGGCTTTGAGAATTTTAAGTATTGTTGTAAACTAATTATAGTATATGGTACTGTGAAAAATAAATTCAAATTTTTGACTTAAGAACAAAAATTTTTCATTTAAAATAATGTGAAACGTATAATCCTTTTTTTCTTTCTTTTTTTAATTAAATGAGTTTGTCATGAAAGTTAAAGGTTATAACAATAAATAAGAATCAACACATCAATCATTGGTAATAATGAAATCAAAATATTAAACAAATTGTCGTTACTAGACTAACATTGGAATTCATTCCCCTTAATTGAATAAATTAATATTTTATGTCTATTTAGAGTACAAAAAAATTATATTCAAGTTTTGACAATAGTTATCTATGAAATAAAACATTATATGATTCTTTGTGAATTTTTCAGATCAATCAGTTTATTTTCTCAAAAGATATTACAAACAACAATTATATTTTAAGGTGTCTATTGAGAATAAGTAAAATAAAATATGTAATACCAGGACTGCACAAGAGATGGTTCGACTTTAGGAATACAAGATACAAGATCCCTAGTCAAGAGTATTTGTCTTCTGAATGTAATGTCACTAATATGAAAGACGTCGATCTCCGAAGCGATCATGTTCAGCAGTTTGATTTGTTCTCCCCACCGGCATCACCAGAGGCAGGTTGGTTCTGCATGATGGGAGATAAAACAGTCAATACTGACGCTGTAGAAGATAACCATCCATAACATAAAGATAAGTATCCCCATCCCCTGATAAGTCTAAAGAAATGGGTAATTGTGAACTCATCCCTTCTTATCAGTAGACGATTGGTCCCAGCATACCTAAGAGGAATGCAATGGGATAAAGCCACGGATAGCTACCAAACTCCCTCATATAGTGATTTTCAGAAATCTTTTCTGAACCCTCTCTAACATGAATATCTTGCATCCTGGGGACTCCATATCACCATATCACACTCAAGCCGACTCTGGACCAATGAGTTATACAGTATTTGCAAAACATTCCTGGAAATACTGTAAAACTCATCAATTCCTGAAAACTCTGCCAGTTCAGAGAATAAGTCCCAACATTTTCAGTGCAACTTCACATATTTTGAAGAGATGTTCTTGTGGTATGTAATAATAATAAAATTAAATTAAAAAAATGCTGGGTCTAAGACTTATAAAAGCCTCTTAACATCCTTTTTAAAAGCTATTTCTTTTTTGGGCAGCATAAAAAAATATCCAATGTTGATTATGAAGATGAGGAAGACACGTAGAGCATTTGGACATGTCAATCATGAATACCAATTCCATCTTAAACAAAGTATGATAAGAAGCACTGAATCATAATTAATGTTTTCATTTGCAATGTTATCTGATTTCCAACGTTCATTTTTTTACACAATCCATTAACATAATTAATAAACATTATAATTGTTGTGTTATCTGATATTTTAAGTGATGTATTTATTGTTGTTGTTAATTAATTATAAATTTTACATTAAATAATTAAAATATGGTGCCAACATAAAAAGTTTAAGTCATTAATTACAAAAATTCTATCATAAAAGACAGTGTATAATATGTATTTCTAACTTTACTTAGTTATTATAACATTTATGGTTTTAAAAAATACATTATAAAATATTTAAAATGTCCTCACATTTAAAAAACATAATTTTTAAAAATAAATCTACAATTGAAGACTATTATATAGAGCTACCAAATATGATCAGTTTATTACTTGGATTGAAAGAATATTATAAAATTGGGAATATTTATGTACCAATAGGCTTAAAGACTAAACTGTTTTATGTGTTTAGTTGTATTCTTTCAATTTTTTGCTTTATCTTTTATGTTATTAACAATTATGAAACATATGTTATTGCAGACACATATATTTTTATGTTTACATATCTGCTCACCTTTATCAGCTTAACAATCAGTAGTGTGGTTTCATATTCATTCAAAATATTTACCAAGTATCCTAATATATTGAAAGTTCTTCAATGTTATGATTCAATCTGTTTAAAGACCATAAACCCAATATACAAAGGAGTTAACTTTTTGTTTTCATTCCTTAACATATTCACAATAATTGTTTATATGTACCAGTTTTTGTGGAGTTTTGTAAACATCCAGGTAATTAGATATGAGCACATATTTTTTTTGATGAGTGTTAGAAGATGTTTTACTATATACCAATTTAATGTATTCATAATAATGAGTATAGTTAACCTCATATCCATCAACCAATTCATCAATATCTCATTTGGTATTTCTTCAACTAGTCCTTTTTACAGCATTATTAGTAAATTAAATGAGAATAAAACAGAAAATTTTAATGGATTATTGGAGTCATATAACGTGATTGTTGATAATATCAATAGAACAAATAAGATTTTCAATTTTGAGGTGATTTTATTTATTAAATAATTGTTGCAAATTAACAAAATATTGAACTTCTACTAAAACCCCTTTTTTTCTTTACTTGCAGTTTCTGAGTGGCTTCTTCATTTCATTTATTGACATCATAGACACAATTACATATTTGGCAATGTTAGTAAGTAAACAAACGACTTTAAATTTTACTTCATTTTGTAATTTGAATTTCTAATCCTTTAAAATAATTTGAAGTAAAAAGTGATAATATTTTATATTGATTTGTTAAAAAAAAAATTTAAAAATCAACCCCAAACGCTCACCACATTTGAGAAATCATTGATAGGAAAATCCACTCACAACAAGTATTTGAGACCAACTGATGTAATAATAGAATTCTGCTCACAGGAGTGAACATGATTTATAAATTGCCTCTCTTGCGCTCTAGAATATAGAAGTAGCGGGAGTGAGATGTAAAAAGTATGCGTGAGACAGTCGTGTATTTTTTATTCTTTGCACTTCAATTCGAAAGAATGTGAGATAATGGTGATTTATCTCAGTTTTTTTATGACAAAATGCTTATTCTGTATTGATGTGAAGTTATTACAAGCAATGTGTACTAGATACACACTACACCGGTAAGGGAAGGTTAATCTGCTATTATGACATGTACTGAATGTTTCAATCTATAGTATATTTACAATAACACAAATTAAATTCTTTTTAACATGCATGTATTTTGACTTTCATAACAGTTTTTATTTTATTTTTAGAATAATCCACATTTGATCATTCTTGGTCTTGACTGTGTAAATAACCTGATCATGGTGACACTGACAGCATGTGTAGCAGAGCTAATGGAGTACTCCAACAAGGCCATACAAGTTGCTCTTACCAAAGTCCTGCTTTTTTCAAAACTTGGTATATTTTATTCTTATTACCATCAGTCAACAAAGTTCAACAACAACAACAACAACAACACCATCACGCCGTTTCCCCGCAGGGGTAGGCAGAGAGAATGCCACACTACTCTATCCTGGCACACCTCTCTAGCTTCCTCCACATTCATGCATCGAGTCATACACGCACGTCGATTCTTCCGGCTTCTGACATGATCAACTTTTAATATTTGATTAATTTGGTCATGCCATGTTTTCCTCGGTCTACCTCGACTCCTTACTCCATTTACATTGTTAACGTATACTTTTTTAACCATTCTTTCTTCACCCATGCGCTCCATATGTCCGAACCAACGAAGCGAACCTTTCATAATTTTGTTCATAATACCTTCTTTCAATTGAAATCTTGGATATTTGTAAAAAAATTTAATTACCCCATCTCTCCAAAGGGGTATGCACAAATAATAGACGGCCACATTGTTATTTCCTGACGTGCTTCTCTTGCTTCCTCTATATTCATATATCATGTCATGCACGCTCGTCGATTTCTTTGACTCCTCACATGGTCGAAATCTAATATTTGTTTGATTTGATAATGTCATGTTTTCCTTAGTCTTCCTCTTATATCAATACTAATCATTAAAATCAATACTAATCTATCAATATTGATACAAATATAAATAAATAATATTTTTATGTATATAATTTCAGATTCCATGGTTTACAAGCAAATCAATATTTTTAACCATTCTGTTTCTCACTGCAAAATTAAAATAAGAGCAGGAAATTTTTTTATCATAAATTTTGCATTCCTGTATTCCTTTTTAGCATCATTAACTACATATGCACTATTTTTGATACAATCGACAAATCTTAAATCTTTGGAAAAATAGGAAAAAAACAATAATTTGATTTATTTTGGTTTAATTTAAAAAGTGATTTATTTAAATTTAAAATCATATTTTTTCCATACAACTGCTTTTCGCATTTTAGTAAATAAATACATTAATTCCACCGGATTATAACATATATTTTTTTACTTTAGTATAATTCATATATATGCAATTCGGTTTATACGAGTTTATTAAATGAAAAAAACACATAAATGGTCGTGATATGACCATATACTCAGTGAGGTCGCAAAACAAATGTTGTAGTAAATATTTCTTTTTTCTCTCTGGGGGCGACTAATAGTTAAGTAAGTTAAGTTTATTTAATGACAATGGTGTAAGAAATTTTGTGAAATGGTAACGCCGTGGGAGACAAGCCCGTGTCGCTTTCGAAGCTTGGAGGACGATGCAGCGATCTCTTCCATTTCGTCTGTCGACAAAATAGCACCTCCCTGGCTTGGCGGAATGCCAAGAAAGAACTCGTGTATCGTTTAGCGGTCACCAGCCTCGGGCACTGCGAGGGTGAGACCATGGTGATGCCGCCACTGTACATCTAATAAATTGAGACCAGGCCAATTGTTGTGTCCAATCCACGCCTTCTCCTCATCCGCACCGTCCCTGCGTTCCACGTGACGCGAAAACTAGAGGAATAATAATTTTGCCATGCGAAGCCAATGCCGCCCTTGGTCCAGCCTGATGCTGGCTAACTCGCCGCCGCCGTCATGAGGATGGACGGCGAATGGCAGCCGTCGCCCATCGGTGGAGGATATGTTCCTCGCTGGACGTGCAAACTTCCCTCACGGGATCCATCCAGCCATAGGAATATTATTGTTATTAAATCGTTGGCCAGCGATTAGCAAGTAGGCATTTTTATATTGTAAGTAATTGATTAATTATATATAGGTGGTAATTACGATAATTTTTTTTAAACATTAAATGTCATTAAAATATTAATTGTTTTTTTAATCACTTACACTCATGTTTCTCGGAACGAATCACAATAATATTGGTGTAGAGAGCTATTTGAAGGAGCTTTGAACTGATTGAGGAAGTCCTAGTGCACTTTAACTTAATTATTCTGAGTGATTTGTTAGCAAGGAAATACCCCTTATTTTTTTAATCGATATTATTAGTCAGAAGAATTTTATTTGTGAAAAAAATATATATTTGGTCTGAAAATATAGATATTATTTAATAATATGAATGTTAATATTTTTTTGCTCCTATTAAACCAATGCCGCCTTGAAAGTAATAAACAGTGATATCTAGACGGCATTTTCTCGAAGAAGGGTACGGCCACACCTGGCGAACCAACGTATGGCGTACTGTGGGATCGGCCACACTATAAGGTTCGCGCCCAGCGGATGATCACAAGCCACCTGCCTAAAGACGTCAACCTAGCCTCCGACCCTGGCACTTCGGTTTGGCCGTACCCGAACCGTTTATTTATAATTAAAATGATAAATTTAAAATAGGTAGGCATCCATTTTAGGACAATACTATCTCGCCTAAATAAATTGTGACCATAGAGTAATGTCATGCGAATACCACAGAAACAATGTTTTGGCTTTGATTTGGACGTTTCAGTAATATTTTGACATTACAAATTACAAGTTTGTAAATTTCGTACAAATCGTAATATTCGATATGTTTACAATCTTCGTTTAGAATTGAGTACTTACTGCTTTCATTTGTTGGTGCAATTTATATGTACCGAGTGAATTAAATATTGAGATTTTTAATGAACTCTAATATGCTTGGGTAAAATTTTTGTTTGGTTATAATTGCCAAAAGTTGTATCATTCATTTGTTATTTAAAACTTACATAAAATTAAAATTATAGTAAAAAAATACAAATTAAAACTCATTTAATCGATTTAAGCGGTGATATTCTGTGAAGTATATGTTTTATTTTAAAGTTATACATAATGTGCCTGTGAATTTTGTGAAAGTATTTCAAGGTAAATAACAGTTTGAAGATGATAAATAGTAAGTTTTTAAACCTTTTACTATAAAATTAGTGGTTTTATTATTTATTTGCTATAAAATGATTTCGATGTTTACGTATTTAATAGGAGCGTTTGCATACTAGAACCGTACCATAACCTACAAATTTACAATCTAACTAGAATTTTTTGTAAAATATGTTTACATAGTAGGAATGTTTTTTTATTCGTCTTTTTTATGTATCTAAGATTTTGAATATAATACATATGTATGTATATGTAAATTGTTTTATATTTTAACTCAACCATTCTATCATTTTTCTTTATTTTAATATAACATTACTTTTTAAATAAAATATTATATTTATTTAGGACAAATCGTTTATACATGTCCACCTTAAATGCTTTGAGATACTTCAAAATAATTTGAGACTAAATTTTAAAATATATATTTTGAGGTACTTAATTTATTTAATTCTTAATAATGCTGTAAAAGGAACTATCAAATTATTTATTAGAATTAAAGCGAAAATTGTCGCTCACAATGGAGCTCTGATTCCAACACCTATGTATAAAATAGAAGCATGAAACTGACAGAAGTAGGATGAGAGATGAACACATGCAGTTGAGATGAGATACCTTAGATGGCTGTGTGATAAAAAAATGTATGATAAATTTAATAATAATGAAAGAATGTAGAGCAGGAGAAAATATTATAAACAAAATTATTAAAGGTTCACAAGGCGTTGGTTTTGACATGCGGAACAAAAAAAAAGGTTATGAAAATAGATTTTAATGATGTGAATGGAGTACAGAGTCTCAAATTAATAAAATTTTATGGTCGGCCATGTTACAAGTCTGAAGAATCGATGTGCATATGTGATTCGCTGTATGAGTGTAGAAGAATCTAAAGATGTTTGTCAGGATAGGTTAATGTGGTGATTCATTCTTCTACCTTCCTAAACCTCTGGAGAAAGGGTGTGATGATTGCTGTTATGTTCATTATAAGTTATAAATTCACCGATGTATTTGATACGGTGAAAATATTCTTTCCCAGGGGTTAAACAAATTATTAGGTCCTTACATATGAAATTGGCGTTTTGCCGTACTGGCAACTTTGATCTCAAATATCTTCTCTTTGCTTAGGAATTCCAAATTCAAATTTATACAGCTATTTACTCAAGTATTTGTGTTTCGAAAATTATAATTCATTTGTTTTTTCCTCAATTGTTTTTTTTTCTTTGCGTCACTCAGTTTACAAAATGGAAAACTTGAAATATCGCGTTATTTACGAGTACGAGTTCCACCGTGGCACCAGTGCTGCAGAAATGGCTCGAAGGATTAATGATGTGTATGGCGACGGTGCCGCAAAAGAAAACACAGTACGTTTTTGGTTCCAACGTTTTCGTTCTGGAAATTTCGACCTGCAGAACAAGCCCGTGGACGGCCGGAGACCAAAGTTGATAATGAAGAATTGAAGGCTATTGTGGAAGCGGATCCATCGCAAACCACGTCCGAGTTAACTGCAGGCTGCGGTGTTAGTGATAAAACTGTTTTAATCCACTTGAAGCAAATTGGGAAGGTGAAAAAGCTTGAAAGGTGGGTACCTCACGAATTGAGTGAAGCAAATCAACAAACGCGCGTTGACTGCTGCGTTGCATTACTCAACCGGCACAATAATGAAGGGATTTTGAATCGAATCATTACCTGTGATGAAAGGTGGATCCTGTATGATAATCGGAAGCGCTCATCGCAATGGCTGAACCCTGCCGAACCAGCCAAACCATGCCCCAAGCGAAAATTGACTCCAAAAAAGTTACTTGTGAGCGTTTGGTGGACTAGTGCTGGTGTCGTTCACTACAGCTTTCTTAAATCTGGCCAGACGATTACGGCAGATGTCTATTGTCAGCAACTGCAAACCATGATAAATATATTATATTTAAAAAAAATCAACTTTATGTTCCTCCCATACAAAACGCCAATTTCATATGCAAGGACCTAATATTTACTTAAAAATAATGAGCATTTTGGGGTTAATTAATTTTCTAAGTTGTGTTTAATATGTGTGCAAAGCCACAGAGAATTTAACATTGGACAGATATTATTAAATGTGTAGTTTGATATATGAAGTGGGAGAAGACTGGACAAATCTATCAGGATCGTAGAGTTTATTAAATAGGATTCTCCATAGTAAGTTTAATAGGGTTTTCTATAACCAGTACTTGTCAAAATTTGATACATTAACCCCTAGAATGCTAAACAATGATATATCATTGTCCACAAAACCATTGAAAAATTCAGACATTTTGTCTTTGCCTAAAAATTCCTTTTTTGATAAACTTAAGACTCCAACACTGGGAAATTCTTTAATGACAAATTATTATGACTTATAATACTTTCTGTGAGATAAATAATGCATCTTGCGCATACGCTCTTATGACAAGCAAGAGAAATAGAGATAGCGCACATCCGCTTTTCACACCATTTTGTCATCTCTTTCACGCACGAATAATTATGTGATTTAAACAAAACAAAAAAGTACGAGTAATTAATACTAATGATAACATCTGTTTTCTAGAAGTTTTATTATATTTAATGTGAATGACATGTGTCATCTGTCTAAGGCATTATCAAATGTAGCGAAAAATCAAACACGCTGCTGTTTATATACACGAGTTAAAGGAGCAGAATACAGTTATTAAGTACTTTTTAATAAATACTTTTTTGATTGATATATAATGTCATTTAGTAGTCATTATCTATGTATACATTGTATTCAAAATTTTATCTATTCCTCGGTAATACTTTCCTGGATTCTTTCCTGGGATTTATCCCTTAATTGTTTTCAACAATGTATTGGGCCACGTCAATTACCTTGATTACTGTATTCTGCTCCTTTAACTCGTGTATATAAATAGGCCGGCTGGCTGTAATAGCAGTCCGCATATATTCTCCGTGTTTAAAGTGTAATATCCCGTAAATTAATACGACGGATCAAAAGTAAAAATGTGTATTATATACTATTATGTATTCTCTGCGATTTAGAGTTAAACTTTCATCCTTGCGTGTCCCGTACGGATCACGGTTCGCGGCCAATCATCACACACACACACACACACAATTGCGTAACCGCTGAACTACGAAGTGATGGTTTCTCGTACTGTGTCGGAGTCTTTGATTTGAGTGTGTGTTTACTTAGGGTGACTCTTATATCATTATATCAGTTATCAACAGCGCGATGTTTTGGTTTCATTTATAAAGAACATTTTCAATGTAATATATTTTAATTTGTTTTTTTAAACTCAAAATGAAACAAAAAAGCCTGCTCATTTTTATAAGATAAAAATAGTAAAACATTTGACTACAAAATACAATTTATTTGATATTTTTATGTATTTTGTGTGAAGAGTAATTTAATTGTTTACAAGAGCGTTCCAATGTTTCAAGCCGGCCTTTAAGGGTTAGACAGGTGACACATGTCATACACAAAAAAATTAAATATAATTTCTAGAAAACAGACGTTTTCATCCATATTGATTATTTAATATGGAGTTTTACTTCATTGTTCAAGAAACAAAAAAATAATTACGAGTGGTAGTATTTCATGCTAGAGGCTGTATTAATATTTTCCAATGTTTATGTTTATTATCATAGATATGTTTTCTTGCTCTTGGCATCGGAGCTTTACATCATTGTTTAAGCAAAAATAAATAAATTTCAATACAATGTTTGAATTTTTTTGTGTCCCGTATAATTTTATGTATTTTGTTTTTATTATTTCAATGTTATTAATAGGATATGTATTTGCTATTTTGTATCTTTGTATCTTTGTTTACCTGAACCAATTGACACACATTTATCTTTAATTTGTGACTGTTTTTTTTTAATACATCTTTTTATTTTAAAGATAAGAGACCAAGTATTCAATTTTGTAGTAAGCACTGCAAATATTGAATTTTGATTCTATGTTCAAATTAACTAATCAAGATATAAATTGAAGAAAGTAAGTATAATTGAATATATCTATTTTTACACAGAATTTATGAATAAAAAAAATATACTTGTACAGTAGACGCTCTCTTAACCGGCCTTGACGGGAACGACCCAGGGCCGGATAACGTAAAAGCCGGTTAAAGAGAAGGTAATGAAAAAACATTTAAAAAAAATACTATCGCAAGGAAGAAAAAAAACACAATTTTTTCAAAACACTAAGAAAACAGAACTTTTATTCTGTATTAGAAACTCACACATTAAAAATTAACATTTCGCAAACTTTAAAAAATATGTACAGGAAAAAGCCACACATTACTCCAAAAAAATTGACTCCTAGACTTCCTAGATGGGGCCGGTTAAAGCGGTGGGACAGTTAAAGCGGCGCCGGTTAAAAGAGCGTCTACTGTAAATGTATTGTTCCATTTGAATAATTTTTTGACATTGTATTTTTTGCTCTTTTCACAAACATATTTCGGGACACAGAAATTCTTCCCCGGTGCAAGAAGTTTAATCAAACTGTCTTTTGTAAGTATTTTTCCAAACTGTCATTTTTAGGATATGTATTTGTATATAGAAAAATAAATTACTTATGTTTCTTTTCCATCTAATATATATAAATATTTTTTTAGCGGTTTATCGTATATGATATATTAATTTGATTTTTATTAATGAAGCACTTCATCTGGATAAGTACATATTGTGAATTGAGGTAGAAGAGAGAACATGCTTGCAGACGTATGGTGGGTAGGACGTGTTCCGAAGCTCTAATTATCCCGTAGTAAAGAATTAGTAAAATTCCTTGTAAGTAAATTAGATAGTCGATGTGTGTCTTAATAAAATATAAAATAAAAAAAGCCTAGGGACACTTCTTATCATTGCTTATTTGATTAATTTAATCTGGACCGTGTTTTGATAATTTATATATTTATTTTCAGATAGCAGTTTTGTTAACCCCCATTGTGCGGTTGGCTTCATGTGCAGTAAAAAATATTGGTCTTGAACTGCGATTAGCTATATTTGCAGCTCAGATGGGTTGTCCCAGTGCATCATTATATTGTGTACAATTTAGTAGTAAGGAATTAAAATAAAAAGGTTTATAAGTCACATTCATGTGTGAGTTGCAAATATACCGCAGTTCAAAACCATTTTTAGGACTGCAAATGTAGCCAGCATCACAAAAATGTTAAAAGAATGTTTGAAGACAAATGAAAAATGACCCTACACATAATTTTATGTAAAATTGACAACGCTGCATGTATATAATTTTGGATTAAACATGTTTTTTTAAATTTTTTAAAATAAATATCGAAGTACCTATCCAATTAAATTTAATTACTTAAAATTTGGTTAATTTTATAGCCTACAAGACATTAGTAATAATTATTGTTCATACCCTTACATAATGATAATTGTTTTTGATTTGATATGGTTTTTTCTTAATGGTTTTTTCTAGTTGCCAAGTTTGTTCAAGGGGGAAGATCGAAGTTATTAATGGTCGATGATTATACATTTAACAAGAACTCTTCGCTGCCCGACGGAAGGGTGAGGTATCAGTGTTCCTCCCACAGAAAACACTGTCCGGCCAAAGCTTATCTGTATGATGGAATCCTCATCCGAGCTGAAAATTTGCATAATCATATGCCCCCTGTTTGGAATGGATTGTTTTATACCTGATAAACATATTGTTACCTGAACTCTCATTCTTGTTATGTTGTTTGTGTCTTCAATAAGTATATATTTTTAGAATAAATTAAAGATGTTAAAAATATCTACTTGAAAGTTTTGTACCTGAGAGCTAGTCTTCATAACAATATTCCTGATCAGGCAATTGTGGGTTCAAGTACAATCCTGGGATACAATCCCTCTTATTTATAAGAAAATAAATGTTTTTATTTAATTTGTATTAGGTGTATAAATTTGCTTCCGCCGTTTTTTCCGAAATTCGAGGCTTTATCGTAAAAAACTGGTTATACATTTATGATTTAAAGTATTGTCCATTGCTGGCCACTACTTTCTCCCATCTTTCGGGCAGCATACGAATCCCGCGTTGAAAAAACTTGTCATCTTTTGAAGCGATCCACGAATCGATCCAATTTTTGACTTCTTCATAAGACCGGAAGTGCTGGTCAGCTAGGCCGTGTGCCATTGATCGAAACAAGTGATAGTCCGAGGGAGCAACGTCTGGAGAATACGGCGGGTGGGGTAGGACTTCCCATTTCAAAGTTTCCAAGTATGTCTTGACCACTTTCGCAACATGGGGTCGAGCATTGTCATGCTGTAAAATCACTTTATCATGTCTCTCGTTGTATTGCGGCCGTTTGTCTTTCAATGCTCGGCTCAAACGCATTAATTGCGTTCGATAACGATCGCCTGTGATTGTTTCAGTCGGTTTTAACAACTCATAATACACTACGCCGAGCTGGTCCCACCAAATACTGAGCATAACCTTGGAACCGTGAATATTCGGTTTGGCCGTCGACGTGGAAGCATGGCCGGGATATCCCCATGATTTTCTGCGCTTGGGATTATCGTAATGAACCCATTTCTCGTCCCCAGTCACAATGCGATGCAGAAATCCCTTCCGTCTTTGCCTTGCAAGCAGCTGTTCACAAACACACAAACGCCGTTCAACATCTCTCGGCTTCAACTCGTACGGCACCCAATTTCCTTGTTTCTGAATCATTCCCATGACTTTCAGGCTTTTGAAATGGCTGGTTGCGTCACTCCCAATGATCCTGCCAATTCTTGTTGCGTTTGACACGAGTCTTGATCAAGTAATGCCTCCAATTCTGCATCTTCGAAAACCTTCTCTCTTCCACCGCCATGCTGGTCTTCGACGTTAAAATCACCGTTCTTGAAGCGTTGAAACCACTCTCGGCACGTTCTTTCACTAATAGCGGCCTCACCATAGGTATTTGAGAGCATTCGATGAGCCTCAGCCGCAGATTTCTTCATATTAAAGCATAAAATTAAAACCTCCCGCAAATGACGAGAATTTGGCTCGTAAGCTGACATGTTTAATCGGGAATAACTTTATGATGCAGACACAAATCGACTAATATTTCGATGGCGTTATGTTTACAAATACTTTAGCTTATTGTATGACATCTATGATCTATTTATTCCAACTACCACTTACCGCTACTGCCATATATTGCAAAACGGCGGAAGCAAATTTATACACCTAATAGTTAAAACATATTTTTTCTTCCCTCGCTCCGTATTCATTACTGGATGTTGGCGATCACTTGCTCCATTTTATCCCACCCTTCGAAGTGCGTATGAGGCTGCCTATGGTCAGCAATCCATTCCACTCACTGATATATCCCTTCCATGGCATTCTTCTGCGTTCTACGCCTCTTCTTCCTTCGATCTTACCCACATTTATCAGCTGCAATAAATGATACTTCGGGTTGCGCATAATATGCCCTAAGTGTGCTTTTTTTTTTCTTCTTTTCATTGAAGTGAATAGCCGACGATCCCTTCTCATGCATCTCACCACTTCTTCATTTGTCATTCTTACCATCCATGGTATCTTGAGCATTCTGCTATACGTCCACATTTAAATTGTGGCCACTTCCAGGATCCAGCTCTCCATACCAAATAGCAGTGCTGACCAGGTATAAAATAATCTCTACTACTTAAAAGAAAAGTTATGAGTCTTAAATTTTATTATATTGTGACTTAACAATGATGTAAATCTCCATATTAAGTATTTATTATTGTAAAAAACAAGAGATTTCTAGAGCATTTGGACATTTGATTATGGCCTTAAGTATGGGGACATGCAACCATAAAATATAATAAACTTCTAGAAAACGAATGTTTTCATCAATAGTAATTTCTTAAATATGATTTGATTTTTTGTGTTATTGTGTACATGCATTTTTTGGTTAATTTTATATATATTGCATATTCCATTGTAATTTTTGATTGTAACAATAAATGTTTTTATTTACATAAATTGTTTTAATTTATTTTAATTTACTAAGCTATGATACATTTTTATTGGTTTGCCTATTGATACATTAGTTTAAAAGTGTTTGGTTTATTTTTTAATGATATGAATTCATGAAATTCATTTATGTTTTTATCTATGTAAAATGCCTCCATCTGAAACAAGAATTTTTCCTTTATATCAATGTTTCGATACTCATATTTTTTCTTCTTAAAATATTATTGGATATGATAGCTTTTGTTTTTTCATTTTGAGACTGAGTTTTATCACAAAAAGTTTCATAAATTTTAATGAATTTATTTAAAAAAACATTTTATACGGTTCTTTAGGATATCTGCAGATATCTATCTCAATCTATCTCAATAAAAATTTAACGTAGATATTAATTATTCTTTTAGAATTTTCTTATTTAATCTATGTCAGACCTAGACACACTCTATTGATGTTTTTTTTTTATGTTTCAGTGCTACGATTTAAGTTCGGGAACACCAGTGTGAACAGTGAAACAACTTATGTATATGCATAACTATTTGTTTTGTTATATACATAAGTTATTTGTACATATGGTATAAAGTAATATAATTCTTTTGATCTGCCTGAAAACTTAATTTAGTTTAAGCACTACTAACACGAAGGTGGTGATGGTTGAAGTGGCGTGTTTTAAATTATTTTTCGTCACAGATTTACAAATATTTTATTTCCATTTTCAGTTGCAGGATATCTGGTATCCAGACGAGGCACCCGACTATTGACCTACCAAGGATTTAGATTTTGTTTTGTAAGATACCAAACCAACGGTCGCTGCCGATGGGTTTGCTCACAGAAGTCAAGTTCCAATGGATGTAAAGCCACGGCGCTCACTGAAGCAGATAGAATCGTCTGCATTAACAATAACCACTCGCATCCAAGAAAAATCGAAAGGAAGAAACCTACTGTTAATATACCTATCATTGATTTTGAGCCACAGAATCTTGCAACTTTCCCGATCCCTGATTTCTTAGGTTTCACACCAAAATATGAGTAATGTACAATATTATGATATAACTACGGCACTAACCACACTGTAATTTAATCTGGACTGTTGTGTATCTTGAATGTCTAAATGGAAAATGTTAAATTAATATAATGAGCTTTGGTTTAGTCTTAATTGGAGTAACTGCCCTGTCAGTCAAAATTTAATATAGACATTTGTTAGGTAGATTTTCTTTATTAATCGTCAAAAAGTATTTTACTTGCAAAAATGAATATTAATTATTAACTAAAATTTACAGCTTTTCACTTATTGTTAGTATAAACCACTTTAATAAGTTAGTAGCGCCAACCGGTTTCACTCTGTAGCGAGCTTGCTCTGAGGAAGCTTGCTACAGAGTGAAATCGGTTGACGCTACTAACTCAAATAAAGTGGTTTATACTAAGTGAAAAGTTATTGAAAGCTAAGGCATTCACACTGTGGAATTCCATAATAATACACTTAGAAAATTGAATATAACTTTGCTTATTATCCACAAAATATAAATAAATAAAACATGACATGTTTCGGAGGATACCTCCATCTTTATATATAATAAAAACTAAACAAAGAAAGACTAATATAAAACACGCATTTAAAATTCAATACAATAATTTAAATTTTAAAATTAACAGCGGGTAATTGTTATAATAATGATAATTAATTAATATTTCAATTAAAATTATTGTATCGAATTTTAAACGCATTTTTTATATTAGTCTTTCTTTGTTTAGTTTTTATTATATATTTACACCTGAAGATGGAGGTATCCTCCGAAACATGTCGTATTTAAAAAAAAATATTTTGTAGATAATAAAAAAAGTTATTTTATTTCCTAAGTATGTTAAGTGAGAAAGTGTTTTTTTTTTTTAATATGTCAAACCACCAAGTAAAGGCTTCGTATCAAAATTCTAACTATTGACAGTTAACCAAATATCACTTAAGGGAAAATCACATTTGTGTTTACAATGAAATTATTGTTTACATTATCACAGTATAATTTTCACATGAAGCACTCACTTTTTGGTTAGACATTTTAAATTTATAAATATAAAATAATAAACCACTTTAAACCACGGTATGGTTAACTACAAAGTGTTTTATTATTTTATATCTAAGTTTATCACAATAAAGTTCTCAAGTTATTTTGATCTCTGTAAATTTGAAATAAAATCAATACATGTACAAATTGGCTGGTGATCACTGTGTTCAGATTTAGGTACAAATTAACTTTCTTTCAAACAACTTTTCATACATTTCCAAACATTAAACTCTTTTATACATCTCATTGTGATTAATTTGTTTCATAGTACTTTAAGTAAAAGAAATTTCAGAATTTTTATTGTGTTATAATTTGCTTATACATAAATATATATACGAGTATATATTAATTAATTTATTTTTTAATTTACATTCCTTCATTCGAGTTTTAATACAAAACACAAATTACTATTTACTTATCTCTATGTATTATTTTATATATTTTACTATTCTCTTATACCGTTATTACAGTGTATTTTTTAGTCTAAGTATGTAAATAATTATTACCAATGAAAACAATTAATATAAATGAAAACATCTGTCTTCTAGGAGTTTTATTATTATTTTTATGGAATGACACGTTTGCCCTTCTAAGGCATTATCAAATTTCAGAGTCAAAACTCTTAGAAGACAAACGTTTTCATTTATATTAATTATTTAATATGGAGTTTTACATCATTGTTCAAGAAACAATAAAAACCAATGAAAACGTCTGTTTTCTGTTAGTTATATTATGTTTTATGGGAATTGCATGTTTTGCCTTGTTCGCATTTGATAATGCTTTATCAAGGCGAAAAATGTGATTCCCATAAAATATAATATAACTTCGAGAAAACAGATGTTTTCATTAATATTAATTATTTAATATGAAGTTTTACATCTTAGTATTTAAAGTTTTAGTTTTAAATAAAACACATTGAATATAAAAGTAGATTTTTTAACACGTTTACACTAGCCTATTCTATTATTTATATTCTTCGTGGAATTGTTTCGTGGTTGAGATTGAGAACACAGGGAATTACAATTATGATGTCTGGACTTTTTAATATTAGTTTGTGGAGCGTTTAATACGACTAAGTGACACTGTCTAAAGTTTACGAGACTTCATATAATTAATGTGAAATTATTAAGGTTTGTGGGGTTATAATAATTCACATTGTTCTTTTTTTTTTTTAAGAAAAGATTTATTGAGTTTAATTAGTTTTTAGTCTTTATTTTCTTAACCAAAAATAACATATTAATGCTTTTATATTTCATGTATATTTTTATACATTACACCACTTAGCTCTATGGAAATTTAAATATTATTATTAGTCTTTAACTTTTTTTTATAGAATCGACTAAAATAAGGAATTTGCACTTGTATTATCACTAAGTGTATTTCGTCCTCAATAGGTGGCTAACCTTAGTTAAATATTATAGCATTGTTAAATATTTTTCATATTCTATTTTATTTGTTATAATTATTTGGTGTTAACACTTTACTTTATAAATATTGATAGGTGGGAGCCCTTTATAGGGTTGGTTCGTAACAATATTTTTGTATGAAGCACTTAATTTGTGGTGTGATATTATTAAACGTAATATTAACACACTTTTATTAGTTTTTATACAACTTTATTTTATTGTTAAAAATCAACTTCTTTTGCTCCTGTCAGAACTTCATCAGTGTTACAAAAGACGCTACTTCCAGTATCTTTTGTAACCCTGACAAAGCTCCGGGAGAAGCGAAACCAGTTGATTTTAACAATTAAATTAAGTGGTGTAAAAACTAATAAAAGTGTGTTAATATTATTTTTAATAATATTTTATTATCCTGAAATATCATACATATTTTTTTTATTAAATTGTTTAATATTAATATTATTTTTAGTATCATAATATTATTATTTTTTTATGTATTTATTTTTAGTAATGAATTAAAATATATTTGAAAAATAAGTATATTTTCATATAAAAAAAATAGATTTTGTTACAAACATAGCTTTTTCAAAATTTCCAATTACAAGAGTGAATGCCGTGATTGTATCATCATAAGATGGCATTACGTATTAAATGTATTACTATTTGATTAAAATAAAACATTATATATTTAAAAGATAAGTAAATCAATTACATAAAATAAAATATATACATGAATAATGTGGTCTTTCATGTTATATTTATTAAAGAAAGTTGATATATTTATATAAATAAAAATTCTAGGAAAGTTAATACATGATCAATAAATCTGATTTATATTTCTGTACCTGAGAGCCACAATGTCTTAAGTGAATTCTTGACCAAAACGAGTTATGATGGTTTTGACAGATTTTCACAATGTTTTGAGTGCGTGTAGGCCAATTGTCAATCTTAACGATTATTTCTTCCTATACTGGATAATAAAATACTATATACTGTGTCGGTTATAGCATAATATGTACATAACTCATTTCTTACAGAATAATTAAGAATTTATAGCTCTAAGGTACAGATATATAATTATTTCTGACAAAAATTTATGGCACACATTACAGATTTTATTCAAATACATAATTATAGAGTGTTTGTAACCTGACCAATATCTTTATAACAATGTTAAATCTTTAATAAAATCCTGCATATTGATTATTTGTATGATTTCTCACCTTTAGTTATAAAATAATACAATTTATTAAATTTTTATTTTTAATTAGTATTTTATATAGAATCATTTATCGATATGCATCATAATTGTTTTATTTTTGTTATGAGTTTTGTATGTAACACATTAAAATACAGCTATTTTACTAAATAAATCATTTTGTTTTCTTTTAATGTTTTATTTATTTATGAAAAATTTATGAAACCTGTTTCCATATCTAATTCATCTGTTACTGTTTGAAAATCCTAGTAGAGATTAATTCTTAAATCAGTTGTATGTACTTTGGTTCTAATGTGTTTACTTGTGGATATATTTCTAATAAGTTCTACTAGTAAGTATGTTCAGAAGGCAAATATATTTGATAATAATTAACCGCCGTAACTTCAGGTAACTTTCTGAGAAACATGCAAAAAAAAATCTAGGTTTTTTGTTAATTTAATTTAATTGTATTTTTTTTAAATTACAATACGTCGAAAACTCGACCGCACAATTCCCCTGCCCCTTATATAACTATCATACTTGTGAAGACTTGTACTCAAGTGTTGTTGGCACACGCGCGTAAGTGATACGGGATAGCGCAGAATGGTACAGTCAAAGTGTGCGTATCAAGCACGTTCATAAAACAATAAATAAAACAATATTTTTAACTTCTTCCACTTTTGTCTTTATTTCGACATAGTTATAGACTTTAAAGTGGAAGTAGTTAAAAAACATTGTTTAATTTATTTATTATTTAAAAAGAACTTCCATCATAAGATTTCAGTAAAATCAATTGATTGACTTAAAATATATATTATTGACTTTAGATCTCTCATGCGTTCCTGGTAATATACAATATATTTAACTATTCTCAAAAGATAGATGCCTTAAACTTTTATTTTCTTTATAATATTTTTTATAGAAAATAAACTGATTATGCAATTCCACATATTTATGCTTTAAGCATTAGATCTTGGGATTGTGGAAACTGAGATTATAACTCGCTATTACTCAGATTTGAATAGATCTGAACAATACCTAAGAATTGTGTTCTGATTTGTTCTGCATATGTATACTAATAGTTTATTTATTTTAGCTTACTGAAGATACAAAATCAGAAGTTTTGTTAATTTTATGGTAACCAAAATATTACATTATTGTTATTGTATTATATTTGAATTATTACATTAATTTTATAAATGTATTGTTTTTTAGAAGTGTATTTCACAATGTCGAAGAGAGGTAATCCCGTGCTTCATGTGAATGAGTTTTCTTACGCCAAGGCTCATCAGCAAATGAACAAGGTGGTGGTATGGCGCTGCATCCACCAGAGTAAAGGGTGCTCTGCGAGGGCGTACACCCTTGAAGGGAGGTTTCTGAAGATAAAGGACACACACGTAGATCATTGTAAAAAAAAGTTTAAAATTTATTACACAATTTAATAACATGTAATGTTATGGCTATATAATTAACATATATATTTAAAAATTATGTAATATAGGAAGAAAAAAATCTTTTAATTTGAATCATTTTCTAGAAGTCGAACCCATTATCAAAAGGACATTTGATAATATACGTTAGACAGGCGAAACATGTTAAGAACATAAATTATAATAAAACTTCTAGAAACATATGTTTTCACTCTTATTAATGGTTCTTTCAATGTTCACTGTTTGACAACAAATGAGAGTGAAAAAAAAAAAGATTTTCATTGTATTTTTATTTATATGATTATATTTTTTATTTAGCTCTTGGAATATTTGTATATACTTTTTTGTGACTTTGTTTTAATTTTTTTTATATAGTTAATTATCATATTAAATTATGATTCAGATATTTTGTTTTTACCTTTGTTTTGTGTTTTTAATAAAGTTCTTCCAGAAAAAAACTCATGACATAAGTGCAAATATGTTTTTTGTTCTTTATTTTTTTATTATTTTTTAAAAATGATTTTGCTTCACATGTTATCATTTTTTGGGCAAGATTTCAAAAAGAAAAAGAAAAAAATCTAATATAATATACAATATGTAAAATTAAATACAAAAAATAAATTATGGAGGTTAAATTAAACAGTTTTTTTATTTCCATGTTGGAGTTTGGCCATTTGTGGATTTGGTTGACTTATACATTAATAAAAATAAAATGTTTTGATGTATAAAGTGATTGTATTTTTAATTATAATGATTTAACACATTGTGATTGTTTTGTATGTCAATGTTTTAATCAGAAACTACTGCGTAAGGTTATATTACATTTTTTTAATCGTTTTGGTGAAGTTTGGTATTTCGTGGATTCATTTAGCTTATACTTAAATGAAAATTAAAAGTTTTCATGTATAAAGTGATTGTAATGTTAATTATAATGATGTAACGCACAGCGATTGCTTCGTATGTCGTTGTTTTTATCAGAAACTACTGCATAACACGATAGATCCATGCCTCATTATGAAATATTGTTAAATAAAGGCAATTTACTTGAATTTAATACATGATTAAATATTAACATTGATTATTTTGTTTTTAGAGGAAATTTATTATACTAAGTCAGTAAGAGGCAACCTTGTACTGCACATTGGAGATTATTCTTACTCAAAGTGTAATCTCGGCAGCCAAGGGAAGATTCTGTGGCGATGTATCAAACAAAAGAAAGGTTGTCTGGCGAAAGCTTACTCGATTGATAATCAGATTGTTAGCATGAAGAATTCGCATTCATATTTCTGTCTGCTTAAAGGTAGACAGAACTAGGCTAAAAATCGCTCTTGTATCGTTTTAACAAAAAATATAATATCTAACTTTTCTAACAAGTTTTTTTTGTAGCATTCACTGTACCTGTTGATTATTTGAACTTATTAAAGTATTTTTTTAAATATATTATTTCCTTTTTATTATTTTACCACTAGACATAATTGATTGAGACAATGTTATTCTTCTTCTTCGAGTGCCATGTCAGGTCCCCCCCGACCTGTGCCAGAGAGAACAATCCCCTACCCCCTGAACTCCGGTCCATTCCTTGATATTCGCGAGTCAGGACATCTGGGGTCTTCCTACACTGCGCCTACCCTCTATCTTCCCTTTTATGATGAGGTGCAGCAGATCGTATTTCTCGTTGCGGAGAATGTGTCCCAAATATGCCATCTTTCTAGACTCCATATTAGACAACGATTCTCTTCCTACTCTGGCTCAATGTAGCACCTCATCGTTGGTGACCATATCAGTCCATGAGATCCGCAACATTCTGTGATGGAGCCACATTTCAAGTGCTTCTATATGGTTTATTGTGTTCACTTTGAGGGTCCAGGTCTCCACTCCGTATAGTATTATGGACCAAATATAGCACTTGTTAAAAAGGTGAAACATGTCACTACTATATAACTCAATAAGATTTTTGGATGAAGGATTTTTCGATTAATATAAAATATTTGATATTAAGTCTTACATTTATTTACAATTATTTGTTTATTTTATATAACACTGATATAAAACTCTTTATCAAAATTTTTATATTAATGAAATCTTAAGTTTTCTAGAAGTTTCATTATATTTTATGGAAGTGACATATTTCTTCTTGCTAGAGCATCATCAAACATAATTCTTCCATAAAATATTAAAATAATTTTAGAATATTTTGATTTATACATATGGGTGGGTCAGAATATTAATAGATCGAGTCCAAATTTTATAAAGTTAGAGTTTAATGTTTCTACAGGTAGATAAAACAGATTTCTATGTTGTGTGTTAATAACAGAGTAGTAGCTTTTCAATTTTCTCCATAAATGGCAACACTACTATTGATTAGAGATCAAAATTTGAAACCTTTCAGAATATTAGTGAATTATGTCCATTTTAACAGCTCGTTCACCATCAGAGGTATATTATGTTGACTGTTGATTGCTAAAATGAGTTCAGGTGAAGACTTTAGTTTGTCCAGTGATTCAGAATACTTACCAGATGAAGAATCTACCGATAAAGAATAAATTATTGATGGTAAGATCATTTGCAATACTTTATAGTTGATTTATGAAGTTTAAAAAAAAAATCATGAATAAATAAAATCATAATCATATTTGGACACATTCAATGATACGGTGGCTCTCAATGATTAAGAAAGCACCCTTATTTAAGTACGTTCAGAAGGCAAATACTCTTAATTCTGGAGAGTATCCTGTCTTCCTAATGTTGAACCATCTCTTATGCGTTTCTGGTAGTATACTATATATAATATATTATTTTACCTGTTCTCAATAGATGCCTTAAAAATAAAATTTGTAATGTTTGTCGATGAAATAAACTGATTTGATTTGATTCGGACACTGATATCCATTTTCAGATGATACAATCCATCATACTGTTAATATGTCTACACAAGTGGAGCCTGTAAATGTCAACAATTGTACCCAAGAAGAGTCCAAGAGGAAGAAAACACACCAAGAGGAAGAAAACGATCCCGAAACGAGGATACTTAGAAACAAATATTAAAAAATTCTGCAGAAATTCAGCGAAAGACATTTACTAATAAACCATGTAATTGTAGACGCAAGTGCTTTGACCGTATAGTTGAAAATGAAAGAAAACAACTGTTTCAAGAATTTTGGGACCTAAACGAATACTCTCTACAAAACTTGTTTATCCATGGATCTGTAAAATCTTTTGACATCAAAAGAAAACGAATAAGAGACGGGTCAGGTAGCAGTAAGGAAAAATCATTTCAATACTTCTTCCAGATCAAAAGTTCCAATTTGCAAGTGTGCAAAAAGTACTTCCATGAGACTTTACAAATTAGTGTTGGGCGTTTATACAGGTGTTTGAAGAAACAAGTCTAAATTCAGTGACAAATGAAACCCGGGAAGTAAAAAAATGTGACCATGACCATAGTGAGAAAGGTTTTGAAAACGATAAAGTTATTTACGATTAATGTTGTATTTTAATGTTGCTCTATTTTGATTTTTATAAATGTGTTTCATTTGCTAAGGAAAAATTTCAGAATAATAGTGAATAATGTCCATTTTATTTTATTTGTACTTTTAATATGACGACCTTCGTGGCAGAGTGGTTACAAGCTCTGACTTCCATGCCGAAGGTCCTGGGTTCGATTCCCGGTGATGGCAGTGTGATTGTCACACTGTCTTTGGTCTGGTGTAGAATTCAAGTGACAATAAAATGGCGATAGATTGGCTACCTATCACATGTCACGAGAATCAATATAATAGCTAAAAAAATAATAATTGTACACAGTAATTGGGTCCAAACGACCTGTTGTGTACATAAAAAAAAAATATATATATATTAATAAAGCCTTTGTGTATCTTATTTTTTGTCTATTTATTTAAATTGATTCATGTACCATCAAAATAAATTAAGTGTTTGCAGTGAAAACATCCCTGGATTTTACAAAAGTCTTTCAACTTTAGGTCTAATTATCTCAGAATCAGGATCGATGGACTTGATCCATTAATATTCTGACCCACCCATATGTTGATAGCTTAGAGAGTAAATTTATCAACTCCCATTTCAACAACTTTACAAGAGAGAGAATAAGTGTGCAGTTTTATTTGAATAATTGAACCATTAATAGAAGTACTTGATTTGGAGATGCTGTTTTTGTTTTAGATGTGTATTTATGTATCTTACTTCTTCATTTGTTATTCTATCATACATTGTTTTTCCGCACATTCTTCCTAGCTTTATTTATTCTAATTTCATCAGTCTACCAACTTCAAGAGTCACTTCTTTACATGTTTGACCACAAAGTATAATATCTAAAAAATATATCATATATTAGATTTATTTCTGGTCATCAAAACTCTTGTGTATAATATTTTTTTTTTTTTTTTTTTTTAATTTAAAAAGACTAATTTCAATGATTTTAATCAATGATATTAGAATTTATTTTACAATCTTCAATGTGAGCAGAAAATAGCTCATTATTATGAAGAAGGAATCTGGTCGTGTCCAGGCTTTAATTTGTGTATTGTTGCGAACCATGCTACAGAAAGGGTATTACAACCATTGCTGCTATACATTTTGTGAGTATCCATTTTTTAAATTTTGGTGATTATATTTTTATATCATGAAATTTATCTCACTTGGTTAAATATGTCAACTGTTAATAATGCATTTTTTTTATATTAAAAAAAAAACATAAAAATATTGTATCTTGGCTTTCATTAGTTTTAAAATAAAAATGCAAATATCCAACATCATAGCGGTAATTTTTTGAAAAATTTATAACTGCTAATTGAGAAGAAAACACCACATTTTAAAAATGTAGTGTCGTCTATCCTATTGTAGCTTTTTCTCATTTATTTGAGGTCAACTCTCCCAATAGGACAGTGCCAGGTTTCTCGGTCTTGGACCATCCCGCTGTCGATCTGGAGTACCTAATCCCATGTCATTTTTGACGGTTGACACTCAAGTTGTCGGTGGGCGACTCCGTTCTCTCATTCCCGCGTCTAGTTCAAGGGCTTTTTAGACCCTTCTGCACACATGACCGTAACATCATAGACGGCCCTCCCTCGCCTTTTCCGTCACAGGGTTCACTTTTAAGCTTCCTCCAATATATTCTTCTGGTGCCCCCCCAGCCCCCCCCTTAAATTGGCGATCACTGCAGCGAAAGCATCTCTGTCCTGCGCTACTTGGAATAGTTTCTCAACTTTGCTCATTCTTATCCTATCTCTTAAATTCAGTCAGGACAACTGCCTTCTGTGCGCTCCCTCCCCGCCGTCCTTCTATCATGGTCATAATTATCCTAGAATATACTCGTTTTATGTTCTATCATTTGTAAAATGTAATATATAACTGAAATTTTCTTCCTTTTAGTTTTGTACGTGCCGATAAAGAATGGAAAAAGACTTTTGATGGTGAACGGTTTCACATACTTCTGGAGGTCGTCGAAGACTGACGGTAGCTCCAGGTGGCTATGTTCCTCCAACAGTGTGAAGAACTGCAAGGCCTGCGCTTACACCATGTCGGATGAGCTTTTGTGCGTCAAAGGGATTCACAACCACGACCCCCCTAATTATTACCGCAAAGACAACGGCACTTACGTAAAGATAATTTAATGCTACGCTGCGATTCGCAGAAGGAAAATTTTTGCTCTGATTGAATTAACCGTTTGAACTCAATTTTTGGTAATGAACCCTTATCGGACGCTAGCTTTTGTATCTTTTGTATATGTTAAACTAACTAACTAACTAACCATCACGACATTTCCGCGGAGCGGTAGGCAGAGAGGATGGATCGCCACAATGCTCTGTCCTGGCATACCTCTCGGGATTCCTCTACATTCATACATCGTACCATGCACGCACGTCGATTATTCCGACTTCGAATGTGGCCGCCTTTATGTAATTGATTAATTTGGTCATGCCATGTTTTCCTCGGTCGTCCTCGGCTTCTTTTTCCACTCACGCTGCTTGTGTACAACTTTTTAACCATTATTCTCTCATCGATTCGTTCCATATGTCCAAACTATCTCAAGGATCCTTTTTTAATTTTATCTATGATGCAGTCATCTGCCTTACATTTCTCTCTTATTTCATCGTTCGGTATTCTATCATACAACGTTTTCCCGCACATTCTTCGTAGTGATCTCATTTCTACGGCGTTTATCCTGCTTTCATCCTTCTTTTGCCACCTCCAAGCTTCACTTCCATACATGAGGGTTGGCACTAGAACTCCGTTGTGTACTGCCATTTTTGCTTCTGTGGATATATTTCTATTTGCGGTAATGACTTTGAGTGCGCCATTTATTTTATTCCCAGCACCAACCCTTCTTTCGATGTCTTTCTCTATTTTTCCGTTTCTTGTAAACATGCTTCCCAAATACGTAAATTCGATAACTTGCTCCAATTTCTCGCCCATCGCACTTATATCACAAATCGTCATACATTCTTCTTTCTCGAAAACCATCACTTTAGATTTAGACACATTCATCACCAGGTCACTCTTTTTGCATGCCTCATACATCCTTGACACTAAGACTTGCAAATTGTCTCTACTGTCAGCGACTGTATATGTTATTCTCTCAATATTTAATTTAAAAAAGGCACTGTGTATGTTAATCGCTCCATTGGTAATATTCAACTGACAAAGTAAGTACGCACAGATTACATAGAGAATTTAGAAGAAGTAAGTTACAATTGGGAATTAATTTTTTTATCTATAGACATGTATATTTATAGACATCAATACACGACTAGTATATTGATGCCTATAAATGTTCAAATAGGGATTAATACTTAATACGAGCATTCTACCACTCGTATTAAGTATTAATCCCTATTTGAACATTTATGAAAGTAGAATAAATGCAGTAGAAATGAGATCTCTTAGACGAATGTGTGCATACTCTGTGTATGATAGAGTGTCGAATGAAAATATAAGAAGTGAATGCGGTGCGAATGATGGTGTTATGAACAAAATAATGAAAGGATCATTAAGATGGTTTGGACATATGGAAAGAATGAATGAAGAAAGAATGGTAAAAAAATATATATGTTAACGGTGTAAATGGAACCAGAAATAGAGGAAGACCGAGGAAAACGTGCCACGATCAAATAAATCAAATATTGAATGTCGGCCATGTGAGGAGTCAGAGAAATCGACGCGCGTGCATGGCACGATGTATGAATGTTGAGGAAGCGAGAGAAATATGTCAGGAAAGAAAAGTGTGGCAGTCCATTCTTTCTGCCTACCCCTTCGGGGAGACGGCGTGATGGTTAGTTAGTTAGTTTACTTAATACGTTTAGTATGTCGCAAATGCGGCGCCAATTGAGTGCAAAGGGTTAACCGTACGAATTGATGTCCATGACAATATAATGTCTTATAAAATATCGAATATTTAAGTTCTTATACGTTCCGCATGAAATTACTTTAATGCACTAGTATTTAAAAAATACATATTAAAAGTATTACAATTTTATTAATTTTATCAGTAGTTGTTTATTTGAGATCTGTCATTTGAGATGTTAATTTTTTTTTAACAATAAGTCAACTAGATAAATTATAAAGTACCGTTTTCATGAAATAATTACCACGAGTGTGCTGTGTATGTAATATTTTTTACATTCCTTATAGCTTATAATTTTAAATATGTATTATATTTTTAAATAAAAATGTGATTGTTTCTTATTTAAATTTTTTTTTTTTTTTCAAACTTTAACGACTCCTGGTATGTGTTACATATTTTTTAAAAGTAATAATTCAAAAATATAAAACCAACATTGAAAATGTAAACATGACGTTGAATACGAGAAACAACATCATACTGTGGTTTACTATGCGGCTTTACCTGTTCCACACTTCGTGTATTACGTTTGTGTTACGTAAAAAAATGTGTCCGTTAAGTGTTTTCTAGAGATGTTTTGAATTAAGGTAAGTGGTTAAGTACTTTATATTATGTTCTACAATATTTTAATATTAACATGTGAAAATGGCCAAAGTTGTGTTTAACAATTTTTTATGAAATAAAAACAGAATTTTCCACTCAGTTTATTTTCCTTGACATATTTCGAAGGTTTTATACTTTCATCATCGGGAGAACTACAAATAAACATTACGGCTATCCCGATGATGAAGATGTAAAACCTTCAAAACATGTCAAGAAAAAACTCAAAATATGACAAAAATAGTTGGTGTTAAATTAAAAAAACTTTTTTTAACGTCTCACAATTGTATTTTTATTTTTCCCGACAGCTGTTTCGTCAACATATGTTAACATAATCAGGTGTAACAATAATAATATCCACACCGTCTCCCGAAGGGGTGAGCAAAAATACCTGCTCCTTTCTGACATAATTCTCTCGTTTCCTCAACATTCATACGTTATCATGCACGCCCGTCGATTTCTCTGTGTATATTATTGTAACACCTGATGATGTCAACATAGGTTGACGAACCAGCTGTCGCGAAAAATAAAAATACAAGTGTGATACATAAAACAAAGTTTTTTAATTTAACAGTTTATAATGTTAAAGTATCATAGTGTTTCGCCCAAAACAATGGACTATGAAAAAATTGTGTTATAATTCATAAAAAAATCATCATTGTGGAATTTCACAACTCTAACGCCTTAAGTTTATCAAACTAAAAATGTGTTTCGTGATTTTAAGGATTAAAAAAAAAGTTGTGCTAATTTTGAAAATGTAAGTAGTGTAAGCTGTACGTAGCCGCCATTTTGTTTACTTTGTCGTGAGATGTGATGTGGCTATATTGATTATCATTCGTAATTATTACATATGAAAATTACCAAAATTATGTATCGTGAATTTGTGGTTTAAAATATATAATTTTGCTAATTTTGAACAGGTATAAACTACACAGTGTAAGGGTGCCTGTCCACCGGAGCGAATCGGAGCGGAGATTTTATGCAATTCTATTGTGGTATTTTTCCTCGCTCACCGCTCCGCAACCTAGCTCCGCTCCGGTGGACAGGCACCCTAAGGCGTGCGTAGCATCCGTCTGGTTTATTTTGTCATGAGATTTATTGTATATTAAATATGATTTTTCATATAAATAATGCACCCTTTATGGTTATTTTATTCTCGATTATTCTGTGATATTTTTCATAAAATATTTTTTTGTTTATGAATTAATAAATCGTAAAACAATAGTTTTGCGGATGTTTTGGGATTATTTTAATTACATTAGGTATACGAGTACGTGGGTGATATTTTTGTATGCATAACAAACACGTTTTTTGTTCCAAATTTAAAGAAATAGATTCAAAATATGTATTGTACATATCGCACGCTGAATAGAACAACTTAACAGGCTTAACTCAAAAAAGAAAGTTTTGCTCAATCTGACATGAGTCGGTGTTTTAACAAAAGCAGTCGAAAAACACGTACGAATGGAAAAGACCGATATAGTGTAATGGAGGTCAATTGGCGGAATTTTGACTTAATTTTAACACGAAACGATGGATAGCGTTAACACAAGCCTCTGTCTAATGTTAACCCAATTATGACCTAAACTATAATCGGTCAGTTTACTATTAAGCGTGCGATATATTGCGTTGAATCCATTATTTAAATTTAGAATGATGTTTTTATACATACGAGCATGTGTATTCGCTTTAAAAGATTTTAGTGGAAGTAAGTAATTTGATCTTTAATGATTACTTCTTAATTCAAATAAATACATATCATAGTATTATTGAACCAATCGGATTTTCTTATATATTTTTTTATGTAAAAGGTTTATATATAAAAAAACGGTTGGTTGGATAATACTATGGTGTATAAATATTTATTTGAATTAAAAAGAGAACAATAAAGAGCACAAAACGACTTACTTCGAAAATATTAATTTTCATTATTTATACTAAAATCTGGTAAAATGAACCAAAATAATACACATGATATAAATATTTGGTGTATATAAATATCATTTATTTTATTTTTTTAACGTTATTACTGTGTATAATTTGTTTATTTTTTAGCTATTATATTGATTCTCGTGGCATATGATAGGTAGCTAATCTATCGCCATATTATTGTCATGTGAATTCTACAACATATCAAAGAAAGTCTTTTGTTTGCGGTAACCCAAGAATTTCAGAACTAAAAAATCACTTATTATACATATTTTGTGTACTTTTGAGTATTTTGCAGGTGTAAGCTAAAATTGTTTTATTTAATATTTTTAGTTTTTTACATCCCGTTAAAGAATGGCACCCAATTGCTGATGGTGAATGGCTATACGTACTGCCGAAGGTCTCTGAAGAATGACGGCACACAGAGGTGGCAGTGCTCCTCATACCTGAAGCAATGCAAGGCGTACGCCTATACTAAGGGTGCTGTCTTGGACTCTTTCGTCAAGGAACATAACCACCAGCCGCCTAAATACTATAGGGCCAGCGATGGTTCATTTGTGAAAGTTTAAATAGTCTCTTAGTAGTCCTTGTAAATATAATCAAGACAGTAGAAATGAGATCTCTTAGACGAATGTGTTGTAAATCTGTTTAAGATAGTGTCAAATGCAAATATTACAAGTGAATGCAGTGTTAATGAAAGTGTTATGAACAAAATAATGAAATGGGTCATTAAGATTGTTTGAACACATGGAATGAATAATTGAAGACAGAACGGTGAAGAAGGTATATGTAATCTACGTAAACGGAAGAAGAAATAGAGGAAGGCAAGGAAAATGTGACACGTTGTTCCCATGTTCCTATCAGACGAAAGAGGAATAGACACAAGATCTGACCTCTGCAGGCCAGAAGATCCAAGTCCATGTCCTACAATTTCTAAAATATATATTATATTTCAAGGGATTCTATTGTATGATTCATTATTTGATGATGTTTTTCGTAATGACTCTTTTTATTTATTTTAAATATATTTATTCAATGACGAATGGCTGGAACCCGAAATATGTATTTTGTTTAATATTAAGTATCTTTAAATTGAAAAGTCAGTTATTAAATTGTTTTATTTTTTATGTATTATTTTACAATATTAAGTAACTGTATTAGATAAGTGCAGTATTTTATTTTAAGTATTAATACGGTAAAGGTCTTGATTATGTCATTAGTTTTATTTTATTTATTTCTTCTTCTTTCCGTGTCCTGTCAGGTCTCCCCAACGTTGACTATCACCCTTGAGTAGGCCTCCCCGTCCTGGGCAGCTCGGAACAGCTCCCCCACGGTCCTCAGCCCCGTCCACTCTCGGATGTTCCTCAGTCAGGAAACCCGCCTTCTCCCAACACCTCGTCGACCCTTAATCTTACCCTCCAAGATCAGATGTAATAGTGCGTACTTTTCGCCTCTCAGAACCATCTCTAATGCGTTCCTGGTACTTTGTTGTATTTTTATAATATTTTACCTGGACTCAATTGATGCCTTAAACATTTTCCTGTTTGTAATGTCTTTTGAGTTAATAAACTGATTTGATTTGATTTGAACACGGCCCAAGTAGGACACCTTACGGACTATGATGTTGCTCAGCAACTCTCTGTCAACTCTCAACTATTTATTTACGTAAGATTATTGATCTCTCTACGTAATTTGTATTAATCAAATGATGAACGTCTATTATATTCGAAACATTTAATAATTTATCTCTTATCTGTAGGATTCACAACATTCATTTGTTGTTATTTTCATAAACGTATTTGGTGTACATATTAATAGGTTGAAATTCCTAAATTCACTAACCACCAAACCATCTCCCCGAAGGGGTCAGCAAAAATAACTGCTGTTTCCTGACATAATTCTCTCGATTCCTCAACATTCATACGTTATCATGCACGCACGTCGATTTCTCTGACTCCTCACGTGGCCGAAATTTAATCTTTGATTGTTTTAAAGCTTCATAATATTGTTTTTTCAACTTATGAAAGTTACTTTCATTTACAATTTACAGTATAACGCTCTCCATAAAGTGGAAATAAAAACAGTGTTTATTAAATTCACTGTAATTATTCAATTCAATCAAACCAAGATGTTGCAGGTTAGTTGTTGAGAGATGAGTCACCTTCTGCGACCAAATTGTAGTCTATGGACTACCATTTTTTTTATGATATTTGATGGTTGTTTTCGTTTTTATTTTAGTAAATGTTCAAATGTATTAAACAATACGTATGTACATATTTTAATACATGTATTTTATTTGGTGGTTGAAAATACTTTGAAAATAATCGGGTGGTGGTCTAGGGGGCAGAAAGTTTGGCTCTTGATCCAGAAGTCTTCGGTTCAAGGGTGGACACGACCCGATTTATCCTTCATAATGATGAGCTATTTTCTACTCATCTTGAAGATTGTAAAATAAATTTTAATACCATTGATTAAAATCCTTAGGATTATTTTTTCTTTAAATTACAATTAATTATAGTGTAGAAACTCTTCTTAATTCATTGTGTTATTAATTATTTCAATTGTGTATTTGATGTATTTTGCTATCGTAGATAATAAGAAACAATAGAGAATTTTAACTGAAACAAAATTTGTTTTACTAAATAAACACTCTCAGTATTAAGAATGCATTTTTGTGATTTTTTTTTTTTTTTTTAATTTTTTTTTTTTTTTTACCTATACAACAGGTCGTTTGAACCCAATTACTGTATACAATTAATTTTTTAGCTATTATATTGATTCTCGTGACATGAGATAGGTAGCCAATCTATCGCCATTTTATTGTCACGTGAATTCTACACCACAGACAATAGACCAGAAGGTCGTCAATCAGTAACCTCTTGGAATGCTTAACAAAGATTTTATCTTTGTTCGCAAAACTATCGAAAAATGCTAACAACGATCGTCGTCGTAAATGTTCGATTTTGAATATTTTATGTGCGATAAATAGCTCATCTCGCTCGCACACGTGCAAACAAGTAATAGAGAAAAAGAGATAGCAGATATCCGGTAGATGATACGCGCGCTATCTCTTTCACGCATGAACAATAAAATATGTTTTTTTTTCAATTAAACAGGGTTTGTAATATCTCTCGCTCCTATTTTATAAAACTTAGCGATCAATATCAACATACATAATATATACGATATTTTTGAATGGGGTGTTAAAGCGACAAAGAGGTGATTAGTTAAATTTGAATACTTAAAAAATGGTTCAAAATAATTAGGTTTCATCAAACCTATCTGTGTTTACATACAAGAAAGCTCAGTCACCCCACAACCCTTACATTGGCAACAATAATCATATTTTCCGGATCTACCAACGCTATTGGCTGTTGTAATATTACAAACGTATCACTGTTTTGAACGTGTAATTAATGCCTTTTGTCCCTGTTTCAGATCCTAGGTTAAATGGGGAGCTCCATGTGTTGAGAAAAGGTCGCAAGAGAGATTGTGTTGTATGTTCAAATAGAAAAATTAAAAATGGAAGGCGAGAAACAACCTCATACTGTGGTTCTTGCCCCAATGAGCCTAGAATGCACGTTGGAGATTGCTTCTTCAGTTATCATACGAAGAATAAATATAAATTTTAACGTTTTTCTATTTATTACCGACCACCCTGAAACGATTGTTCTGTAAAGTTCAAATTCAGATTTTTTTCGTAAAAGGGGCGACAGATGAAATAAGTTTGGGAACCTATGTTTCAACCCCTTTGGATCGGAATTATTAAATCAATTACAATATGTTTTGAATAGATATTAGGAACCCAATGAAAACGTATTTGTATACATATATTTAAAAAAAAAACTAATTGTTAATACAGTTGAACGTCGTTTATCCGGACGTCAGTTAACCGGAACGTCAATTATCCGGACATGCCTCTAAAAAAATCTCTGATTATTCTTCTCTTACATTACTCTAGAGTAATGTAAGCCTTTTAATGTATATGTACTACATACATACTTGTTTTTGCAGTAAAATTTGTAATTTCATAATCAATAAATGAGTCAATGAAAGAAAACCGATTTACACCTTATTTTGCTAAAAGAGTTAGCGCGTGTTTGATTATCCGGAAAATCGATATCCGGAACACTTCCGGTCCCAATCAGTCCGGAAAAACGACGTTCTGCTGTATTTTAGATTTTTTTATTTTTGCACATTTAGCCTCGAGGGGTCGCCAAAAAAAAACTTCATAGGGTGTTCAATTTTATGTGCTAAATTTTGCACATCGGGTTTGAAGGTGTTAAAAATTTCCACATTCCATACTTATTAATTTTTATACAAATTGTTAACTGCTACGAATCATGTATATTCTATTTTTTTGGAATTACATTGTAGAAAAGTTATAGTAATTTTCAATCTTACAAAATAAAGACCCTGCTTCTGATAAACTTTGAAGCAGAACACTAAAAAATACATTTTAATTTTGGAATAGCATCTATAGGTATACGAATACATATATCCTTAACCCAATCCTGTTTTATGTCGAATCACATACGACATAGTTCTTTTCCTGTGGGCCCTGTGCCTTATTTAACCGTTTTAGAACCGTGATGTTTTAAGCTTAGGAAAAAAAGGCACGTTTTTAATTATTAAAAAAATAAAGCTTAATAGATTTTATGCATTATGTTTAAAGTTTACATATGAAATGATATATCAACTTTAAAAATTTCAAGTTGCATTATCGAAATTTCGTATATTTGTTTTTCTTTCAGGGTTATCACAAGCATAAATAAATATAATTTTTACATTTTTATAAAAAAAATCAAAGTATGTTGTATCAGTTCTTGTCTATTATCACTTGAAATTTAATTCCTTCAAGTGATCCTTTTGATCCTTTATATCAATCTCACCATAAGTGGTAACCCTAGTGCTCGACTACTACAAAAATTCATTTTTCAATAAGATCGGCCAACGTCAGAAAGTTAATTTTTGTTGCAGAGATAGTGTATAGATGTCGCTAGCCACACACAAAAAAATGTAAAAATTTCTACTGGAATCATTTTAAATGCAAAGTGGCCTTACGGTATTGATGGTGCGCCTACGTAGCGGCCACCAGTGGCCTTACGGTATTGAAGTGGTTAAAAATGTCGGTATTTTTTAAAAACTAAAACTTTTCAAATACCTTAATTTATTAGCCTTCATTTTGATTTGACTGTCATTTGACAGTAGCGGGAAGACTACTCTCACGAGAATATTAATATGAACTGACAAATGAGAGCCATCAATTAAATATGATCACAATACAGGGACGAGTGGAAGAAAATGGAAGAGACCTATATCCAGCAGTGGAGGGAAAAAGAAGAAGAAGACTTAAATATGAACTGACAAATAACAGTCTAATCAAAATGGCGGTGTATCCATAACGTCATAATAATCCCTCTTTTGTGAATTCGAACAGTTTCTATTTTAAATTTATATATTTGTCTTGTTGGTTAAATATGTACATTTTGCATGTAAATATATATTTTTTTCAATTGCATGTTTCTTATTGTATTATTGAATATTTTTATGTATGTTTGCATTAATATTAATTTATAATTGTTTTTAGTTTTTTATATTCCTATTAAAAATGGCGCCCGACTCTTGATGGTGAATGGTTACACACTATGCAAGAAGAAACTCAGATCTGACGGTATTGTTAGATGGCAATGTTCTTCTTTCACGAAGACCAACTGCAAGGCATATTCCCTGACCTCAGATGATAAGCTAACCTTTGATTCTGCCGACCATAACCACGAACCACCAAAATACTACCGATTAGAAGATGGAAGTTACATTAAAATGTAGTTTTCAAAATATGAAAATATGTGCTGAAGAATTTTTTCGTATACTCTGTTACTTTCGAGCGACATGTAAACACGTATTGTTTAAGATTTTTGTTAACGTACAATTCAATGTAATTTTTTTTATTTTTTATTTTTATTAGCGTAAGTTAAACAATATTGCCAAATAATCTTCACCATACAGGCCTTCCCTGATTATTATTATTATGATTATTTGAGTGTGACGATTATTATTATGATTATTATAAAATAACGTAATAAATATAAATAAATAACATTTTATGAGATTTAAAATATTGTCTATTTTCAAACCTAGCGCAAGTATGATTACTAGAAATGGTTCACTTAGAATTTATAGATTAAACAAAAAAATAAATATGACAATTTAACTGTTATTTTAGTTTTCGCACTACAGTAGAACGTCGTTTATCCGGACTACTTGGACCGGAAGTCTTCTGGATACCGATTTTCCTGATAATAATGATAATCTACACACGTTATCTCGAATAAATAATGACAGGTTGAAACTAACGAGATGACATCTTGAAACTCGAATACAGCGGGAGACTGACTGTCCAACCCACACCCAACGTTGTGTAGGTGTGGTGGGGTAAGCTTAGTCATGCGTAGATCACGGTACAGAACGTTTAATCATCTCGGCTCCTCCGGATAATTGACGTTTCGGTTAACTGACGTCCGGATAAATGACGTTCTAGTGTATTATCAAAATGGGCAATTAAAAAAGTGTAAGTATTATATAATTTTTTTTTATGTTATTTTTATTAATTTCTTTCAATTTCTCCAAGCGTAGAATATATAAAATGATAAATAATATGCGGTGATGATGATTGACTTCTCAAGTGGTAGACATTTAATATTTATTATCGTGTCGTAGTGAAAAACACGGCACGATTAAATCAACCAAATATTAAATGTCGAGCACGCGAGGGATCGGAGAACTCGACATAAGTGCATTACACGATTTAAGAAAGTTGAGGAAGCGAGAGATGTATGTCAGGAAAGAACTGTGGCTGTTCATTTTTTCTGTCTGCACTTCCGCAGAGAAATCGTGATGGTTAGTTAGTTAGATAATCATGTCATACATTACTTATCCATATTATTATTTACACTTATTTTATTCATTATTTTTATCATACGTAATGTGAATGAACCTTTAATTATTTGGTCCACAACGCTTTCATTTAAGATTTTATTTTGTTTTATTATAATCAAGGGGGGGTTCCAATTGTCAGTAGGGTCGCGGCGAGTCACATCTAGCTGGAGGGTGTGATTCTATAAAATGCTGCGAAATGCCCAATTGCATTCCACCGGCAACACTACTGACTAGTCCAACTCGTTAGCGTCCCTGTCGCGAACCCCGGGCAATGGAATCACACTCATAACCGTGTGATCACAGCAGATAACGAGGGGATGAAAGGCGAGCTTCTGGCGCCTCCAAACCAGATCCAACCAGCTAAGGGAAGGTAACCCCGACAGAAAAATCCACCAGAGAAGGCAATGGGAAACCACTCTGGTCACCTTTTCCCAGGAATCACTATGGCGAATACCTTTGCTGTAGTGATCGCCAACGTTCGGGGGACCTGGCACGGCACCAAAAGAAGAAGAAGATAATCAAGGGATTTGGATTCGTCAGTTTTCTTTTTATATTTTATGGGAATCACATGTTCCTCATTGCTAGGGCATTATCAAATGTCGTGCCGGGTCCCCCCGACGTTGACGACCATTTGGGAGAAAGCTTCCCTGTCCTGGGCGGCGCGAAACAGCTCCCCCACAGTTCTGACGCCGGTCCATTCTCGGATATTTCGAAGCCAGGAGAGCTGTCTTCTGCCGACCCCTCTGCAGCCCTCGATCTTCCCCTTCATGACGAGCTGAAGTACGGTGTATTTGTTGCCTCTCATAACATGGTCAAAATATGATATTTTACGGAGCTTAACAGTGGTGAACGGTGTTTGAACAGAACAACATCAAATGTTTGCAACATTATTTTAAATGAGATGTTTTCATAAGCATAATTAATTAAGAAATTGAAAGCAAGATCAGAATCTATAAAACATGCGTGCGACCTATCATGACGTACGCTGTAGAGACGCGGGCTGACATTGTGCGAACCAAGGGACTACTAAGAACATCGGAGATGAAGGTCCTAAGATCAATTACTGGAAAAACCCTCCGGATCGTGTCCGCAACGCAGACATAAGAAAAACCTGCGAAATAGAGGATATCGTTCAGTGGAGTAGATCCAGAAGAAGACACTGGAGGGACCATGTAGCCCGAATGGATGGTGACAGACTTGCATATACAGCCGCTTATGAAATCCCCTCCGGACACCGCCCACCTGGAAGACCGCCTAAGAGATGGAGGGACAGCTGGATCTCATCATCCGACGAGATACGAGATTTCTGTATGATTTCTCGTATGATTTCTGTGTCACAGATCGTCAGATCTATTAAAATAAGAAGAAGAAGAAGATAATTAATTAACATTTGATAATGCCCTACCAAAATGAAACATATCCATCCCATAAGATATAATAAAATAATATAAAATATCATATATGATATGGAATTTTTCATTATTGTTTATTGTTGCGTACGTAAGTGGACTGTATTGACTTTTCTATAGGTCGCAGGTCCCTGCAGGCTCCGGAGCGTAGTGATACTTTTGATTTCGAAGAGAAAGGTAGAGATACGTTTTATATTCGAAGAGAAAGGCAGAGATACGTTTCGTAGCAGGTAGAAGTCTTCAGGTAGTAGTGAGCAGAGAGGTGACTTGACCGAGAAAACCGAGACGCTTAAGTACCCGCCAGCGATACCGTGTTGTCGACGATCAGTGTTAATTATGATCACTTGTAATTAGTCGCTGAAAGCGGGCTCGGTGATTGGCTATTGAACGGCGTCTGTGATTGGTCGCCGCCGCGAGGCCTCGCGGCATATTTACGTGCCGGCCGGCCACTCGGCTCTGTTTGCTTGCTACACCGTCCGTCTGGCAGATGTACTAAAAATGTTTCCTCGGTCAAATCCGTAATTTCTATTTGACTCCTGCGAGACTTCGTACGCTGCTACACTCATTTATTTCACAATACAAAATCATACAATACACAAAGAACAATATCAATAATGAAATATAAATGAAATATAAAATAAACTTAAACATTAAACATTTCTCGATTATCTTTAGGACATATAAGTCTTTATTATTTTACAAACATATAAATCATACAACATATTATTCCTATTTAAAACGTGGAGGAGAATCCGGTCCGTTACACTCCCCCCGTGGAGCGCTAGCCTTCACCCTCAGCATGATCGGATTCTGGTTCTTCCCTGTGGATGATGACCAGCTTGATCACGGGGCGAGTGTACTCCGCCTGTGTCGTCTTGATAGTTGCCGTGCGGACTTGTCCGTCGGCTGCCGTGTGAACTGCCGTGATGATCCCGCGGGGCCAGCGGTTGCGCGGGAGTCCTGGGTCGATGATTACCGCCAGGTCTCCTACGCGGGCGGGGTCCTGTCGTGTGTGCCACTTCGAGCGGCGCGCTAGAGTGGGCAAGTATTCTTTCATCCACCTACGCCAAAACATGTCGGCGAAACGTTGAGCTTTCTGCCACTCTTTTTTAAGACATATTTTCTCGTCTGCTCTTTGGTAATGCGCCAGGTGGGGCATCAGCCCCGCTGTGCCTATTAAGAAGTGGTTAGGGGTGAGCGGTGCCTCGTCCATATGGTCCACGGAGATGTGGGTTAAAGGCCGGTTGTTCACTGTAAATTCTACTTCCGCCAGTGCAGTTTTCAATGTTTCTTCGTGGGGATGTCGATCTTTTAGCATTGTTTCTAGGCCGATTTTAACTGATCGAATGAGTCGCTCCCAGCAGCCTCCCATGTGTGGTGCTGCCGGGGGAATAAACTTCCACTCAACGCCGCGGTTAGCGAGTGCGGCTTGAAAGTCGTCGCTTGCGGTGAATTCTTTTATAGCCATCCTCATCTCCGCGGCAGCTCCTCGTAGGTTCGTCCCGTTATCCGAGTAGATGGTGGTCGGATGACCCCTTCTGGCTGCCAGTCTTCGGATCGCCTGGATGGCCGAGTCGCTAGTTAGCGAATGCGCAATCTCGAGGTGTACTGCGCGTGTGGCAAGACATGTGAATAACACACCGTATCGCTTTTCGTGTCTTCGCCCTACTGTGACGGAGATTGGCCCGAAGAAGTCCATTCCGCTTCGGGTGAAGGGAGCCTCCCTTGCTGTCGTCCTGTCAATCGGGAGAGGGGCCATTTGCGGGGCGGTGGGTGTACCTCTTTTCAATCGGCAAACCACGCATTGTCTTGTGATTTGGCGGATTGCCGATCGTTGCCCCAATATGTAGAACTGTGCCAATGTGTCGCTGAGCGTGCGTTCTGCGCTCCCGTGCCCCGCTCGCTCGTGGTAGTGCCGGATCACAAGGCGCGTGTAAGGATGCCTTCCATCTAGTATTATCGGACTTTGCTGACCGACGGGTAGGTCCGGGTTTATTAGGCGCGATCCCATTCGCAATATTCCGTGGCAATCGGCGAATATGTTTAACTGACTGAGGCGACTGTTCCTCGGGATCGTTTTCTGCGCTTTAATGTTGATGACTTCTTCGGTAAAGGACTCCAGTTGCGAGTGCTTTATCCAAGATATCTCGGCCAGAGATATCTCCCCTGCGGTCAGTTCCGTTCGTCCAGGCATGTACGCAGGGGATCTGCATCTTCCTATGAACCTGCGTACCCATCCAGTGGCTCGTATCAGCCTTGACCAGGATGAGAAACGGGAGATGTCAGGCAGGCTGTTGGCCGTGGTCACTGTGGTCACGGTGGTCCCAACAAAGCGTTTCCTCTCGAGGTCTTCATCCTTGGGTAGGGCGGCTCGTTCTGTTGGCCATCCTTCTTCTTTATTTTTTAAGAATGGTGGTCCCTTGAACCATCTTCCCTCCGGTGTCACGTCGGGAAGGCTGCCATCTCGCGTTCCCAAGTCGGCTGGATTTAATTTAGAGGGCACCCATCTCCAGTCCGCCGGGGTGGTTGTCTCGTCGATTTCACCGAGTCTGTTAGCCACGAAGGTGGAGTAGGTGCGGGGATCCGAACGGAGCCAGCACAGAACAGTGGTGGAGTCCGTCCAGTAGACGGAGCGGTTTATCCGACATGTCGTTTCATTCCGGATGGTGGCGGCCAGTCTTGCCGCGATGAGTGCCGCTTGCAGCTCCAGCCTTGGAATCGACGTAGCTCGCAGTGGTGCCACTCGAGCTTTGCTGGCGACGAGTCTCACGTGCCTCCCCCCGTCTTGCACGAGGTACGCTACGGCGCAATACGCTAACTCCGAAGCGTCACAGAATACGTGCAGCGTAGCGTTCTCGTCCTTTTTGAGTGTGACACACCGTGGAATTGTGAAAGGGGTGGTGGTCATCAGCTGCAGCCACTCCTCCCATTTAGTTTGTTGGGCCGCGGGTATCTCTTCGTCCCAGTCGATTCGTAGGCGCCATATTTCCTGCAGTAGGATCTTTCCACGTACTAGCAGGCATGTCAGGAATCCGAGAGGATCAAAGATCCGCATCACTGTACTTAGCACTCGCCTCTTTGTCGGCACCTCTTCTTCGATTTCTTTGAGTGAGCCGAGGTCGAATGCAAACGTGTCGCTCGTGGGGTTCCACGAGAGTCCGAGGACTCGCTCGGTCGCCATGCCTTGCGACATAGTTATGAGATCTTTGCGCGTTGTAGTTGAGTCGAGGATTCTCCTGTCGTTTGAAGTCCAATTTGTTAAGTGGAATCCTCCGCTGCTAAGGACCTCGGTTATGTCCTTTGCAATCTCTATAGCCTCAGTGAGTGAATCCGTGGCATCCAGGAAATCATCCATATAAAACTTCCTCGTGATGGCGTCTGCTGCGGCTGGGTGAGTATGTCTGTGGTTATCGGCGATCAGATTCCTTACGTACTGCGCCGAGCTGGGCGAGCACGTCGCTCCGAAAATCATCGACGTCATTACGTACTCTTTGATTTCGTCGCCCGGGTTTTCTCTCCATAAGAACCGCTGAGAGTCCTGATCCTCTTCCCTGATCTTTATCTGCAGGAACATCTCTCGGATGTCTGCCGCCATAGCAATCTTGCCCTCCCGGAATCGGATGATATTTCCCATTAATGATGACAGTAGGTCGGGACCCGGGAGCAACCTATCGTTTAGGCTGACGCCGCGGCACTTGCTCGCCGCGTCGAACACGATCCGTAATTTGCCCGGTTTCTGGGGATGTATCACTGCAAAGTGCGGTAGGTACCATTTTCGGCTCCCGTCAACTTGTGAGTCGTGTCCGACCAATTCGCGCGCGTAACCTTTAGTTACGTAACTGCGCATTTTTTCTTTGTACGCGACCGAAAACTGTGGGTCGGCTTTCATTCTCGATTCTACGCTCTTTAATCTGTTAAGAGCGCAAGGACGGCCATCGGGAAGGCTAGAGCCCTCTTCTCGCCATAGCAGGCCGGTCTCCCACTGCCCGTTTTCTAGTTGACGGGTTGTCTCCTTCATGGTGCTTGAAGCGCGGGCGTCGTTGCTGTGGGTTCTCTCCGTAACCCTAATTCCGAGGGCGTCAACAGCATAACTCTCCTTCATAAGCAGGTCCAGACGCGAGTCTTCCGATTCGCGTTCCGCGTGAATGGTGAGAGTGGTGGCACGGGTGGTAGATGGTGTTCCTCTGGGGGCGCCGTGCGTTGTCCATCCTAGCGCTGTGCGAGAGCGCAAGTAGCCTTTTGTGTCATTTTTAATCTCCCGGGTCACTATTAAGTGGCCGTGATCTTGACCAATTAGGATACACGGAGTGACCTGTTGTTTAGATCCGCACATCTGGCTGGGAAGGCGAAACCCGTGCACCGTGTTGGCGGTAATAGAATATCGGCGATTATCGCTGTGTAAGACTAGGGAGACTCGCTGTGAGGCCCTCTCTTTGGTGCACATGTCGTTCGCTCCATGAATCCGCAGTGGTTGTTCCGGTCCCTGCACGCCTATATGTTCCGCGAGTTTCGCGTCGATAAGCGTGATGGTGGACCCTTCATCAAGCAGCGCATATACGTCCAATGTCCCGAGCGGGCCCTTCACTGTGACCGGAACCACTTTTAGTAGAACGGGATTGCGGCCGTCGTACGTATGCATTACGTACTCTTCTGTATGGTTGGCTTCCCTCCGAGTGCTGCTGTTTGCCGGTTCTTTATGCAGCGTTTCGTGGTGGCGGCGATTACACTTAGAACATTCCTGTTTACTTCTGCAATCGGGTGCCCTATGTCCGTGCGTTAAGCATACGAAGCACAAATTGTTTTTGCGAACAACTTCCCACCTTTCATCTACACTTTTTTGGATGAATAATCCACACGACGCAAGTTTGTGGTCTGCCGGGCAGATCGCGCACTTTTTCACTTTTCGCGGGTTCGTTGTCGCTACGGCGTGCACCTGCTGCTTTGTACTTTTTCTAACCTCGCTTCTAGCGGGGTGCGTTGCCGGCGCGGAGCCCTTTATATCCCCCGCGCGCCATAAAGCAAAGTCGGCGAGCTTCGCCCCTGACTCGCTGACTGACCCTTCTCGTATCAGTCGCCACCACTCATGTCTCCAAGTGGGTGGCATCTTTTCGCTCAGCATCCGCAGGTCTGTTGTGCTGAGTGTGGTTCCGTTGAGCCGGTCCGAAGTCGTTACAATGGATCGGATGCGGAGGGCTAGGGACACCGCCTCTTTCCGCGTGCACTCAATGGAGAGTGGTTGCAATTTTGCTGCCTCCTGGAGTAGTTGCCGCACCACTTGAGTCTGGTCCCCGAACAGCATGTCCAGGCCCATCATTGCTGCGTTGACATCTCTAGGCTCCAGCATCACTCCTCGTACCATCTTGAGAGCTTCTCCCTTTAATGCTCGTTGTAGGCGAGCCAAGTTATCAGCCTCTGATAATCTCTCTGCTTCGGTTGAAGCGTAGAAAGCATTCTTAAACAGAGGCCACATCGCTGGATCTCCGTTGAACTCAGGCAGGGGTGATGGTGGGGCACTCCTCTGATACGGGTATGATGGAGCATGTCCAGAATATGCGCCAATCCAATCTCGCATTTGATCGGTTTGAGCTGCGAAGCCAGCTCCTACCGACCACGGGGTTGCAGTTGAGTGGGTGCTTCCTTCCTGTGCAGGGCGGCTAGGACCAGCCCATGATGGCTGGGCGAACTGCTGGATTGGATTTGTTGGAAGCTGTCCTTGCACTGGTGGGATTGGATGTCCACGTTCAGACCATTGTGATACGGGAACATATGCAGCAGTCATCGGTGATGTGGTCATCTGAGATGCGGTCACTGGAGATTCGGTTATCGAAGATGCGGTCACTGGAGACGCGGATCGCGGTCATCTGAGATGCGGTCATCAGGGATGCGGTCACTGATGATGCGGTCACTGGAGTTGTAGCCATCAGGGATGCGGTCACTGGAGTTGCGGTCATCAGGGATGCGGTCACTGATGATGCGGTCACTGGAGTTGTAGCCATCAGGGATGCGGTCACTGGAGTTGCGGTCATCAGGGATGCGGTCACTGGAGTTGCGGTCATCAGGGATGCGGTCACTGATGATGCGGTCACTGGAGTTGTAGCCATCAGGGATGCGGTCACTGGAGTTGCGGTCATCAGGGATGCGGTCACTGATGATGCGGTCACGGCCATCAGGGATGCGGTCTCTGGAGTTGTAGTTATCACTGGAGATGCGGTCACTGGAATTTGTTTTCTTACCAGTTGTGTTAGCAGTTCAAGCATCAGTTCATCTTTGGCTGCAATCCGTTCATCTCTGGCTGCCATCTGTGATTGCTGGTTCTGCAATAGCTCCAGTATTTTGGAATTTCCTTCCCTTGTTGTGCGTGCCAGCTCCTTCATGGAATTGTAGTCCGAGCTGCCAGAAGCTTCACTGGAAGTAGACTCCATCTCTGCTGGCGTAGCTCGTTCCTCCTCGGCCGCCTTTCGTTGACGCGTTCCCATCGGCATTTTTCCCTTTTCCGATGATTGAGACATCGGAAACTCTTTGATACGACGTCTGTCGTTGATAGCTGTTATCCCGGTGGAGGCGAAGCCGTTCGCGTTCCGGTCCGGCGATGCAGCGTTTATACTGCGGCTAGTTCTCGGTGGCTGTAGTCCCGGTGGAGGGCGAAGTCGTTCGCGTTCCGGTCCGGCGACGCAGCGTGACGAGTAAGCAGCAGTCCTGACGATGTGCGGTCTGCACACCGGCCTCTCTGCTGTAGGTTTGAAGACTGTAGTTCTCCGGGGTGCAGGGGCCTTATCCGCCGTCGAAGGACCAAATGTTGCGTACGTAAGTGGACTGTATTGACTTTTCTATAGGTCGCAGGTCCCTGCAGGCTCCGGAGCGTAGTGATACTTTTGATTTCGAAGAGAAAGGTAGAGATACGTTTTATATTCGAAGAGAAAGGCAGAGATACGTTTCGTAGCAGGTAGAAGTCTTCAGGTAGTAGTGAGCAGAGAGGTGACTTGACCGAGAAAACCGAGACGCTTAAGTACCCGCCAGCGATACCGTGTTGTCGACGATCAGTGTTAATTATGATCACTTGTAATTAGTCGCTGAAAGCGGGCTCGGTGATTGGCTATTGAACGGCGTCTGTGATTGGTCGCCGCCGCGAGGCCTCGCGGCATATTTACGTGCCGGCCGGCCACTCGGCTCTGTTTGCTTGCTACACCGTCCGTCTGGCAGATGTACTAAAAATGTTTCCTCGGTCAAATCCGTAATTTCTATTTGACTCCTGCGAGACTTCGTACGCTGCTACACTCATTTATTTCACAATACAAAATCATACAATACACAAAGAACAATATCAATAATGAAATATAAATGAAATATAAAATAAACTTAAACATTAAACATTTCTCGATTATCTTTAGGACATATAAGTCTTTATTATTTTACAAACATATAAATCATACAACATATTATTCCTATTTAAAACGTGGAGGAGAATCCGGTCCGTTACATTTATAATATAATATAAATAAATTAAATGCTTAAATATTGTATTTAAACACTTCTTCTTCCTGTGCCGTGTCAGGTCCCCCCGACGTTGGCGATCACTCCGGCGAAAACCTCCCTGTCCTGCGCTGCCCGAAACAGGTCATCCACCGTCCTCATTCCGGTCCACTCTCTAATGTTGCGCAGCCAGGACATCTGTCTTCTGCCAACTCCCCGTCTTCCCTCTATCTTGCCCTCCAATATAAGTCGGAGGAGGCGGTACTTTTCTCCACGCAGCACGTGACCCAAATATGAGACCTTTTTCACTTTGACATTCGACAACAGCTCTCTCTTGGCTCTATTTAAACACTACTTTTTTTAATTACCGCCCGGTTTCGCTTCAATATAGTATTTAGTAGTATCAAGTAACGAAGCAAACTGATGAAGCTCGGAGTGAGACCGGTCAGTAATTAAAAAATAAAACAAAATTAAGCGTTTAAACAAAATATTTAATTGTTTCATTTATTTATAACAAAAGAGGCACCACAAGTTAAGTGTTTTGTATTTTTTTTAAATATTTATTCCTCATTCACGAAGCAACTGGTTTTATATTTTAATTGTGGCCGGGAAATTCTATTTATTTATTTATCCGAGTACTATTTCTTTATAGGAACAAAATTCCATTGAATTTTTATTAATTTAATTTAAACTGTCTGGTATTATCTTGCTTGTAGTAAAGTATATATTGACGAATTTTTATGAATTAAAACACTGTTTTTTCCACTTTGAGTTTATTTTTTTCGACATGTTTCGAAGGCTTACACCTTCATGATGATAAAGGTGTAAGTCTTCGAAACATGTCGAGAAAAATAAACTCAAAAGTGGAAAAAACAGTGTTTCGAATCATAAAAATTCGTCATTATGGAATTCCACAGTGTTAACGCCTTAAGTTTATCTAAAATTAAAAAATATATATATTTTGTTTCTTGAACAATGATATAAAACTCTATATTAAATAAATTTATAAAAACTCTGTTTTCTAGAAGTTTTATTATATTTTTTGTAATTGTCATGTTTTGCCTGTCTAAGGCATTATCAAATGTGTTGATAATGCCTTAGGGAGGCGAAACATGTCATTTACGTAAAATATAATAAAATTGTTTTAAGTGCCTAATTACAGTAAATTAAAAAAAACAGTGGATAACGTGGAATAAAAATTAAATAAACACAAATGTCCGGATCGTCCAGCTGACGACAAGTGCACCATCTAAAATAACATTATGTGTTAAATTATTTTTCTTTGTTATTTTATATTATATCATTGTATTTCAGATAATTTGTTTAGATTTATTATGTAGACGTTGAACGATCGAAGTGTGCGCGGGAGATGCCTTTTGGTGGCGATGAGGTTCGCAACCCATCACACCGCGTCTCTCGCGATGGCGAAAAGAGAAGGATGGAGTACCGCATCGATTAAAGTGTGGCAGTCCATTCTTTCTGCCTACCCTTTCGGGGAGACGGCTTGGTTGGTTAGTTAGTTAGTTATAATAAAATTTATATTAAATGGACGTTTTCAATCGTATTAATTATTGGTTTTATTGCATTACTATACATAAATGTCTTCTAATTCTTGTAATAATATCAAAACTTGCTTCTTTCAGTTAAATTCGTCCGGAATCAGTCCGGCAACAAAAATCTGTCCATAAACGGATACAGCTTCTGGTGCTATCAGATGTACACAAATAACAGAAGAAGATGGAAGTGTACCTGGTATACAAAAACGCGGTGCGAAGCTTTCGCTTTAACTCAAGAGGATATATTACTGAGGCATTCCGATAAGCACAACCATGAACTACCTATTGACTTAAAGAAATATTTTATTTTTAAAGTATAATATATGGAAGCGAAGCACGAAAATGGCAAAAGAAGGATGATAGTAGAATAAATGCAGTAGAAGTGAGATCTCTTAGACGAATGTGTGTATACTCTGTGTATGATAGAGTGTCGAATGAAAATATAAGAAGTGATGATGAAGGTGTAAGCCTTCGAAACATGTCGAGAAAAATAAACTCAAAAGTGAAAAAAACGGTGTTTTAATTAATAAAAATTCGTCATTATGGAATTCCAATGTAAACGCCTTAAGTTTTTCTAAAATTACAAAAAAGTATGTATTCTTTCTTGAACAGTGATATAAAACTCTATATTAAATTAACGAATAAAAACGCCTGTTTTCTAGAAGATTTATTAAATTTTATGTAACTGGCATGTTTTGTCTGTCTAAGTCATTATCAAATGTGTTGATAATGCCTTAGGGAGGCGAAACTTGTCATTTACGTAAAATATAATAAAATTTATATTAAATAGACAGTCAAACGATTTTACTGAAATCTTTTGATGGAAGTTCATTTTAAATAATAATTAAATAAAACGATGTTTTTTTTAACTTCTTCCACTTTTGTCTTTATTTCGACAGCGACCGGTTTCGCCAGGCTCCATTTGAGCCTGGCGAAACCGGTCGCTGTCGAAATAAAGACAAATGTGGAAGTAGTTAAAAAACATCGTTTTATTTCATTATTATTAAATAGACGTTTTCAATCGTATTAATTATTGATTTTATTGCATTACAATACATAATAATGTCTTCTAATTCTTATAATAATATCAAAACTCGCTTCTTTCAGTTAAATTCGTCCCGAATCAGTCCGGCAACAAAAATCTGTCCATAAACGGATACAGCTTCTGGCGCTATAAGATGTACGTGAATAACAGAAGAAGATGGAAGTGTACCTGGTATACGAAAACGCGGTGCGAAGCTTTCGCTTTAACTCAAGAGGATATCTTACTGAGGCATTCCGATAAGCACAACCATGAACTACCTATTGACGGAAAGAAATATTAAATTTTTTAAGTATAATATAATATATGGAAGCGAAGCACGAAAATGGCAAAAGAAGTATGATAGTAGAATAAATGCAGTAGAAATGAGATCTCTTAGACGAATGTGTGTATACTCTGTGTATGATAGTGTCGAATGAAAATATAAGAAGTGCGAATGATGGTGCTATGATCAAAATAATGAAAGGATCATTAAGATGGTTTGGACATATGGCAAGAATGAATGAAGAAAGAATGGTAAAAAAATATATATTTTAACGATGTAAATGGAAGCAGAAACAGAGGAAGACCGAGGAAAACGTGGCACGATCAAATAAATCAAATATTGAATGTCGGCCATGTGAGGAGTCAGAGAAATCGACGCGCGTGCATGACACGATGTATGAGGAAGCGAGAGAAATATGACAGGAAAGGAAAGTGTGGCAGTCCATTATTTCTGCCTACCCCTTCGGGGAGACGGCGTGATGGTTAGTTAGTTAGTTATATTGTGATTTTTCGTTTTACTATGAAAATAATATACAGTGTAATCCCTAATTGTGTAGAGTATCACGGTTGGTAGCAATATGTTTTTTGGGATCTTGGGAAAATTCGTGTAACTCGTCTTTCTATACCGACATTTCGGGGATTGTTGCACTCTGTATCTTCAGAGTGGTTATGAAGTCATAACCATCATAATTCATAACCACCCTGACCATGAATTATGGTGGTAATGACGTCATAACCACCCTGAAGGTGGAGACTGCAATGCTCTCCGAAATGTCGGTCCAGAAAGACGAGTTATACGAATTTTCCCAATATCACACGATATGTTACAAAAAAAGCCTTACGAAGCTACTTAAATTTTGAAAACTTAATTTGCAAACAATCATTTTTTTGCTGTTCGTAAACCCACTGATGTTTGTGTCTTCGACTGGTTTCGGCAGCTCGAAGCAAAGCACCATAAGATGGCAGCGAGCTGCCGAAACCGGTCGATGACACAAACATCAGTGGATTTTAACTAAATATACACTTAAAAGATTTTTTACAGAAAAAAATATATTTTCATTAATATTGTTAATTTTTTTTAAATAATTTTATTATTTTTTTTTTTTAATATTTACACTCAATGTCTTTTATTATTTATTATTTTAATTTTATTTAGAATATATGTTTTAAATATTTTATTTAAAGTTCACATATTTCACGTTCACATATTTTATTTGATAGTTTGTATGGATGTATCGTAGTATCGATAGAAATAATTGTAACTGAAGAAGAATTGCAGCGAATGCAAAAAATAAAAGAAATATTGTGATTTCGGGCACGTTATAATAAACGAGAAATGAAAGTGCTGCAATTTAATATCTAAGGTAAAATGGAAGGAAAATGAAATGTCGGGAGAAGAAGAAAATTTTAAAGAATAGTTCATTTGGAATACTACTTCCTTGTTCCTTGCTGCATCCAAAGCAAAAATACACATGATGATGTGTAAATTCCGATAGGAGGGGAACAACAACAAGAAGTTTATAATTCGTGCCATATTTTTTTGTTGTTCTTCGTATTTTTTCGTGCTTATTAAAATCTTAAATAACTGTATGATTCTTTATAAATGTTAAACGTGTATATATTTATAATATACGAGTGTATTGTGTTCAAGAAAGTACAAAATTAATTTTATGGTACGTTTGTTAAGATAGTAAGAAATTACGAAATCACACACAACTGTAAAAAATGTTTTTTTTTACATGTACGTATTTTATAATTTTCAAATCTTTTTTGTTGTGGTACGATTGCGCGATTTCTTACTGCGATTATAATAAAGATTTAATTAAAGTCATTTTACCCCACCTTGTATTTGATCATTGTGTGAAAATATATTTAAATATGACCTTTGAGGTCTCTAACTCCTGTAGCACACTGCAGCGAAAGCGAAGCGGTTGCGAAACTCTAGCGAATAGCGACATTCTGTATATCATGTTTTTTAACTAGTTATTGCAGACAGCGCGCGGAACGATTGAAAGAAATTCATTTCGCCTGACGCCCGCAATAAGTTCGTACGTGTCGACTGATTTTCTTAAAAACATGATATGCAGAGAAAAAACAAAATATTCGTTAAAGTTTCGCATCCGCTTCGCTCTCGCTGCAGTGTGCTACAGGCATAAATATAAACCAAATTTTTATGATCTTTTTAAGGTTTATTGCGAATACATTATTTTATATATATGGTATAATAAACTTGCTTTCGTCGGTCAATCTTAATTGTTATCATACTGATAAGTTTTGTAAGTTTTATTTAGGTAAGGCGCGTTTTTATTTTATTTTTATATAACGTGAATGTGTTTGAATATCGAATTAACTTATTTCGTCATTTTTTATTATCTACCTATTTAAAATACCATTATTATTTATATGGCTAGTCGTTTTTAAGTCATAATTTAATGTTTATTTAATAATTAAATAAAACGATGTTTTTTAACTACTTCCACTTTTGTCTTTATTTAGACAGCGACCGGTTTCGCCAGGCTCGCTGGCATCGACAGACTGGAATGTTTATTTATTAATATTATAAATTCACAAATCTACTCGTAACTAGTCTAAAAAACATTTCATTATATTTATATTTTACATGTTTAAAACAAAGTATTAATTTTGTAATAAATTCTTTTGTTTTTAGAACAAATTGTTTTAATTCTTATATTCCATGAACATAAGGCGTCAACAGTGTGCAATTCCACACTGACTATTTTATTTATGAATTTAAACACTGTTCTTTTTCTTCTATTTTTGTGTTTATTTTTCTATACATATTTCGAAAGTGCTTTCACCATCAAGAGAATGATATAAACTGTTTATATCGTTCTTCTAATGATAAAGGTATAAAATCTTCGAGATTTGTCTAACTAATTAACCATCACGCCGTCTCCTTGAAGGGGTAGGCAAAAATAATGAACTGCCACACTTTAATCAATGCGGCACTCCATCCTTCTCTTATCTTTTTTCGAAACTTGTGGAGAAAAATAAACTCAAAAGTAGAAAACGTCTTTTGATTTATAAAAAAAATCTGTGTGTTTATGTATTGTATTCTTTCTAAGTATCATTTTATATTAAGTAATATACGAAAAATATTTGGTTATGTTTATTTTTATTATTATGTTTTATTTGTTTTTTCATGTAATTTATTTATCTTTTAATGCATATGTTTACAACGAAAGGAGGCATACGTTCAGGAGTGGACGGCCACAACAGGCTGAAGAAGAAGAAGAATATAATATATAGTATTATGTGTATTATTATCGACTCTTGCATTTAAAATTAATGAATCTCACATTTTTTCATGCAGTTTTGTCTTATGAATATATTTTTTATAGTCGAGTTCATCCCCCTATCAAACGGAAGTAAGCTTCTCACGGTCAAAGGCTTCACTTTCCGCCGTAAAAGCTTCGATCCGAGCGGCTGGCAAGGGTGGATTTGCTCGTCATATCAAAATAAGAAGTGTCCCGGGATGGCCCAGACGCGAGGGGATAAAATGGTCATCACCTACCACGAGCATAACCACGAACCGCCACTGCACTATCCAGACTTGGACACCATCATAAACCGCATGAAAAAACCAAAGTACAACTTATAAACGCGCTTAGTTTGAGATGTTGTTTATTTTTTTATGTGTTTGGCGTAATTGGCCAATTAGATTTTGTTGGGAGAAGTTTACGTATAATGAAAATAAAGGTAATTAAAATTTCTCTATAATAAATATTCATATACGAGTAATAGCCATTCAATTGATTCTGATTTCATTGCTGGAACCAGAAAATGACAACGAGTTGATAATTAATTATTTTTATTATAATATTTACAATAAATTTCTACCACGAAATTTCAAATAACAACAGTAATTTATTATCTCTTGAACAATCATGTAAAAAATAATAATTAATACGAAGTAAAATGTCTGAAGAAAAATAAGAAGAAGAAGAGAAAATATCTCTTCTCTAGAAGTTTTATTATATTTTATGTAACTGACGTGTTTCTACTTTTGAAAATGCCTTAAACAGGCAAACATGTCGGTCACATAATATTATATATAATAAAACTACTGGAAAACATACGTTTTCATTCGTGTTAATTAACAATATTAATAGTTTGAGTCAAGTATATGTATTATTATTGTCAAACCATAGAGGGCCCCTTCTGCTTACCCGAAGGCTTCGCATCTCACTAAGAGGCAATACTTCCCCTTAGTGGGGCGCGAAGCCTCATATTTATAATATTTAAAATAATTATAAACTTGTGTTTCTGTATATTTATATTTTCTAACTTGGCATGTTTGGCCAAATACTTTTCATGATTCTTTCTCTGTCTACCTCTACTGCTTCCTTTCCCCATACCCATCATTTACACTCTCCCACCCCCCAACGGTGTCCCGCCTCCTTTATACCATACACTTGTTATTATATTTTTGCAACCACCCAGACTACATTTTAACTACATTAAGATTTTTGCTATTATATTCATGGCATGGCATGGCGAGGAAAACATGGCATGACCGTATTAATCTAATTTTAAAGGTCAGCCATGCTAAGTCGGAAGAATCGACGTGCATGTAAACTCGCTGTATGAATCTGAAGGAGTCTAGACAGATGTGTCAGGTTAGAGCAGTATGGCGGTCCATTCTCTCTGCCTACCCTTACGGAGGAACGGCGTGATGGTGTGGTGTGTGTATATTCAATTGCAGTTAAGATGATTCAATTGTTGTTGTTTTAAAGCATGTGTTTGTATGTGTAAAGCATAGAAGGGAAAAAATAGTACAGCTTAAATGTGACCTGGTGTCCCTTTTGATTTACTTAAATGAAATCACTGTTAACGTCAGTCCCGATTGGACGGGGAACGGGCCTAGGAAGTGAACGAACGAGGAAGTGAACGAGGCTGACAAAAAGGGCGCCGCTGCGCTCTATAACTGCCTAGTGTAAGTGTATCCTTCTATATATTATTATAGGCGTAGCGGCACCATTCGTCAGCTTCGCTCGTGCTCCCCCTTGGCCCATCCCCGTCCATGCGGAACTTATGTAAAGAAATTGTATTTTTGCAACCATGGGGGACCCACACCACATTTAAACAATGCTACTCTAAAACATATACAACCAACAAAAAATGAACAGGAGGGACAGGAAAGGCAAAATGCATTGGTAGAAGTATGAGGGAAAATTTAGTACTAATATTTGATTTCAATATAAAATCAGCTAATCTTGTATCTGTATGAATAAAGTTGTAGTCAGCCATCTAATTATTTGTGATTTTAAAAGATTTATGTGTCAAGTGATTTATTTGATTCTAGTTTATATGTTCTAAGAATTTGAACCTGTGTATTTAAAAATGAAATAATAATATAAAATTTGTTACATTATATTAATATTTAAATATTTGCTGTGTATAATATGGATTCGTATTTGTGTTTAGGGTTTATTAGTACGATAGTCCTAGTAATGCTTAAAAATGTAATAATTTTACAATAAAGTAAATCTCTTTGAAAATAGTTGTTTTTCGATACTTTTTGACGCAAAGTTATTTTTTTGATTAGGTGTATTTCTATCATTCTATTGTATAATAGTTAAATTTCTTTCTACAAGTTTCATCGCGTGAAGGTGGTATTTTTGTGTACATATGTTTACACTTTTTATATATTATTATTATATATTATTATTATATATTGTGATGTATCTAATTACAATATGTTTTTAAATTTTAGTTACTTTTATACCGACCAGGTCTGGTGGGAGACTTTTGATGGTAAATAGTTTCACATTTTGTGGACGCGGGTTGTTCAAGGGCGCGCGGGTGAAGTGGCGCTGTTCGTCCTACCCCAATACCCACTGCAATGCGAAGGCGTTAACGGTTAACGATATACTGATGGAGCATACCCCAAAACACAACCACAAACCACCTGCCTACTTTTGCACCTCAGAAGGAAACTACGTCAAACTTAGGCAATAATGCAATAATGTGTTTCATGTGCTGTGGTTATGTTTACTTATTATCATTTCGCGTTTTAACTATCAGAACTCATTGTATCATCGCACTACATGATTAACCCTTACCACTCCATTATTTTTTGATATTGTTTGTCAGCCAACTCTAATTTAAATAATGTCAAAATATTTTTATTGATAGGTAGTTACAAAAAAATCGTTAAAAATTAATTTGTAATGATTTATTCTTCAAATAAAAAACAATATACAAAAAAACATTATGGACCTCTTATAGTTTTGCATAGTATGGTACTTTTTAAAACAATCTCCAGGATGGAGACCAGGTTTTCTGGAACAGGTCTCACAAAACCACACTGCTTCCCGTCTTCCCCCTGGAATCTTTCTGTTACTGCACGCAGTACAAACTTTAGAACCTTTGTCCAGTTTCGCAATGAAGCGGGGCTTGTACTCTAATCGCTCCTCTGCATGACGTATCACGCGAAGTTCCCGCCATTTTAGGTTTTGTGAATTTGCAAGGATTATAGTAAAATAAAAACGGAAAACAGTCAAAATCTTATTAAGATGTGAAATTGAATGTTTTTTTTAACGAATAATCACAAGAAAGTCAAGTTTTGCGCGCGAAAATACACCGCGCGCGCAAGTCTTATCTTGTCGGCCGCCAGCCGACAACCGAGTCGTAGCGTACATATAGCGATGTCGGCTGGCATTTCACAAAGGAGTGGTAAGAGTTAAATAACAATATATGCATTTAAAATTAATTTGTATACATTCAATTATCAATATCTCATTGGAATTCTATTGGATAAGTGAGGAATTAACATTTGGTGTTAAATGCGTTTTTGTGTCCGCACATTCGTTTTATACTCTACACTCTGCCTGAAACGTGGATATTGTTTTCTAAGCTGCGAAGAACACATGATTTCGAACACCAACACAATCTCCTCGGAACTCGGATTTCCCAATGAATAACGACCTAGGCAAAAATGTAAGGACCGATTAGAGAAAACTGGAAAGACCTGGAGAATGGAGAGGGATGACCAGGGACAGGAACCAGTAGAGATCTATTGTAGAGAAGACCAAATCCATCACTGGGATGTAGAATCGAGAAGAAGAAGATACAATAATAATTAACCATCCTACACTCTTCTATATTGACATAGTTTGATTAAAAGTAACGGACAGATTTGTTTTCTTTCATAACAAGTGTATAGTGGATTCTTACCAAAAGGTTGTATGATCAAAAAAGATAATTTTTCTGATGTTTTACAACGATTACACGAGAATATCTGTCATAAGAAATCAGAATATTCAGCCAATGAGCCTCGGATTTTCTATCTTAAATGTATATTTGTCATTTTCGGCCAAAAACATTACCATGATATATGTTATTTATGGGCCACCGAATCTTGGATTTTGCGTCTTAATTGTTTATTCGTTCATTTTTTGCCAAAAGCATTACCATAATATATGTTGTAAAATAGCAGATTTATGGGCCACCGAATTATGGATTTTGTGTCTTAAATGTTTATTCGTTCATTTTTGGCCAAAAATATGATCATAATGTTGCAACAACCTCCGTATCTACCAAACTTTGTTCGCTGTGACTTATTCGTCTTTCCGAGAAATCAAAAGAAAATTGCAGCATTGGTTGACTCCTGCATTAGAGTTTTCCGTAAAGTAGCAATAATCAACAAAAATAGCCAACCAATATTATTATAGAATAATAAGTTTAATATTTAGTGTAAAATGCGTTAATGGTAAATTATATGTAGTATATTTTTTCTATTGACTTAAAAGCAAAGCGTCTAATAGCAATCAAACTTCTAAGAGTGGCTTTGAGTTTAAATACCCTACAGAAGTCAACGCCCAGGTTACGACAAGCTTCAAAATTTTCGGATGTAGGGTCAAAGCACCAATGAATGACCGTTTAAGGTTCAGCTTGTACTGAAATCCACATTAAAGGCATTAATTTCATTATTTCAGTGTACAAAATAAAAGAAAACAATAAAAAACACACTGACTTCTCTAAATTCTCTAACTTTTTTATTGAAATGAGTATAACTATTAAAATAAATATTTCTCTAAAAAAATAGCACAATCACCAGTAATTGACCACTTCAGGTTATATTGATACAATACATAGGTTTTGTTACATTGTCACATTATGAAACACCCTAACGTATAAAAATATGGAAATATTCAAAGAATTGCATAAGAAATAACATTAAAAAAAACACTTACCACACTTTTCCTTATAAAAAACTACTAACAATCTCAGAACAACAACGGGAAGACGCACTTTTACCGTTTGACAAGGCACAGTTCAAAACTGATAGTTTTGTTTCTTACCAACAGTTGTCTTTTGTCAAGTTTTTTGACTGGACACATAGAGCAATTCTTATTATATTTTGTTTTATTAACCAACGGTCATTTACTGGGGGGTGGTCAAATACTGGTGCTTCGACCCTACGTTTGGTGGATATCATTACACAGCGAAAGTCGACTTGTATTGTGGAAGTATTCTTGTTAGTGGACACTTCGCTTAAGAATTGTATTTTCTTGTTAAATAAAGTGCCTTATTATAATATATATTTTTAAATAAACTTATTTTTTTTATTGGAATAAATCTGAATTTTTTTTAACTGGACATCCCTTTACTGAAATATTTTAGTATATCTGTATCGTTGTGCTTTTTGCACTTTTACTCATAGTAAAAAATATAAACATTTTATTTCATTTTCACGGCTTCATAACTGTGTTTCAAAACCATAATTAACATTGAAAGTTTTCTAGAAGTAATATTATAATTTATGGGAATGACATGTTTCACCTGTCTAAAACATTATCAAATGTCATCCCCAAAGAACTAACTAACTCCCCAAAGAATAAATACATGTATTTTCTTTTCTATATTATATTGTATTTATGTTACAAATGTAATTCGTATTTTAGTTTTAATGAAAAAATTCTTAGTTTTCAATATTTTTTGTATAACTCTATTGGTCTCAATTAAAATTCGTTTACGTGGTTCGAAATTATTTGTTTTATTAAATATACATACTAATTGTATGCTAAGATGTTTTATTATAAATTAAAGCTTTTAGTGAATAATATACCAACATTTATGATTAATTTCGTTTCGCATTAAAATAATATAATGGATTTTTTTATTATTCGAAATACGTTTTTTTTCAGTTCTGAGTTTATTTTTTCGATGTGTTTTGAAGGTTTTATCGGAAGAATGGTATAGACTCGTAAGAGAAAAAAAAAACTAAAAAGTGGAAAATAAGTGTTTCAATTCATAAAAAAATTATATCATTATGGTATTGGACAGTATTAACCCCTTAAATGTATACCTTGACGACCTTCGTGGCCGAGTGGTAAGTGCATTGACTGCCACCCCGAAGGTTCCGGATTTGATTCCCGGCGATGGCAGGGTGATTGTCACACTTTCTTTGGTCTGGTGTAGAATTCACGTGACAATAAAATGGCGATAGATTAGCTACCTATCACATGTCATAACAATCACTATGATAGCTATAATACCCTTTACATCGATTTGGCTCATGCTGTCATGATGTAAAGAGCGATTCAACAAAATAATAATAATAAAATTATTATTATTATTATTATTATGCGAGTGTTGCCGGATCGCACGTAACAGCGATCTGCGTGCCCGTGGCAAACAGGGAAACTTATTTTACGGACAACCCTCGTACTATCAATTGATGTTGTAATATTACTACTACAACATGTTATGTTTAAAAAGAAGTGATGTATAGTGTTTTGAATGCAACGTTTATCTTTACCTCAAATTGAATACATTAAACGTTGATGTGTATTTCTGATGTTGTCTTTAGTGTGTAGATTTGTCTTCGTTTTACGCATGTCATTGGTGTTAATTGTTAATTCTTTGCTTAATTTTACCGGTAAAACTATTCGAGCGGCAAATCTCACACGTTATTTTTTTCAGATTCAAACACAGTCGGCTCGCCATTCGAAAATGTTAAGATGAAGATAGAAGTCTGGAAGAGGAAGATCAACGAAAACATCGGAAGGACCTCTACGGAAAGGTCGCCCAAAAAGGACACGACAGGGCACATTGTGGTGTCCAGCAATGACAAGAAGAGGAAGCGTTGCCAACACTGTGACTCCAAAACAGTGTTCATCTGCAACAAATGTAAAATCCCCCTCCACACCAAATGTTTCATCAACTTTCATAAGAATATTTAATCTTTTGACTCAAGATAATCTGGTGGAATTGACTAATGCATGACTGTATATCTTCACAGATGCACAATCAAAAGTTCATTCAATATTGTAATGAGGAATATTGCAAATGTTACGTACGTTTTCAGAACAACTGAAAAAATAACGTACATGGAAATACGCATTTGGAACATATATGAGCATAGACATAATAATGTAAATGCTCATTGATTTATAGCTAAAACCACACATCTAATGATAGGCATGACACAGAAAGTGGTTTCTTAGTGGTTATAATTAACAAATATAGGGTGCGTTTTATGTTGCAGGCCGATGTTTCTTTTAAAAAAATTTATAGTAAACATATTTTTTAAGCAACGATGTAAAACTAAATATTTAATAATCAACACGAATGAAAACGTCTGTTTTCTAGAAGTTTTATTATAGTTTACGGGAATTATATGTTGCCTTTCTAAGGCATTTTTAACAGCGGTTTTCATTCGTATTTCTTCTATATTCGCCATACTTTGTTTTGTAGATGCTTTATTTCTCTTTTTCTTTTTTATATACTTTGTATATACAACACTTACGTCAAAAAAATTATAATTACATGTTTCGGACAACCAGTCCTTCTTCAGTGATACATGTTATAAATTGTTTACATGATCTGTGAGATGTTATAAAGATTTATAAAAATTCATTATAAAGATTCAGATGTTATAAAGATTCATTCGTATTATTTATAATTTCATAAATCATATTTTATTTATTTGATTACACGTTATTTACAATTAAGTATAATAATATTTCATAGATAATGGTAAATATTTACCATATAATCAATATAAACAATATTTTGTGTTTCACTTAAAATCTCTTTTTAAGAATCGGCTTGGAAAATAAAATGTCCCCTAATTTTTTGCATTAAGTCATTATTTATAATTGATGTGTATAGATGTACCAATTTTTAATATTTTCGAAATAGAGGAGCGAATGAAACTTTTTGATCTCGTATTCTTAAACAGTGTGTGTTAATTTATTTTTTTATATTTTATTGTCGTACTATATTTTGTATTGAACTAAATGTATGTATAAAAATCGGACGCTATATAGTATTCATATTTAAATATTTTCTTTGTGAATTTTAATGCTTGAAATATTTTAAATATGTCTTTAAAGTACAATTATTATATAACAATTTACTGTGTAATTTATTATTGGATACATGTAAAATGATGCAAGCGTATAAATTCATTCAAGGGTGAACTTGAAAGATTTAAACGTTTGTAGTTGTCAGGCGCTAGTTATAATCAACGTTTAATATTGTATCACGATAGTTCTATGGTAATCTCTTATATTTTCTGAAATGTACTAAGGAAATTATGAAAGGCTGAAATGAGTTAAATGGACAAGAAAAAATGCATTTTATAGGTTAGAGCGTAGAGCTAAGGTTTATATTTTTAAACATTAATTATTTATTGGGGGTTTTGCTTAAAATCTAAGTGTGATGAATAAATCATAGAAATTTCACATTATTTTATATTTATTTGTTTCGACCACTTATCACTTTTACTGCTGACCGGTTCCGATTCAATATGTAATTAATTGTCTTTGCGTGACGCTTTTCTTGCTTGTATCATGTATGTTCAGTATACGAGTATATAAAACCGGGTGGTGGTCTAGGGGATAGAACGCTTGGCTCTCGATCCAGGTGACTTGGGTTCAAGCCTGGACAACGACCTGATTCCTTCTTCATAATAATGAGCTATTTTCTGCTCATATTGAAGACTGTAAAATAAATTCTAATATCATTGATTTAAATCTTTGGTATTAGTCTTTTTATATAAACAAACAAACCATTGTTAGGAGTGCGATTTTTTTTACTGGAGCCATTATTATTGGAAATAGGTCCAAAATTTAACATTTGTAGAGTGCGATTGATTATTAATTAAATTTATTTTTATTTTCTATTTTTATTTCCAATGTGTCTAAATAATGTTTGTACAATTTTAATGCGATATGCTTATTTATTAGAAATACTCGTAACTCTTATTTTCAATTAAGTGGTTTGCAAATTCAGGAATATTATTATTATTCCGACTTATTATTATTATTATTATATCTGTAAGCGTCCTGACAAAGATATGGATAGTTTCGAAACCGATCAACGGTAAAATGCGATGAGTAATTGAAAAAAAATATATAATTATAATATAATGTGCGAAAACAGAGTTAATAATAAGTTAGAAAGTTTGACCATTAGTTGGATCATGGATTTATCATCTCGAAAAGGCATAATATTAAGTGTGTATGATTAAAAAAGTAAGGTTAACATAGATCTTTGACTCTTCTATTTTTCCAACTTTAATTTTAGTATAATAAGTGGTTGTATTACTCCTTCAGAATAAAATAATATTTATTGAGTGTATTTTGACTACTATGATATAATGTAAACAGTAGTCTGAGGCTAATGCAACTTCCACAAAAATGAAAGGGGTAAATCATATAAATCTAAAAATTAAAAAAAAAATATTTCGGATCATGCTGTTTATTTTAAAGAATTTTAACTACAGGGTGATATTTTGATATAAAATGCCAAAACGATAAACTTTACAAAAAAAAAATCTAAAATCAAAATTATTGCATTCCGTGATATGCATGTAAGAGAATATATAATATGAATATATTTTCATTCTAAACTATATAATTCACATTTTCAAACTTACCAAACCAAAAATATATTATAACTGTCGAGTGCGTTTTTTAGAATAATTGTGTTTTATGTATGTGTGTGTTCGTGTTGTATTTTTCTATTGAATAGATATTGTACATTATTACAGTCAGCTACAATAATTCTTAAACGTGAATACATTTTTATTGAACTGTCGAAAGTTCATGAAAATTGTTTTTTCTAGTCTATTTATGGTTCTATATATAATATAATATGTTAGTTACTTTAGTTGTTTCACGCGGTATTTACAAATCAACATTATTTTTTCATAGAAGGCTTTACAACGTATTTAAAGGTTTATTGCTATTTTTTATTGTTTTCTACTTTTTATTTATTTAAGTACATACAAGTGTAACTGATTTCAAGATTACTCCCGTTTGTTTTGCTGAATATTGATTAAAAATATATTTTAATGTATTTATTGTTTCTTGAACAATGATGTCCATATTAAATTATTAATATGTATGAAAGAACGATAGTTTTCAAGGAGTTTTATTATAATATTTATTTATAACATGTTTTGCCCTTCTAAGGCATTATCAAAAGTTAATGTTAATGTTTATCATTAACATTTGATAATGTCTTAGAAGGGCGAAACATGTCATATATAAATTTTATAATAAAACTCCTTGAAAACTATCGTTTTTTCATACATATTAATATTTTAATGTATATGTTACGCTATGCTACAAGGGCAATAAACAATGTTAAAATTTCATTAACATTTAGATAATTGCTTCACTAAAAATAATTATTTGTTTAAATTGAAAAATCGAATTTTGTTTTAGCATTTAATATTTTTGTTACGCAGTGCTTAAATCAGTGGTTTATATTTTTAAAACGTTATTATATTACATTTTAGTAATAAATTTAATTAAAAATATAAGGTTGTATAAGTAATATAAAATTGAAGGTATAAGTAATATAAAATTGAAGGTTGGTTATTACATAGCTGCTAAGTAGTTTAAACATAAAAAAAAGAAAAAGAAAAAAAAAACTGTTTATTGTGACATGTGTCATGTAGCACGGGTGGCATCTTTAGGGCGATGTTTGAACTGCACTATACTGTTCTATCACTGTGCACCCTTGCTCAGTTATTGACCTTTATTTTTTACTCGACACCTTTGTAATGATCAGCCCTCAATTATATCTAATCAAGAGTTAAATGGTACAAAGAAGTCACCCACTTTGGGAAATATAATTTATTTAAATATTCGGGCTTTAAGAATGAAATTTCGTTCATTTATTCAATCAGCCGACTGTTTTCATTATTAGCACACTAAGATTTAGTCATTTCTCCATGTATTGGTGCCCAAAAATGTGGTTGTATTGTATGTCTGTTTTTTTATTGTAATAACTATAAGTTCACCATAAATTCATTGTGAATGTCATAAAGCCAATTTAGCTTTGAAAATGTATTTTCTCAATAAATATATACATAATAAGTTAATGATTACACGTATATATTTGTACGTACTCTTTTTACGAAATGAATTTCATGTATCTACGTAAACAATGAAATTATTTACTATAATTGGACTCTTAAACCATTTGACATTGTTTTATCGAAAATGGGTTATTATTGCTTTTGAAGCTTATAATAAACGGCGATAATTCAAAATTTACAACTTTGATATGGTGGTCATAAGAAGAGCGGAATGGGGAATGTTGTTAAACATAAAGCGATCGCTCAACCCAGCCAATGACAGGTCATAAGTCCGGTAAGCGCCTCGGCCACCACATTCTGTTCCCAGAAAAACGTAACAATTTACATCTTCGTCTTTATTAAGATACAATTAATCCTTAGAAAAAAAATTACAACGGTAGCTCAAAAAATATTAATTCATATAACTATTTTCACTGTTTTCATTTAAAAATGTAATTATTACAATATAAATTCAGCAAAAAAACGTGGATCAGGATTCAATTTAGCTACGATATTAAATTAATAATTTATCGTTTCTTTAAATTTTATTATTTATTTATTTATTCCAAATTCTGTTTGTTGAAAAAGTAATTATATGAGTACCTACCATGAATAAATGTTTGAATAAAAATTGAGTCTTAGTAACATATATACCTATATATATGCATAACGTGAATGTAAAAATATATTTAAATAGAATAATATAAAAATGATATTTTTATGTACTGATTACTGAAGACAACCTGATGTATGATGGACTTGAAAATCGCAAAAAAAACTTACCAAGATCAAACTTTTTTAGAATGTAATTAGTAGGTATAACAGGAAAACCTGGAAACTCTTAATTTTAAAGTAATTTTATAATAGCTTGTAAGTTAAAAAACCTTTGAAAATGTATACAAGATTTTTAATTGCGTTTTTATATATATATTTTTATCGTGTGCATTGGGGTGACCATACCTCAATAATTTTGAAATTATATTTTTGTCTGTGATTTTATATTATTGTATTTTTTTTTCAAATCCTGTATTAACGATAAATATATAATTATATTAATTTATTTAATGCCAAATAAAGATCCAATTACATTCAAGATTTTTATTTCACCTACGAAATCATAAGAATATATTGAATAAAGTTGTTTGTTTTATTGTTTTTGTGTTTTTTTTTTCAGTCGCTACGCATTAAATTAGTCAAATACTTTGAATTACGAACGATGTGAGCACGCCCTTTACTTCACACCGTCTGGCAAGACGGTATACCCTTTACAGTTAAACTAAACCCTTAAAACTTTCCTATCGAATTTTATTTAAAATAATCTGGTAAATATATTCAATGTCAGATACAGATAGTCGTCGATTGATGACCATAATTGGTGCTGATAAACAGGTCGGAAGTTGGTCTGGTTGTAAGTCGGCTTATGCAATAATTTCCTTACAAATTTAAATTATAGGGCGCGATGATATTATTATATTGTTTTCTATGTTTTTCTTTGATCAATGTATGACCACTGTTATTTATCGGGTTTCGCTATGGTTTAATAATGTTCTTTTCGAGTTTGTCGTAGTTGTCTTTATAAAAAGCATTTCTGGTATTCGGATATCTTTTTGTTAGCTTTTTTAATTTTACATTTGTTTAGTTGAATAAAACATTATTCCATAGTAAAATTGGTGAAATATTGTATTTATTTTATTTTATACAACAGGTCTTTAGAACCCAATTACTACATACATTTTACATAACACAGACATACATGTTAAATAAAACACATATATCAGCAATTGTGGTATGTACCTATTTGATCCTTAAAAGATGCATAGGTCAATTGGAGAATGTCCACATCGACTGACACCTCATTCAAGAGCACCATACCCCGGGTCATTGTATGCTGCGCCATGACATTTGTTCTGCTATGCGGTGTGCACAACAGATCGTGTCTTCTAGCGCGAGCATACCTGTCCGGTGCATTGAAGCCACAACACTCGTAAGAGGTATGGGCTTTCAATGAGGTTACGAAGTATTTTAAATCCTTAGATCATCAATGTACATTTTCTTCTTGATTCGAAACTGCGGTACTCTGTATTAATCAATAGATCATTGTGGTGCATAATCCTCGGATATACCGCATTCATCCGCATGTAGAGGTATCTCAGAATTTTTTTCTGGATTTGTTCTAATACCTCCACATACGAGTACTTCTGCTGGTATGGAGACCATACACCACTCGCGTATTCTAATTTTGATCTAACGATGCCGTTAAGCATTGATGTCATCGCTTCGGGATTAAAATAATCTTAAAAGAAACTAACTAACTAACTAACTAACCATCACGCCGTCTTCCCGAAAGGGTAGGCAGAAAGAATGGACTGTCACACTTTTACTGATGCGTCACTCCATCCTTCTCTTTTCGCTCCGCGGAAGACGCGATGTGATGGGTTGCGAACCTCATCGCCACCAATAGGCATCTCCTGCGCACACTTCGATCGTGCAACACCCACAAAATAAATCTAAAACAAATAATATAAAATACAATGATATAAAATAAAATAACAAAATAAAAAAAATTAACACAAAATGTTCTTTTTAGATGGTGCACATTTTGTCTATTTTATTTATGTTCCACGAATCCACCGTTTTTTTAATTAAGCACATAATGTAATAACACATAATGTTTTTTTTCGACGTTGCACATGTTGACATGGACGATTCGGACTTTAGTGTTTATTTAATTTATGTTACACGTATCCACCGTTTTTTTTAAATAGCTGTAATTAAGCACTTAACCAGCAAGAACTTTGAAATAATATTGAAGAAATTATTCAAATGAAAAAAATATTTTTACACCTGTCAAAATTCTTTATAAAAACGATAAAACTAATATAATTTTAACAGCAAAACAGCACAAACGTAAGAGAATCATATGAAAATACGAAATACAGGTGTTATTATTATATTAAATATTGGCCACTTGTATAGCTGGTTGAACAAATTACATTTTCTTTTATGACTAACTAACTAACCATCACGCCGTTTCCCCGAAAGGGTAGACAGAAAGAATAGACTGCAACACTTTAATCGATGCTGCACTCTATTCTTCTCTTTTCGCCAACGCGAGAGACGCGGTGTGATGGGTTGCGAACCTCATCGCCACCAATAGGCATCTCCCGCGCACACTTCGATCATTCAACGTCTACATAATAAATCTAAAACAAATTATATAAAATACAATGATATAAAATAAAATAACACATAAAAATAATTTAACACATAATGTTCTTTTAGATGGTGCACTCGTCGTCAGCTGGACGATCCGGACATTTGTGTTTATTTAATTTTTTATTCCACTGTTTTCATTTTAATTAGGCACTTTTAAATTAACATTTAAACATTTTTTTTCTTTTATGTATTATAGATATCTCGGAAAGTCTTAAAAGTGCTTATAATACAACTACAACTAGTTTTTATCCGTGAAATATTCACGGAAGTAAAGATTTTCTACCCTATAAAAACTTGGTTCACTGTGCAATCGTAATCAGTAATAAGTTTTAATTTTTTGTATTTTTTTTTTCGTATATGTTAAATTTTCACATTTAACAACACCAAATTGTTTTCTAATTCGTGTAATGTATTGATATTAATTTGGCGCGGGAGTAATGCCTATAGGTGGCGATGAGGCACGCAACCCATCACGCCGCATCTCCCGAGATGGCGAACAGAGGAGAATGGAGTGCCGGATTGGTACGTGGAATGTAAGAGGAATCTAATGGAAAGAAAGATGAATGAAATGTGTATTGAGATGAAAAGACATTGTCTAGATATCCTGTGCTTGACTGAGAGCATGATGAAAGAGAGAGGAATGAAGGAGCATGGCGATACGCTTGTGTTGTGGTCTGGAGTGCCGCAATCACAAAGAGGCTGTCAGGGCGTTAATCGACGTGCGTGCATGGTACGATGTAGAGGAAGCCCGAGAGGTATGCCAGGACAGAGCATTGTGGCGATCCATCCTCTCTGCCTACCCCTCCGAAAGAAATGGCGTGATGGTTAGTTAGTTAATTTTTACTACTGTTATACAACAATAATCAAAGCAATATTCAAAATAATCCAGAAACATTCTCGGTCATGAGCGTCGTGTGCATTTCGAATTACTTTCGGAGAGAATCGAAGTATTACTCTCTCGCTTTCTTGCATTAAAAATATTCTCGCCGCAGATTTCTTCATATTAAAGCATAAAATTAAAACATCCCGCAAATGATGAGCATTTGGCTCGTAAGCTGACATGTTAAATCGGGAATAACTTTATGATGCAGACACAAATCGACTAATATTTCGATGGCGTTATGTTTACAAATACTTAAGCTTATTGTATGATATATATGATCCATTTATTCCAACTACCACTTATCGCTACTGCCATCTATTGCAAAACGGCGGAAGCAAAGTTATACACCTAATAAATTATTGAAAGCGAACCTATGACCCGCGGGTTAGATGTTGACCTACCAAGGTATATAGAATAAATATGGTAAGATATTCCGCGTTTTATTTTTGACATCTACTGCGCAGCTACGTCACGTGGAGACCCAAGCATTAGGTTGTGTAGTATGAGTTGAGTATATATTTATACATTGGGTATGGAATTTTTCTTTGTTTATTTATTACGTCTAATTAAAAGAAGTTTTTGTAATTGTATTAAATAAATTATGACAAATCGTTTTCTTTATTTAAGTTATTGTTTTTTTTATTTTTCTTTTTTTAGAGTTAGCATCTTCAATGAGCTTTAAGTTCATTGTTCTTATTTTGAAAAACATTTTACATCGATAAAAAAGATTTTTAACTGGATATGGCAAATCAACTCCATTTGATTTAGCTTGTTTATAGTTATTTAGGTTTGTTTATAGTTTCGTTTCGATTTCGAGTTCACCACATGACGTCACTTGACAGCAAATTATTAGAAAGGGATAGCATGCTACGTGCGCAATATCTTACCATATTATTCTATATACCTTGTTGACCTACGCAGGCTATTTAAATGACTGACACGTTTGTTTTTATAAACTTATTATTTTATGTATTATAGTAAAAGAGTATACAATTAAAAATATTAAAAAAATAAAGCCTAATGTCGAATTTATAAAATAATATTTCTAGGTGGACATTGGCTAGCTGAATTTCTATTATATCACTACACCTGTGTATGACGTACATGGTCATGAACTGTCGTGTTTTGTTTTTTGTGAGAACCAAAAAATATAGTTTTTAACCATCCAACTCTCATTCTCACCAAGTGACGCTAAGCTAAGCTAGAACTAAAAAAAATAATGAATAAAATTTTGACCCATTTCTCAAAAAGGTTCGCCATCACTGACGTTTATGGACCACGTCCGCGAACCGTTTACGGATTGTGGTCGTAAATCGAACAGCCGTAAGTCGCATAGGTCGCGTAAGTCGACAAATACCTATAATTTCAAGATATATTCTAAGTTATTAGTGCGAATTTTGTATAATTCATTGGTCCGGAGTCGGCTCGAGTGTGGTTCGCTGATGAGTCCCCACGAGGCGAGATACTGGCTCATGTTAGAGAGGGTTCAGAAAAGATTTCTGAGATATCTCTACATGAGAGAGTTTGTTAGCTATTCGTGGCTTTTTCCCACTGCATACCTCTTGGGCATGCTGGGGAACAATAGTTTGCAGATAAGAAGAGATGGGTGCACACTTACCCATTTCTTCAGATTTATCAGGGGATTCTTTGAGAACTCCGTTATCTTGGAGGCTATGCATCTTTATGTTCCAGATGGTTATCTTCGACAACAAGCACAGAGTGTTTTATCTCCCAGCATGCAGAACCAACCTGCCTCTGGTGATGCCGGTGGGGAGGGCAATCAAACTGCTGAACAAGATCGCTTCAGAGATCGACGTCTTTCATATTCGTGAAAGTACGTTCAGAAGACATGGAGAGTATTATGTATTCCTAATGTCGAACCGTCTCTCATGCGTTCCTGATATTATATATTTTTTATGTTTTACCTATTCACAATAGATGCCTTAAACTTTAATTTGGTACCTATTTGGCAAAAGGTCCCAACTGCTATTTTATCAATTTTACAGGAAAGTAAAAAAATTTTTTTACATTATTTTGATTATTTAAAAAAATGTTTTTTTGTTTCCTATTGTTTATTTAAAATGTCAATTTACGGAGCATAACGTTATCTACAAGATATATCAGTAACTAAATTAAAAAAATATATATATTTATTTAAAAAAAAATAGGGTTCGAATGCAATTGTACATAAAAAAAAAATACATAAAAAATTTAATAATAAAAAGTACAGGTAACGTTTTGTCAAAACATAAACTGTGCAAAAATAATACTGAATTTAACTCAATTTCACAAAAAAACGCATCTGGGACCTTTTGCCAAATAAGTACGGAATTGTTGTTTGTAATATATTTTGAGAAAATAAACTGATTTGATTTGAAAAGCTTTCTCAAACAACAAAACAAAACCTGATTCTAGCTATGCCTCTCGAAGGGAAACGATTTGATGGGAGCCATCATTGGCCTTTGGCTGAATCTCTCAGATCTCCTCGATACTGCGCGAGAGAAGGATGTTCAAGCAGATCTCGCACCAGATGCATGAAGTGTAATGTGTATTTGTGTTTATCGAGAGATACCAACTGTTTTATAAAATTTCATTGCTTGTAATCTTTTGCATTTTTACAAACATCAAGTGTTAAACATTAACCCTTTCCGGTCCACAAAAAAAGTTCCATCAGGTTCACAATAGATTTACAGAATTACAGGGTAAAACAAAACATCTAGGTTTTTTATTTTATTAAAACTATATTTATCTCAATTTTTATTTATTCTGAATGTATGGAATAATGCTCTAATTATTACATTTTATACTTCTTCTTCTTTTTCTTCGATGGCTCTACAGCCCATATCGAGCCTTAGCCTCCAGTATTTTTTTTTTATTTTTTATTTTTATTTTTTTTTTTTTTTTTTTTTTTTATGTACACAACAGGTCGTTTGGACCCAATTACAGTATACAATTTTATATATTTTAGCTATTATATTAATTCTCGTGACATGTGATAGGTAGCCAATCTATCGCCATTTTATTGTCACGTGAATTCTACACCAGACCAAAGACAGTGTGACAATCACACTGCCATCGCCGGGAATCGAACCCAGGACCTTCGGCATGGAAGTCAGAGCTCGTAACCACTCTGCCACGAAGGTCGTCAATTCTTCGCTTTCAACTCCTCCTGTCCTCCGCTTCGACCCTCCAATCTCCAATCCATTACATTTTATACACAAATATTTAGAATTCACTGTTCACATCCTTCATACACTTTCAAACTCGTTGTCAACACGTTTTTTTGTAATTCTAGGTATTTTGAAGTGTTCGAATTTTTAGAATAATAATAAGTATCGGTAACAATAATTATCAAGTTTGACAATCCAAAAACATTGAATCCTCGTCCCAGTATACCGCTACACTAAATACGAGCGAGAAAGAAATATGTTTGCTTATATTTTGACACTAAACTGATAAAGAAGAAAAATGTCGAATGACATTCGACATAGGACTCACTGGAATAAAGTCGATGTCGAATGTCATTCGGCATAGGACCGGAAAGGGTAAACAACATTTTGAAAACTGATTGTTATTTTTTTGAGCTTTAAAAATCTGATTGCTATTCTTAAAGATTTAAAAACTGATTGTTAATTTTTGAGCTTTAATAACTTATTGTTATTTTTAAAGCTTTAAAAACTCTTATTGTAAAAAAAAAATATCAATGAAAGCAACAATTGCCGTTCACAATGGAGTTTTTGTACCAACCCTGATGTATGGAAGTCAAGCATGGACATGGTAGAAGAAGGATGAGAGCAGAATTCATGCGGTAGAGATGAGATCCCATAGACGAGTGCGTGGTAAAACGATATACGAAAATTTCAAATGCTGATATAAGGAAGGAATACAGAGCGGAAGAAAGTATTATGAAACAAATTATGAAAGAATCAATACGTTGGTTCGGACATACGGAGCGCATGAATAAAAGAAGGTATACGTTAACGATGTGAACGGAGTATGGAGTCGGGGTAGACCGAGAAAAACACGGCATGAGCAAATTAATAAAATTTTAAAGGACGGTCATGTCAAAAGTCTGAAGAATCGACGTACGTATATGACTAGCGGTATGAACTCTTCTTCCTTGTTGTAGAGCTATGTGGTCTGTTTTCCAGGGGGTTGCTCCTCCTGCGAAGTAGATTCCCAGCTGTCCTTCCATCTTTTCGGAGGTCTACCACGAGGACGAGTCCCGTGAGGCTGCTTATGTAGTGCAATATAACAGAGTCTGGTGGTGTCCATTCTTTGGACATGAGCGTACCAGTCCCTCCAAACTTTCCGTACGAGAACACCAGCATTAGAGGCTATGAGGTTAAATATTTTTTTGGTGAGACCGTTTATAAAATAGTGTGTTTTCAGCATTGTTCGTTCCATCACGGCAAGGAACTAAACTTCTGATGGTGAATGGTTACACTTACTTCGTTTGCCGCAAAATCGAAGAAAGAATATGGTGGGTCTGCTCGTCCAAGAAGACCAGGTGCAAGTCCAGCGCCATCACTGAGGGGCAGCAGATAATCAAGTGCAAGGAGTGCCATAATCACAACAAGCCCAAGTATTTCGTCTCAGCGCAGGGGAATTATATTAGGATTTAATAATTAATTAATTAAGTATGCAAGCTCCATAATATATATAAAACTTATACCTCTCGTATCTTGTCTTCCTAATGTCGAACCATCTCTTATGCGTTCCAGGTATTATGTTATATATATGTAATATTTTACCTGTACTCAATAGATGCCTTAAACATTTATGTTGTTTGTAATGTCTGTTGAGTAAATAAACCGCTTTGATTTGATTTGAAAAACGATGAGATTTGATCAATGTCGTGGATATAAGATCACTCACTCGAATGATCAAATAATTAAATATATGTATAAACAATTAAGGATTGCAATACATATTTCATTTCATTTATTTATTTGAATACATCAAAAGCATTACAGAATTGGGTTTTCTAATGCACTAAAGATATAAGTTTTAAGTAGAAAATAATGAATAACATATTAATACGAGTACTCGCATATAATAACATAATAAAGAGTGTGAATTTTTTTTTTATATATACTCGTACGAGTATGTGAAGACTAAGTGACGAGCGAGCGTCGAACAACACCCTTAGAATGCATCCTCATTAAGAAAGCGCCACTAATATTGTGAAACAATTGGATGGAGAAAGGATTGTTCAACAGTTGTATACAAACAGTGTGAATGGAAAAATACACCGAGTCCAAGGAAAACATGGCGTGACCAAATTAATCAACTGTGCGTGGCACCGCGTGTAATTTTATAGAGCAAGCTCGAGAGGTATGTTAGGATGGAACAATCTGGCGGTCCATCCTCTCCATCTCATGTAAAACGACGTGATTAGGTCAGTTTTGATGGAAATTTTTTGGTGTAGGAGAGAATCCTGCAGTACCGGCCGGCATCCAGTACCGGCCAGTTACTGTTTCTGAAATTCTACAAAAGATGGCGCAAGACAAAAGATGGCGTTTGTGTAGTTTGCTCTCATAAAGCTTATACCCCAAGCGGCGTCAACCTGTCTCAACCTGCTTGCCGTCAGTGTTAAGATTTGCGTTGTGCGTGGTGGACTTACGATACGTAAGTAAAGTTTGGTGGGTTATCAGTGGAGATTATTAAACTATTTCGACAAAAGTGAAACGTGGTATGTATTGATTACCTATATATACATATCATAAAACATGTTTAAATCACACCTTATGCGTTATGTTTTATACGTTTCTATTTTATTATTTTTTTCCGTTTCCTGCAGTACCGGCCACAAAATCGTCCTCCAGTACCGGCCACTATTTGAGTTTATTTTTAAGTGGTTTAATTTCTTTGTAGGTATACCTGGACAAATAATGTCAGATGATCAAGGTGAAAAGAAGATTAAGAAGGGCACCTGGGATCCTGCCAACATGCATAGAGCCGTAGAAAAGGTTTTAAGTAAGGAGATGAGTGCGCGTCAGGCCGCAAACAGGTATAACGTACCTAGAACGTCATTAAACGATAGAATTAGTGCTATAAAAAACCAGAAACAGGTATTTATTAAGCCTGTCATGGGTCGTTTCCAAAATACATTCTCACCTGAACACGAGCAAGTGTTGGCAGAATATGTCAAGGATTTGGCCAATAGGTTAATGCCCTTAAACAGGCAAGAATTCCTTAACCTGTCTTTCCAACTTGCCGAAAAATTAAAATTTCCTCACCAATTCAATAAGGAGAAGATGTCTGCGGGGAAGAACTATTATTATTCTTTTATGAAAAGACACAGCGACTTGTCATTGCGGACCGCTGAATCAATGAGGGCTGTAGGTTTTAATAGAGTTCAAGTAGAGCGGTTCTTTGAAAGCCTCGAAAGCTTGATACAAAAGTATAATTTTACTCCATACAAAATATGGAACTGCGATGAGACTGGTGTTTGCATTGTCCAGAAACATGCAAAAGTGATAGCGACTAAAAACCAAAGACATGTCGGTAAAATTACTTCCGCAGAACGTGGAAAAAATGTGACTGTACTTTTTGCAATGAGCGCTGGGGGTCAGTTCGTACCACCACTTTTCGTGTTCCCACGGTCACGAATGAATGACAGACTCATGATTAACGCTCCACACGGGAGTGTAGCCGAAGCCCAGCCAAATGGCTGGATGAATGCCGACATATTTTTAAAGTGGATGCATCACTTCACAAAATATGCGAGTCCAACAGAACAGAACCCTATTCTGCTAATTCTAGATGGGCACGCCAGTCATAAAGACTTGAATGTCATCGAGTTTGCTAGAAAAAATCACATTCACATGATCAGCACCCCACCTCATACAACTCATATGCTTCAGCCGCTTGATCGCACGTTCATGAAGCCTTTTAAATCAGCTTACAATGATGCATGTGATTTATGGATGAGGTCGAACCCTAGCACAATAATCAGTGAATATGAAATTGCAGGGTTTGTTTCGTCTGCATTTGAGAGAGTTTCTCGTATGTATATTGGCGTAAATGGCTTTCGCTGTACTGGAATTCACCCTTTGAATAAGAATGTCTTCAGTGATTTAGATTTTGTTGCTTCGGATATGACAAACGTTACAAAAACTCATCAATCAAACTCAGAACCATTGTTTCTATCTTCTCAACAGTCAGAATCGATAGCTTCAACTTCTGGACAGGCAGGACTGATAAACTTGTCCACTCAACAGCTAGAATCATCTTCAGCTCCTCAACAAATTGGATCACAAAATGCTTCTTCTGCGTCCGAATCTCAAATTGCTCCTTCTTCTCAACTATCAGAATCTTAATCTACCGTTGTTATTGACCTATCAGTTGACAACTTTAAAGCAATCGTTTAAAAAAATATCACCGGTTCCTGATGCTTCGAAAAGAAGAGGTACTGCACGACGTCGTAAAGCTGAAAAGAGTGAAATTTTAACAAGTTCACAATACAAAACGGTCCTTGAAGAGAAGATGGCAGAAAAAACAGAGGCTTAGTTAACCGAGGAAAAGGTTTGCTGTCAAGTAAGGACGTTAGCAAGAAAGGCAAAACTTTGCTTTCGGGAAAATAAGTCATCAAGAAAAGCAAGAAAAAGACAAATGAAAACCAAAGTCCCCGTCATATTGTTCAGGAAGAGGCAATTTGTCCTTTGTGCCTTGAATCTCGCGAAGAGGATTGGATACAGTGTGGAAATTGCAAAATTTGGGTCCATGAGGCTTGTGCCAATATTTCAGAATTATCAAATGAATATGTTTGTGATTATTGCCTTTTTTAAACAACATTTTATACTGGCCGGTACTGGAGGACTACTTTTTAAATGTCTTTTTCTCATTGTCCTAAATTTTTATTAATAAAGTTGATTGTTTATAAATAAATGGGTATTTTATTATTTTCATTTAAAGCTTAAGAGTTTATTTACACAAATCAGCAAGTATTGAACATATTGTTTAAGTCATTTTTATTTTATTATACATAAATCTTAGGGTGACGGTACTGTAGGACTCTCCCCTATGTACTCGTATATAACTAGAACTTAAGCTTTATTTTACTTTTTATTGCCAGACCATGAAAGCATGTCACCGAACCGATCGATATTATAAGATGAATAATCATATAATTAATACGTCTGTTTTCTAGAAGATTCATTATATTTCATTTGAATGAAATCATTTGTCAGTCTAAGGTATTTTCAAATGTTTGGAAATGGACGCAACATTTGATTATGCCTTAGACAGGCGAAAATGTCATTCACATAAAATATAATGAAACTTCTAGAAAACAGTAGTTTTCATTCGTATTAAATATTTAACACGGAGTTCTACATCATTGCTCAAGAAACAATAAATGAATAGTTAATTTTTTTTAAATAAGTACATTCAAAATCTCTAAACAAGTTTTATTAAGAACCGATTATTTTTACCAATATTTATATTGTTATTGAACGCTAAGGCATTAACACTGTAGAATTCCATAGTAATATATTTAGGAAATTGAAAATAACTTTGTTAACCCACTAATTATTAAAAAAAATATATTTAAAAAACACGACATGTTTCGGAGGATACCTCCATCTTCAGGTGTAAAAATATAATAAAAATTAAACAAACAACAACAACAACAAACCATCACGCCGTTTCCCCGCAGGGGTAGACAGAGAGAATGGACCGCCACACTACTCTATCCTGGCAAACCTCTCTAGCTTCCTCCACATTCATACAACGAGTCATACACGCACGTCGATTCCTCCGACTTCTAACATGACCAACCTTTAAAATTTGATTAATTTGGTCATGCCATGTTTTCCTCGGTCTGCCTCGACTTCGTACCCCATTTACATCATTAACGTATACTTTCTTAACCATTCTTTCTCCATCCATGCGTTCCATATGTCCGAACCAACGCAGCGATCCTTTCATAATTTTGTTCATTATACCTTCTTCCGCTCTACATTCCTTTCTTATATCAGCATTTGAGATTCTGTCGTATATCGTTCTACCACACATACGTCTTAGGGACCTCATCTCTACCGCATTTATTCTACTCTCATCCTTCTTTTGCCAGTTCCATGCTTCGCTTCCATACATTAAGGTTGGGACCAGAACTCCATTGTGAACGGCCGTTTTCGCTTTCATTGATAAATTCTTGTTTCCAATAACTATTTTTAAAGCTCCATTCACTTTGTTACCTGCACCAACCCTTCTTTCGACGTCACTATCCGTTCGGGCATCTGCTGTGAACATACTACCTAAATACACAAATTCCCTCACCTGTTCCAAGTTCTCTTCGTTCACACTTATATTACAAACTGTCATTTGCTCTTCCCTTTCGAAAACCATCACCTTTGACTTTCCGACATTCATCATTAAATCATTTGACTTGCATACCTCATTCATTCTCGACACCAAGACTTGTAATTCGTCCGCACTATCCGCAACGAGAACGGCATCGTCCGCGTAAAGCAGACAGTTTACAGACAGATCACTCATCTTAGCACCAGCATTTATACCTTTAAGTTCTTTCATACACTTGTCCATATACAGATTGAACAACCATGGAGACATCACGCAGCCCTGCTTAACACCCTTCGTGATATCAAACCAAGGCGTGATGTCTCCATTTACCCTAACACTGGCAGTGCTCCCTTCGTAGAGAGAAGCAACCGCCCGTATCAGTTTTGTGCTCACTCCGTATTCGGACAAGATTGACCACAGTTTATCTCTGTTCACTCGATCATAGGCTTTTTGCAAATCGACAAACGCACAGAAAAGCTTACGGTTTTTGGCCATAAACTTCTCCGCAAGCGTTCGAAGTGCAAAAATCTGATCCATACATCCTCTTCCGGTCATAAAAGCGCCTTGAACATCCCATACTCTTTCAGTCGTCGTCTTTTTTACTCTTTCTATTAAAATTCGGCCGTAGAGTTTACCAACGGCGCTTAACAGACTTAAAGAAAATATTATTAAACAAAGAAAGACTAATATAAAAACGCATTTAAAATTCGATACAACAATTCAAATTTAAAAATTAACCTGGGCTAATTGTTATAAGTGCTTATTATTTTTATTGTTATTTTAACAGTAAGAACTAATAAATAATTTAAATAATAATAAACATGATGATAATACGAGTATAAAAAATGTAATTTAGAAAAAACATACATTTGAAAAGACAAAATTTATAGAGAAATTAATAAATGAATAATTTGCATTTGATTGGGAATGGGAGCTTGGGAGATTAAATGTAGACAAAGTAATTTAATCTCTCAAGCTCCCATTCCCAATCAAATTCAATCACTTAATCATTTATTAACCGTCGCGTTGCCATGTGGTCAATTGAGTTTCCACTGCCAATTTAAAGTTGATTTTCTTAAAACCTATGGACCCTAATATTATAAAAAAAATTGTAATCCTCCATTGAAGTGTTCTCAATATTTCGTAATAAAAAAAAAGCAAAAAATTGCTTCCTTCATCCCAAAAATTTTTTTTTTCTAAGACTGCCCTCACCTTCATTCGTGTTAAGGTAGAATTTGTTTTGTAAATATTTACAACTTTATCAAAAGTGACAAATACTTACTCGCTGTTTTGAACGTATTATAAATTATATCTTTGGCCTTTTCAATAGGTACGTAATAATACCGACTGTGGATGGAAACGCAGCACGCAACTTAATAATATCAGAACTGTGAAAATATTAACACTTTACCAAAAGGGACAAATATTAATACGTACTCGTTGTCTTGAACGTACTATACATTTTGCCTAGGTGCCTTTATCATACATAAAATCTCGTAAAGTCTCGCCCCGCCGGCCGCGACGCGTAGACAAGTTTATACTTGGTGTCCAGTTGCTCGTATGCTGTGTCGCATTCCATATCAGAAATCGCATGGTTCCAGAAAAAAAATAATAATGATATGTTTTTCAAATAATCCATGTATGTTATAGATATCGATCTATTCCTAATGAAATTCCCTACAAGATGACATAAATTAAATTTTGATTCATCGAGTCATATGCTTGATATTTAGATAAAGTTAGCGGTAAACTGAATTTACCACATGGGAGCGAGCGTTTTGTTTTGAACACGGTACGTTAAGGGTTAATTTCTATATAAATTATGTCTTTTCAAATGTATGTTTTTTCTAAATTACAATTAATTTTATATGTTTTTATATTATCATCATTTATTATTATTATTTAATATTATTTATTAGCTCTTACTGTTAAAAATATATATTTATTAGTACTTTTAACAAATAGCCCGTTTAATTTTTAAATTTGAATTATTGTATCGAATTTTAAATGCGTTTTTATATTGGTATTTCTTTGTTTAGTTTTTATTATATTTTTACACCTGAAGATGGTATTCTCCGAAACATGTCGTGTTTTTAAATATTTTTTTAATAATTAGTGGATTAAACAAAGTTATTTTAATTTCATATTTATATTGTTTTTATTATTATATATTATTTGTAGTATTTATTATATGACACAAGATATAAGCAAAATGATTAATATATCATATTAGTATTTCTAAGCAATAATAAGCATCCGGGCATGCTTATTACCATCGGTTGAGGGCAGAAACCGCAAAGGCCGCCCAAGAGACGCCTATATGGACCAGGTGATTAGAGGACATGCGCTGTGGCAGCTATACAGAGATGAAGACAGGCTAGAGACAGAACTGAGCGGAGGGAACGAGTAAAGCTTGTTGAAATCAATCCTCAGGATTGTAACCATGAAGAAGGTTTAGTATACAAGTAACGGACTATCACAAAATAATCACGTTAATAGTATAGTAATATGCGCAATTTTGATTGCAGTAACATTTTTACCTACGCGGAAAGGGAGATTGCTGATGTTGAAGGGTTACACTTTCTCCCTCCGGAGTGCTATCGGTTCCAGGCGAGCCACTTGGGCTTGCTCCTCCAAAGTGAGCTACAGGTGCACTGCCATGACTTTCACGGATCGGGATGCCCTGATCGGATATACGGGCTTCCACAACCACGATCCACCTAAATACCACCGTACAGAAAATGGCACATATGTGAGAATTTAAAAAGTGAATAAATCAGTATCAAAATGTATTTATTGTTTCTTGGTCAATCGCGTAATATTCCATATTAATAATATTGTTGATATGTCTGTTTTCTAGAAGTTTTTTATTTTATTTTATGGAGTGACATGTATCACCTTGCATTTGTAATATTGTTGACTCCAGCATGGTGAAACTTGTCACCCACTTAAAATATAATGAAACAATCTTTATAACAGAATTATTTTACATCGACAGCACAGGTTGTTTTATCTACTGGCCATCAGAACCAATCTGCCTCTGGTGACACCGGTGGACAGAGCAATTAGTCTGCTGAACGCGGTCTCCTCGGAGATCGACGTCTTTCATGTTAGTGAAGGTATGTTCAGGGGAGAAATACTCTTGACTTTAGAAAGTATCTTGTCTTCCTAATGTCGAACCATCTCTAATGCGTTCCTGCTATTATGTTGTATTTTTATAATATTTTACATGTACTTAATAGATGCCTTAAACATTTTGCGGTTTGTAATGTCTTGTGAGGTTATAAACTGATTTGATTTGATTTGATAACATTTGTCAAAACTGATCATATTTGTAAACAATTTTATAATATTTTAAATATCTTTATAATATCACTGAGGAAGGACCGGGTTATCCGAAACATGTCTGATATTTAATTATTTTTTTAAAGTTAGTGTTGTATATACAAAGTACATGCATAAAAAAGAAAAAGACAAATATAAAGAAACTTTTATAAAACAGACGTTTTAATTTATATTAAAATTTAAATAAATATTTAAACCACGCACAATTTGACAGGACACTCCTCCCCTGAAATTTGAAAGTTTCGTACAATAATACTCTAAAAGGAGCGGGTAGTTAAATAAATGTAATATTATACGTTTTTATGTTAATGTATCATTTCTTTGTCATAACGTTACTATGTTTTAATCTATGACCATTGTGATATACCTACTATTGTGTCACTTTATTATATATAATAATTTTTTTTTTCAAATTCCGTCACTCTGTTTTATTTTTCTTTTATTAATATTACCTTTAACTATAGTTTTATACAGGTATATACACTATTAGAGCAAGAACAGGAGTGTCGGACATCATCCGAAGAGTTGCAGTGCTAAAATGATTTTGGGGAGGCCATGTCGCTCGCAGCTCTGACGATGATGGACAAAACACTTTCTTTGCTGGTGTCCTAGAACTGCGACCCAAAACCCAGGACGTCCTCGACTTCCGTGAAGGGACGACATTAATAACCAAATTATGTATTTGTTGTTTTATATTATTTTCTAAACGATCGCGAATATCGGGATGCTGCGTTCAAATATAGATTTTTAGATTTAAAACATGCCTCAATGCGCCCTTGCGATGAGCCCATCACAACAACAGTGCTTTAACATTTAATATGTTGTTATTTTTATAAAAATTAAAATTTATTTAAAAAAATTGTGGCGGCAAGGAGACGCATTACATGTTAGGAATAATTTGAATAATGATAAAACATTATGTTTTAAACAAAAGTTTCCATTTTTTTAACTAACTACTAACTAACTAACCATCACGCCATTTCCCCGGAGGGGTAGGCAGAGAGGATGGATCGCCACACTGGCCTGTCCTGGCATACCTCTCGAGCTTCCTCTACATCCATACATCTTACCATGCACGCACGTCGATTGTTCCGACTTCGAATGTGGCCGCCTTTTAGAAATTGATTAATTTGGTCATGCCATGTTTTCCTCGGTCGTCCTCGGCTTCTTTTCCCACTCACGCTGCTTGTGTACAACTTGTTAACCATTCTACTCTCATCCATTCGTTCCATATGTCCGAACCACCTGAGGGATCCTTTTTTAATTTTATTCATGATGCAGTCATCTGCCTTACATTTCTTTCTTATTTCATCGTTCGGTATTCTATCATACAACGTTTTCCCGCACATTCTTCTTAGTGATCTCATTTCTACGGCGTTTATCCTGCTTTCATCCTTCTTTTGCCAGCTCCAAGCTTCACTTCCATACATGAGGGTTGGCACTAGAACTCCATTGTGTACTGCCATCTTTGCTTCTGTGGATATATTTCTATTTGCAGTAATGACTTTGAGTGCGCCATTTATTTTATTCCCAGCACCAACCCTCCTTTCGATGTCTTTCTCCATTTTTCCGTCCCTTGTAAACATGCTTCCCAGATACGTAAATTCAGTAACTTGCTCCAATTTCTCGCCCATCGCACTTATATCACAAATCGTCATACATTCTTCTTTCTCGAAAACCATCACTTTAGATTTAGACACATTCATCACCAAGTCACTCTTTTTGCATGCCTCATACATCCTTGACACTAAGGCTTGCAAATTTTCTTTACTGTCAGCGATTAACACAGATGGTTTCATTTTTTTTTTCTTTATAATATTAATAATATAATAATAATAATTAGGCTAATTTGTATACCAACGTTTTCGTGAATAGCTCACCTCAAGGGCGCTTTGACAGTGTTTTTAGTCATGAGAGCTGCATCTGACACCAGCAACCGGATAACCGTTGTTTACCTACATTTAATGCGATATTTTGAAAAGGAGGGTTTTTAGGTGATTTTTAAAATCTGTCGGATTGTCAATGCATCTGAGGCGTGCAGGAAGCATATTCCAGGCGGACGGACCTGCCACTGCGAAAGCCCGATCTCCGAAATTTGTTCGGGGGTTGCGCTTTGGCTCAACTAATCTGCCTATTGCCGAGGAGTTTGCTGGTCGAAGCGTAGATTGTCGCAAGTTAGGGCTATCAGCAACACAAAGTTCAGATATATAGGCTGATGCCATTCCGTGAAGCGCTTTAAAAACCGTCCATTGCATTGCATTAATTAATAAAGATTTCTGCTTAATGCTTACATATATTCTTAATAGAAGACGGTAGTGTAGATTGACCTAAAAAATGTGAAGTGTGTCTCAACATAGTAGCATATATACATCTTTCAAAAATTTGACAGACGTGGTGGTCGTAAGAAGGGCGGAATGAGGATTGTTGTTAACATGAAGCGATCGCTTAACTCGTCCAATGACAGGTCATATGTCCTGTAAACGCCTCGGCCACCATATTCTGTTTCCAAAAAAAAAAACAATTTACATCTTCTTCTCTATTGAGATACAATTAATCCTTAAAAACCAATATTAATATTATTATTTTATTTTTTACTATTCTAGTATCATTTATACCCACGCGCAGAGGAAGGCTTCTGATGGTGAACGGGTACACTTACTCCATGCGGACTTCTATACCTATGGGAAAGGCCTGGTGGACTTGCTCATCCAAGGGTAGCACTAAATGTCCCGCCAAGGCGAGTACAAACCACGATTTGCTTTTGAACTGCACCGACGACCACAACCACGAGGCGCCCGTGTACCACCGGACTCAAAAAGGCGATTACATCAAATGTTGAATCATTTCTTCAGAATGGTACCATGATGCTTATTTTTGTATTGGAATTGATTATCAATCATTTCTTAAATTACACTATTTTTTAAGTACTTTAGTAAACCACAGATATGCGATTTTATACCCATGTGCATTTTTTATGATTCGAAAAACTGTTGTATTTTAGAAATACTATTTTTTAATTATTAGTTTTTTTAGAATTTCTTTCGAATGTAATTTCGAATGCACCTGACTTTCAAATATTATAATACGAATATTACGAAAATATATGTTAAAAGGGAATTATTTTCAATAATATGTAAAGGCATAACATAAGTGCTTCAGTACATAATATCGAACACATTATTGTTTTTATTTTGCTGCTATTCCATTAAAGAAAACGACTGAAGTAACTAACTAACTAACCATCACGCCGTCTCCCCGAAGGGGTAGGCAGAAAGAATGGACTGCCACACTTTTCTTTCCTGACATATTTCTCTCGCTTCTTCAACATTCATACATCGTGTCATGCACGCGCGTCGATTTCTCTGACTCCTCACATGGCCGACATTCAATATTTGATTTATTTGATCGTGCCACGTTTTCCTCGGTCTTCCTCTATTTCTGGTTCCATTTACATCATTAACGTATAATTTTTTTACCATTCTTTCTTCATTCATTCTTTCCATATGTGCAAACCATCTTAATGATCCTTTCATTATTTTGTTCATGACACCATCATTCGCACCGCATTCACTTCTTATATTTTCATTCGACACTCTATCATACACAGAGTATCCACACATTCGTCTAAGAGATCTCATTTCTACTGCATTTATTCTACTTTCATCCTTCTTTTGCCAGTTCCATGCTTCGCTTCCATACATAAGGGTCGGTAGAAGAACACCATTGTGCACTGCCATTCTAGCTTTTTTTGATAGGTTTTTGTTTGCAATGACAACTTTAAGTGCACCATTCACTTTGTTGCCTGCCCCAACCCTTCTTTCAATATCCCTCTCCACTCGCCCATCTCTTGTAAACATACTACCTAAATATACGAACTCAACTACTTGCTCCAAATTTTCACCATTCACGCTAATGTTGCAGACTGTCGTGGTTTCTTCCTTTTCAAAAATCATTACCTTGGACTTATTAACATTCATCATCAGATCATTTCGCATGCATACCTCATACATACAATTCACCAGGACTTGTTGTTCATGCTCGTTGTCTGCAAGAAGGACAGCGTCATCCGTCATCGAGTGAAGTAACACACGTGAAAACTATTTTCAGTTCGATTATCAATACTTTATGTGTCACATGTAGCTGTTCCATTTAAAAATAAATAAATTGTTATATTTAACGTCGTATTTAGTTTGTGAAAAAAAATTCTCTTTCGATACTTCTTCTTATAGTACCGTGTCAGGTCTCCCTGACGTTGGCGAACACTGTGACAAATGCTTTTTCGCCACAACGATTTCCTGATAAATGTTACTGGAGTTGTTTCCCGTTGCCTTCTTCGGGGATTTTCTGTAGGAATTACCTTCCCTTAGCTGGTGGGTCTCGGTTTTGTGACGTCGAAGATATGCCATACGCTCTATACGTGTCTGCTACGAGCCTGATTGTAAGGTCACATTGCCCTGGAATCGCGGGATCATGAGAACCACTCTAGGACATCAGGGAGTCGGATTTACTGAAAGTCTTGCTGTTGTGTCATGCAAAGTGGCGTTTCATGACATGTACAAATAAGTAATATTTCGATTACTAATCACTTATACTCGTATTCCGTATTTACATGTGGTTCAGAATAGTATCAAATAAATGTAATTCTTCATTTTGAATGTATAAAAATACTTGTAGACAAATACTGGATTTTACCCATTGCGGGTAAATCATTTTCAAGGATTAATTGTATCTCAATAGAGACGAAGATGTAAATTGTTTTCCGGGAACAGAATATGTGGTCGTAAAAAGGGCGGAATGGGGAATGTTGTTGACATAAAGCGATCGCTTAACCCAACCAAAGACAGGTCATAAGTCCTGTAAGGGCCTCGACTACCATATTCTGTTCCCAGAAAACAATTTACGTCTTCGTCTCTATTGAGATACAATTAATCCTTAAAAATGTAATTCTTCATTGTAACATCATTTATTTTAACACAATGTTGCCATCGAATACGTGGGTAATCTGTGCCTTTCAAAATTTTGTTGACATCTTTGACATAACTTTTTCATTAATTACGTATTTGCTTGTAAGAGTTTGTTGTTTATATTTAAGAATGTTTTTTTTTTAAATTAATGTTTTTGTTTGATAACATTTCTTCACTATTTTATAATATTACTTAGAATTATGTTGCTAATACACATATGAAACACGTTTCAAACCAAAAGTGTTCCTACTTATTTCATCCTTTACCTTCTTTATTGATAAAATTATACCATAGTTAGTTAGTAACCCTCGAAAACTTCCCCTTTGATTTTAATTTTAATTCTTTCTTTCTACACGTTTAACTACGTAAACGTTTAAAAAAATCTCTTTTATTACAATGTTATATCTAAACTATTGTTTAAAAATCTGTATTTATATTTTTTGTTGACCATTTAATATTCTTATTTGATTGATTGATAATGTTTTTTATTTTGTGAAACTCCATTATAAATTTTAATGATAACGCGATTGGTTTATTGGTGTTACGTTAATTTTTATTTGTATATAAAAATATAAAAATATTCTGTTACAAATTTGATTCGCCTTGCGAGGGCATTTTCAAAATAAAACATTCGTTTGAGATTGTTCTCACAAGGCGAAACAAATTTGTATCAAGTATTTGTATATTTTTATATATAAATAAATAAAATCTCTGTAAACCCGACAAAGCAATCGCTATTTCTTTATAATTTTATATACTTTTTACTTATATTTATAATTTAATTTTTATAATAAGAGTAAACTTGGAAATATATTTTAAAATTTTGTTCCGGTTTTGTCAACCGCTGAATAAATCACGAGAATAAATGATTTACAGATATTCATTGTTTCGGCACTCCGATGTTTATATATGATTCTAAAATGCACTCAAGGCTGCCATCGCTTCCCCAAACCGTTTAATCGTTGTTCGGTTGGTGTTATCCCCGCACTTTGAGAATCTTTATCTCATAAAAGAAATGCGCATTTTTTAATGAATATTTGAATTTCGATAAGCAACTAATTCAATTATTAAAATCATTCTGATTTGATTGGATAGATATAAGTTTTCTTATTTTAACTGTATATTTAAGTGACATCTTTTTTGACGTTTTGTTAACTTGCATTGAGTTTTTAATTTAATATTTTTTTGACAAATAAAAATTGTATTCTTATACTAGTTTTATTTTATTTTGTTTTGTTCACGTTTTTTTTTAAATACGACTAGATACCGATGTAAATTGCTAATATATTGATGATTAATATTTTTTGTGCCAATAAATCCATTTATAAATATTTTTTTAAAGTTAGTTTATAATTTAAAAGCCGACTGTTATTGCCTTAAAAATTATTTTTAAATTAGTTTGAATTCAGAAGGGTTTATTTTTATAATTATGGTAGAAAAAATGTTAAATTAAGTGGTAATAATGGAGCAAAAATGATCTGAAAAGACATTATTTAAAGCAAAGTGTCAACTGGCAAGACTTTCACGAGTGCTTATTACTGTGAAAAACTACCTGCAAGTCGACTTCTACGTGTTTTAGTATCTTTCACAACTTGTCGCAACTTGCACGTGTAACTTTGTGGAGGCCTTTGCACATTAAAAGGCGAAGCTTAATATTGGTAAAGACCCTCCCGAAATTATTTAAAAAATATATAAATGTAATGAATATTTGATGATTTTTGAATGCCTATAAAATATCAAATCAGTTTCAAATCAAATCAGTTTATTTTCTCAAAAGACATTACAAACATTTTTTATATAATAGTTTAAGGCATCTATTGAGAACAGGTAAAACATAATAATTATATAATACCAGGAACGCATGAGAGATGGTTCGACATTAGGAATACAAGATACTCTCCAAAGTCGAGAGTATTTGTCTTCTGAACGTACTTTCACGAATATGAAAGACATCGATTTCCGAAGCGATCATATTCAGCAGATTGATTGCTCTCCCCACCGGCATCACCAGAGGCAGGTTGGTTCTGCATGTTGGGAGATAAAACAGTCTGTGCTGACGCTGTCGAAGATAACCATCCGGAACATAAAGATGGATAGCCTCCAAGATGACGGAATTCTCAATGAATCCCCTGATAAGTCTGAAGAAATGGGTAAGTGTGCACCCATCCCTTCTTATCTGTAAACTATTGGTCCCCAGCATGCCCAAGAGGAATGCAATGGGATAAAGCTACGGATAACTACCAAACTCCCTCATGTAGAGATATCTCAGAAATCTTTTCTGAACCATCTCTAACATGATTCTCTAATTCATTCATCAAAAACCTCTCTAATTCATTTCAGCTGTGTATATTCCCGGGCGATGTGGTTCCAAGTTAATTAAATACGGCCATTTTACTTACGGAAAGCACATAACTCACCTGGCGACTAATAAGACACGGTGGAAATGCTCCACCCACAACAATCGTGGCTGCAAGGCTAAAATCCACACCATCGAAGACACCATCGTGTACGTGAACGAGCAGCATAACCATGGAAGGAATAAATACTCATAAATTACCCATACGGATGGTATTCTGTTAAAAACTATTGTACTCTAGATTATGTTGCCATTACTTTGATCCTTATAACGAAAGGGATTTTTTATTTTATTTCATAATATGCTAACTATGATGACCTTCGTGGGAGAGTGGTAAGAGCTCTGACTGCCATACCGAAACCCTCGGATTCGATACCCAGCAATGGTAGTGTGATTGTCACGCTGTATTTGGTCTGGTATAAAAAAAGGAAGTACTGTTATAATATATAAAACAATCACCAAATCACATTTCCGAGAGATGCAGGAGAAATAGCCATTAGAGCTGAACATCTGGATGGCAGAAGATCCAAGTCCTTTACTTCATCAGCACAAGAAGATATTATACATAATATTTATACCTTGAAGAAACAAGGTATAAATATTAACAAATATTATTATTCTATGGCTAAGCTACACATCTGTTTTAAAATTGTTTTGTGATTTTAAAACGAGAGCATTTATAAAATAAAACTTTTGCTTTATAACTATACTAGTTTTAATGCCTTTAACCTTCCTGTTTTTTTTTTCAATTTAACATTTATTCAACTTTCTTCTACATTTTTGAGTATTTTATTTTTATATATTTTTCAATTCTTCCATCCGATTCATACAATTAATGTATATTTTCTTCACCATTATTTTTAACTAACTAACTAACCGTCACGCCGTCTCTCCGAAGGCTAGGTAGAAATAATGAACTGCCACACTTTTTTTCTGACATACTTCTCTGGATTCATCAACATTCATACATCGTGTAATACACGCACGTCGATTTCTCCGACTCCTCACGAGGCATTATTTGTCTAAACCAATGGTTCCCAACCTTTTCTGGACCATCACTTCCTTTACAAGAAAAAAAATCAAATGCTCCCCCCTCCTATAATAGTTATATCAGATATTAAAATATGGATAAACATTATCTATATTTATTTATAATTACAAAGTTGAAATTAAATACATCATTAAAATTAAATAAATTCTTCGCGTGCCGTATCAGGTCTCCCTGACTTTGGCAATCACTGGGGCGTTGGATCATTTTGCTGTGGTAAAGGGGGCGATTCTTTCAATACGGTTAAGAAACACTGCCATAAGCTATCTTTTAATATCAGGTACCAATAATCATCGACGGGGCCTTAACGGTGAGGTGGTATTTTTTTTTTTTGAAAAACCCGATCGTGTTATAAAAGTTCACTGTTATTTACATCGTATGTGCTATAATATAATTTTTGAGGCTTATTTTAAAATGACGTACGGAGCCGAGACGTGGACATTGACAAAAGGTCTAGTCTACAGATTCAAGGTTGCCCAGCGCGCCATGGAAAGAGCCATGCTTGGAATAACCTCGAAGGACAGATTTAGAAACGAATTTATTCGTCAACAAACCAAAGTGACTGAGGTGGCTCTGAGGATGGGCTGGCTGAAGTGACGATGGACTGGCCATATCTGTCGGAGAACCGATGAGATGACTGGAATGGAGACCGCGTACAGGATTCCGCAGAGTTGGACGTCCCCCTGCCCGCTGGACCGACGATCTGAAGAGGATTGCTGGACATGGATGGATGGGAGCAGCAATGGATAGGGGGCGGTGGTGGGCTTTGGGAGAGGCCTACATTCAACAGTGGATGACAGACGGCTGATGATGATGATGATGAATATTTTAAAATTATTTTCAGAAAAGAAACTTTAGGACTATTGAGATGTCATTGTAGAGTTTTAGTTCTTATCCTTGATTGTCTTTTCTTTGTCCGTGGATTCGTTAAGTGATATCTGTTACAGTTTCTAGACCAATGACTACGTATGGCTGAGTTTTTGATTAGTTTGTTAGTACTGTATGTTGCCATGATCATTCTGTGTACTATTTTCAAGGTCCCAAATTTGATCAGATGCTTGCTTTCAATTAACTAAAATCATTGTCAAAGTGCCTTTGAGGTAAGTTATTCACGAAAATGGCGCAATACAAATTAGCCAAAATGTTATTATTATTATTATTATTATTGACTCTTGGTTTAATCTTGTAGCGAGTTACGTCTCAACGGCGAGGGGACACCTGCTGATGGTAAATCGGTACACCTACTTCTACAAGCGCGCACACGCCGGCAAGACCTGGTGGTACTGCACTTGCGCGAAGACCAAGAACTGCAAGTCCAGCGCCACCACCAAGAACGGTATTCTCGTGAAGCATCACGAATCCCACAATCACGATCCTCCGGTATATCACGTCACGTCAGATGGAACTTTTGTTAAAGTTAAGCTTGGGGTAAGTTATAATATAATAATAATAATTAATTGGATAATTTATAGAGCGCCTTTTTTATGAATCAATAACCATCACGCCGTTTCACCGGAGGGGTAGGCATAGAGGATGGATCGTCACACTGCTCTGTCCTGACATACCTTTCGAATTCCTCTACATTCATACATCGTAACATGCACGCTCGTAATTTTTTTCGATTTCGAATGTGTCCGGCTTTTGGTATTTGATTAATTTTGGAATGCTTAACTTATTGAACGCTCAGACATTAACACTGAAATTCCATAGTAATATACTTGGGAAATTGAAAATAACTTTGATTAATCCACTAATTATTTAAAAAATATTAAAAAACACGACATGTTTCGGAGGATACCTCCCCATCTTCAGGTGTAAAAAAATATAATATAATACAAACTGAAACATGTCGTGTATTTTAATAATTAGTTGGTTATTTTAAGTTATTTTCAATTTTCCAAGTATATTTGTAATGCTTGCTTTTCTTGGTTTTCCGCGGCTTCTTTTTCCACTCACACTGCGTGTATACAACATTCTAACCATTCTTACCTGATCCATTTTTTCCATATGTCCAAACCATCAGAGTGATACTTTTTTCATTTTACTTATGATGTAATCATCTGGCTTACATTTCTTCCTTATTTCGTCGTTCGGTACTTTATCATACGAGTATATCGTTTTCCCGCACATTTTTCTCAGTGATCTCATTTCTACGCCTTTATCCTACTTTCATCCATCTTTTCCCAGCGCCAAGTTAAACTTCCATAGTTTGGCACTAGAACTCCATTATATGTTGCCATCTTTGCTTTAGTGGATATATTTCTATTTGTAGTTATTACGTATCACAATTTATTTTTATGAGTTTGTCGCGAAATTTAGTTGTTTGTAACATCTGATGATGCCAACGTAGGTTGGCGAAACAGCTATCGCGAAAAATTCACATAAATTGTGTTAGGTAATAACGGTCTTATTGATTGGGCTATTAGGATTATTTATTATGGGTAAATTATTATTAGGGGCTTTTTTAATTTCAACTACTTCCAAGTTATCTAATTTTAGACCTGGGGATTTTATATGAAGCATTTTTAGGCCAGAATCTTTATGAAAGGTATGGTTTGTCTCTAGACGGTTGGCAAACTTAGAAAAACCATGACCATTTAGACATAAGAGATGTTCCTTTACCCTTACATTTACATTTCTAGCAGTTTTACCTAGATATAATGCATCACAATAATTACATGTCAATTGGTAAACATCCTCTTTTTCCCTTCCAATATACATATATTTTTTTATAAATTATGTTGTTCTCCAATATTATGTATAGTGTGTTTTGTTATTGATGGTTGAGGTATTAGTTTTCTAAAACTCCATATTAATTTATAATAGTAAACACGATTGTTTAGTAGTTTTACTTGGATTTAATTTATATAAATTGTGACAAATTTGTTTCGCCTTGCGAGGGCATTCTCAAACTGAACCTAATCTCCAAACAGTGTTTCCTTATATTGAATTTAAAAATCTTGAGGGTAGGGGAGAAAGTGTATAATTCAAATTTTTGAGTTGTTAAATAAAACAATTTTGAGGTTTTTCTTAGAACTAATGATGAGGAAAGGTAAATTTACAGCTGATTTTTTTGCGTTTATGAGGTTCAATACATAAAAATAAACAGTTACATTACAACTGAATTTTCTAGGAATTTTGAGGTTCGATTCATAATGATAGATTTAATTTTTTTTTAATTTTAATTAATTTAATTGCCCTTTTTTCATTTAACATTTAAGTTTCATTGCCCATTGGCAGATGATAATGATTATTTTTATAGGACCATTATCGTGAGAGTTTCACTTCAAGGGTGCTCTTTGTCTGGAAAGCTTCTCTTAAAAAGGAAGGTTTTAAGAGAGCTTCTGAAATCTCTTTTTTTTTTTCTTAATTGCGAATATGTAAAGGCAGTTTATTCCACGTTGCCGATCCCGCGATTCCAAAAGCACGATAGGTGAAATTTGAAGCTCCTTGACGCCATGGGACTAGAAGTTTATTTAAAGATTATTTTCTTGCAGATGTCAACGTTCAGGTCAATGAGCTTGCAATGAGGTAGTGGGGTGCTTGTCTATGTAGGGTTTTGTGGACAAGTAGACAGACTCAGTCGGTAGAACATTGAGGTTACGTGAGCGAATTTCAATGGACCGCATATTAAATGCGCCTTAGCATTCATTATAGATTGAAGTCTATTCAGTTGCTTTTTGAGGTTTCCGGCAAACAGTGAGCTGCAGTAGTGACTACTGTCGATACGTGACTGAGACTCTGAGTCGGTTGGCACTGTGGTTGTTAACCACTTCAATACCGTAAGGCCACTGGTGGTCGCTACGTAGGCGCACCATCAATACCGTAAGGCCACTTTGCATTAAAAATGATTCCAGTAGGAATTTAAACAATTTTTTGTGTGGCTAGCGACATGTATACACTATCTGCAAGAAAAATTAACCTTCTGACGTTGGTCGATCTTATTGAAAAAGTGATTTTTTTAGAAATCGAGCACTAGGGTTACCATTTATGGTGAGGTTGATATAAAGGATCAAAAGGATATCACTTGAAAGAATTAAATTTCAAGTGATAATAGACGAGAACTGATACAACATACTTTGATTTTTTAATGTTTGCCTTCAATAATTTTTTTTATAAAAATTTAAAAATTATATTTATTTGTGCTTGTGGCAACCTAGAAAGAAAAATCAAATATACGAAATTTCGATAATGCAACCTGAACAATTTAAGCTTGATATATCATTTTATAGGTAAACTTTAAACATAATGCATAAAATCCATTAGCCCTATTTTTAAAAAATATTTAAAAACATGCGGTATATACGAGTGTTCCTAAGCTTAAAACGTCACGGTACTAAAACGGTACTAAAACGTTGTGTTATAATTAAGTTATTATTTTTATTTCAGTAAGATACATCCCGACTGCGAACGGTTATAAGCTGATGATTAACGGATATACATATTCTCTGGCTACTCTGGTTTACAATGGAAAGAGTTGGTGGAAATGCTCGTCCAAAACTCGGTTCGCGTGCAGGTCTACAGCAATCACCTACAATGGCATACTGCTCAGTTTCAAGGAGCACAATCACCCACCGCTGCCGAATCGAAATATAAACGAGGATATTAAATTTAGCGTGGGGGGTCCATTACAAAACTCTAATCAGTTGTAAAATTCACTTTTGCAGTGTTGCACATGATCATTTGGATCATTATTTTTCTAACGATACTTAAATAAAACGATGTTTTTTTTTATTTATAGGGTGTTTTTTTAGAGGTATACAAAACATAAAAAAAAAAAAAACACATTAAAATAATGTTAATATCTATGATATTGACTTTATTTAATAGATAATTATTGCCAGTATTGTTTAAATATGATTTCGGACATATGAGCGCCACGGCTAGCTCGAATGAAGCGCAATCGTGAAATCCAATTTTCGACAATTGTCGTCTTTGTGGATGCGAATTATCCCCTAGAGTGTACGTGGTGCGAAAACGATCCATGGTCTTCCGAATAACTTTCTCGGATGGACGGTTATGTCGACAGTAAAATGGACGTAGTGCAAGATAAGTTTGGCGAACAGAACCATGATTTTCAAAATAAATTTACAAGGACGTCAGTCTATTCATTGTGAAATGGCAAAACGTACTGACTACAAATCAACTGTCAACTGTCAAATTGACAGTCTGTAGAAACAATGTAGCCAGTTTAAAAACCAAACCTCTAAAAAAAACACCCTATATAACTACGTTCACATTTGTCTTTATTTCGACAGCGAGCCTAGCGAAAACGGGCGCTGTCGAAATAAAGACAAATGTGGAAGTAGTTATAAAAAACACCGTTTTATTTAATTATTATTTAAAATGAACTTCCATCAAGAGATTTCTGTTAAATCGTTTGATTATCTTAACGATACTTAATTTAAATCTTTCTCACCGTGCATTATCTTTAAATAATTTCAATAAAAATTAATCAACTATACACACTGATTGTATAAATATGTTAACAGTTCTTACCCCGTTTCGACTACAAATTGCCAACCGGTTTCGATATTTGGGTAAATACTCGATTACTAATTTTATTTTTATACATTGTATTGCAGATAATGAATACAAAAATCTTTCAATATTTCGCTGTTTTCATTTATACACAACATTTTTTTATAGTACTTACTATAACTGAAAAGGTTATCAAAATTAGTGTTCGCTTAGAACCCACCATAAGAAACCTATATATAAACAATATTATAGTTTGATGCTTGTATACAAACGATAGATTTTGTCAGTATTCCTTACATGTCTGGTGTTACTCGTAACATCTGAAATTTACTTTACATATGTTTTAATCATAAATTTTCTAAGCCTCATCTCTGTGCATAAGTTCTTCAGTGGATTTTTTTGTAGCGGTTGTGATGACTTTGTATTTATATAAGTTTAATAGTATATTTGGAAGAATGACATTTCACCATACCATCTATTTGTTTATTTTATTGATATTAATTGTACAAAAATTTGTTAATTTTATGTTACATTTCGAAATGTACGGGTATATGAGCAATTTTTCTTTTTATTTACGTTTATTTTACTCCCCTTATGAAGAAAGTAAATTGTGCTGAGGAGAAGACCATCATAGTATTAAGTGTAATTTGTCATTATTTATAATATGTTATAAAACTTGCAGATTATATTGTATATATTTTCTTTTATTTTTCATTAAAAAATTGTAAAATATGATAGCGTATTTATTATTTCTGAAATAATGATAAAATACTACATATAGAATTATTAATATCGATTGAAACATTTTTTTTCTAGAAGTATTATTATGCTTTATGGGAATGATATGTTTTGCCATGCTCAAATGTAAGAATAAAAAAAAACATTTGGCACAATATAGTCGTTCCTGTATGTACAAAAATTTCTAGAATTATTATAATACGTGTTTTTTCCTTTACCCTTTAATTGAAATTTTTTGTTAAATCCAAGGCTACAACACTATGGGATCCCATAATTATAATTTTTGATTCATTATAACACTTTTTATTTTATTTATTTAACATAAATGTGTTTTTAAAGCTTCAATTATATTTTTTGATATACCTAAGGCGAGGCGAAATATTCCGTTATGCTGGAGAAGGTTCAACTTTTTTTTTTATGAGGTATCTCTACATAAGGGAATATGGTAGTTATCCGTGGCTCTATCCCACGACATTTCTTTTTGGGAATGTTGGGGATCAACAATCTGCAGCTTCGAAGAGATTGGCATCTCATTACCAATTTATTTAGATTAATCAGAGGATATTTCGAGAACTCGGCCGCGCTGCAGAATGTTGGTATTTTTGTCCCCGATACATATCTCCGATAGTGACAGCATGTATTATTTTACCTACCGGCCGCAGAACCGACCTGCCTCTGGTCACACCGGTGGGAAGAGCAATTATCCTGCTTAACGCGGTTTCCTCGGTGATTGACGTTTTTTATATACGTTCAGAAGACAAATACTCTTGATTTTAGATAGCATCTTGTCTTTTTTATGTCGAACCATCTCTCATGCGTTCATGGCATTTTATATATTATTTTACCTGTACTCAATTGGTGCCTTAAACCCATAATTAAAAACATTTTGAATGTTTACAAATACTGGATTTTTTCCATTGCGAGTAAATTATTTTTATAAGGATTAATTGTATATCAATAGAGACGAACATATAAATTGTTTTCTGGGAAAAGAATATTGTGGTCGAGGCGCTTACAGGACTTATGACCTGTCATTGGTTGGGTTAAGCGATACACTCAATATTAATGGATGGGGCTAGTGCAGATTGAACTAAAAAATGAGAAGTGTTCCTCAACATTGTAGCATATAAAAATTTGTCAGACGTGGTGGTCGTAAGAAGGGCGGAATGGGGAATGTTGTTAACATAAAGCGATCCACCATATTATGTTCCCAGAAAACAATTTACATCTTCGTCTCTATTGAGATACAATTGATCCTTATAACCATAATTAATAGTTTTTATTAATTAAAACATTGTATAGTATGAACCCTCGCTCCTTTTCAACGTGCATTAAATATTAACAATTTTTCCAGTAATATTAATTCCAACTCGGAGAAATAATCATTTACTGATGGTGAATGGTTTCACATATCGCTGCATCCGCAACTCCAAGCAAAGCGCCAGGTCATGGTGGACTTGCTCATCCAAGAGGACGGACTGCAGGGCCAGCGCTACCACGATCGATGGCCAGCTGCTCAAGTGCCAAGGAGGACATAACCACGAACCACCTAAGTACCACATCACGCCAGATGGAAATTATATTAAAGTATAAAAACTAACACACAAACAATCACATCAATGGACCGCCACTCTACTCTATCCTTACCAGCTTCTTCAAGGCGATACTTTCGACTTTAACCCCCAGTGTGCGACTAGCTTCAATAACAGTAAAAAAAAAAGTCTCAAATTGCGGCTGGCTACATCTACAGCTCAAACAGATAGTGCCAGTTCATCATAATATATTTAGTAGTAAGAACTAAAGTAAAAAGTTTATGTGCTGCAACTTATAATTAAAATTGAGGATCAGCTAAGTTTCGACCTCAGCAAAAACATCAGTCCATGCTCTCACGAAGTTCTTCAGACATCTAAAGTTGTGTTCGCATATTAAATACATTTTCTTATTTCCCCCATCCAGTATTTTGTCTCCTCCTTCCCTCCTGTGCCTCCTGCTGTGCATTATTTCTTTTTTATTCTTTCTCTAACATATGTTATTTATTTATCAATTGTGTATCTTCTTTTGCTGTTGCATTGCTATGTGTGTACGGCGGGCCATCGAGGGAGAGTAGCGTAGCTTAAATGTGGTCTGGGTCCCCCTTGGTTGCAAATATTTTTTTTTTTATTAACGTAAGTCCCGCGTGGACGGGGGACGGACCTAGGGAGTGCACGAGTGAAGCTGACGAAAGGCACCGCTGCGCCTATAACAGCTTCGGGTAAGCGGAGGGAGCCCTCTATGGCTCGGTCATATATTTAATTGACTGCAAATGTAGCTAGACGCACTTTTAGGGGGTTATCCGGGTAGTGGTCAAGGGCAGGGGTAGCCAATAAGTCGAAGCCAATTTTGATTGATCGCTCGCGATGTCCTAACTTAGAAACTGAATAGACTACATCCTAAATAAAGCACTAATTTAGAACCCTAGTTACTTCGCTTCTCCACTTATGTTACACCTATGACAATAAGTTGATCGCGACACACTTTAAAGATAAAAGAAGATCCTTTAGTTATTATAGTTGACTTCCCCTGGTCTAGGGGATAGAACGATTGGGTTCTAATCTAGGCGACATGGGTTCAAATGTGGACATGATTCGATTCCTTCTTCATAAGAATGAAATATTTTCTGCTTACATTGAGATTATAATTAATTCAATTACCTTTGATTTGATCCTTGGTTTTAGTCTTAAAAATACATGACCAACCTTTAATATTTAATAAATTTTGGTCATGTCATGTTTTCTTCGGTCTTCCATGTCTTTGTCACCATCTACATCGTTCACGTACACTGTCTCAACCCTTCATTTCATAGTGTAGCAAATTCGCTACTAACCGAAAAGTCTACTGATATTTGTACAAAACATTTGAATTTATTTCATATTCTTATTGTACGCTACACTCTATAATCCCATCTGCCTATTAAGGTTCACAAGCGATACCTAGTGACGCTAGTTTACAAAAAATCTATTTTACTTTGACATTTGGTTGACGGTTGACCTGCTTCAATTACCACCATTTTTCGGGCTTATTTTGAGTTTTAAAACATTTTTTTCAAATAAATAAATAAATTTCTTCTATATACGCCATACTTTGTGTTATTAGATAACAAGCTTCAGACTCTTGAAGCCCTCAAAGAGAATATCCGTCAAGAATTCGAAAACATATCGCCGGAAGTTCTGGAAAGAGTGATGGAAAATGCCATAAATCGGGCCCCTATGGTCTTCAATTCAATAATAAATAAATAAATAGCTACATTGCCAGATGAGTACTAATAATACGGTCAATTATTTGTTGTATATAAAAATGAAGTATTATCAAATTAAGCTTTTTATTGTAAATTTGTTACCAACACTCGTTTATCGATATAGGTATTATATATAAATTAACAAAATATTTAAAAAAAAATCCATATTTTATTTAAGCGTTAATGCAATGGAAAACTAAAAATATTGTCCATTTTTTTGGCTGATACACTATGATACTTTAACATTATCAACTGTTAAAATGTATAACACTGATATGATATCACAATTTTTATTATTCACATTTTGATTGCCGCGATAGCTGTTTTGCCATGATGATGGCAACATCGGTTGGCGAAACAGCTGTCGCGATACTCACAAAGTGTATAATAAAAATTGCGACATCATAACAGTGTTATAAATTTTAACAGTTAACAAAAATATTGTGTTTGATAAAATAAAATAATACATCATGAAAAGAAGGGTTAAGACAGAAACATACTAATGTGTCGTGACGCGCCACAATGGTATTGGTTCCATACGATTTGTATGGTAAGAATTACATTATTCTGTCGCTACGTGTCGTGACGGCGATCTTTTGATTTTGCTCGGTGTCAGTGCAGTGGTGGGGGTTATGACGTAACACGATATGTCTAGTCATTTGTTTCTAGTATTATTAACTCGACTATCGGCCGTTGGAGCGCGCGTGTACATTTTGCAAGTAACGAGCTTTCCTGCCTAAAGGCCGTGCCACACTGTTTGAAACAAGCTCTCCGCATGGGTGACCTTGGTGGAATTTGGAGCCCCACATGTGGAATGCGTGTTTACAACGGTTTACAACACGCATACTATGCGCGTCCGTCCACAAAGGTTGTTGAAGGTCAAACGAATTTTGGTTTCAAACAAGTGTCTACACAGTTTTAAACCGCCGGTGGAGACCGATGTGGAGAGCTTGTTTAAAACAGTGTGGCACAGCTTTAATTCTTCGGAGAAAGGGGAAATGATTTTTACATTATAGCTATATATTTAGGTGTAGTGAAATCGATCTGTGGTAGTCATGCTTTGCTTTGATAGGACTTTACCAACATGATATTTTTAATTATGATAAAACTAATCAACTAGCCAGTGAAGCACGGAACTGACGAAATAAGGATGAATGTAGAATAAATGCAGTAGAATTGAGATATCTTAGACGTGTGCTTAATCTGTTTATGATGCAAATATAATAAGTGAATGCAGTGCGAATGAAAGTATTATGAATAATAATAATTAAATAAAACGATGTTTTTTTAACTACTTCAACTTTTGCCTTTATTTCGACAGCGACCGGTTTCGCCAGGCTCGCTGGCATCGACAGACTGGCGACACTATTGCAAACCGAGTCCTGTATATACATACAGATCAGGTGTGGTAAACGTGATTCTATACAAAAATAATCTTCAAATATTTATGTAAAATTTACTGAATTTAAATATTAGTATTACAGGTATTCAATTCAATACAATGGATTTAAAATGTTATAGCTTACATATTTATATATGACGTTTAAAAAAATGGTACTTTTGTTTTTATTATTACTGAATTTAAATATACATATGTTATAGTTCTTGGTCCATAAGGTTGGCATCGCCTTATTCGGTTTTCCCCATCCATATAGCTGCCAAGGCCTGGAATCATACAAAACCATTTTTCGGCAGTAATCGATTCCAGGATTTTTTCATATATGTTTATATTGGTTATAACAAAGGGAAGTAAGCAAACAGTAATTAGGTCAGCCTGGCGAAACGGGTCGCTGTCGAAATAAAGACAAAAGTGGAAGTTGTTAAAAAAACATCGTTTTATTTCATTATTATTTAAAATGAACTTCCATCGAGAGATTTCAGTAAAATCATTTGATTATATTGGTTTGTACACATGTATAGAAATGTTAAAGAAAGATTGGTAAATAAAGTATATGTAAACGATGAGAACGGAATTAGGTAAAGAGGAAGAAAGAAGAAATCGTGGCACGATCAAATGAATCAATAATTAGATATCGGCCACGTGAAGAGTTGGATAAATCAACGTGCGTGCATGACACGATGTATGAATGTTGAGGAATCGAGAGAAGTATGTCAGTAAACAAAAGTGTGACGGTTCATTCTTTCAGCCTATCCCTTTAAAAGATGGGTAGTTATGATGGTTAGTTAGTTTTAAGTAACCAGCGAGGGTAGACCGCTATACTGTACTGTCCTGACTACTGTTCTGTCGGTTGTTCCGACTTTAAACATAGCTATCTCTTAATTTGATCATGCCATGCTTTCTTGGCATTCCTCAACTATTTTTTCAATTCATATTGTTTTTATATTTAAGTATCCTAATAAGGCAAAACGTAAAATTAAGTATCAAAACATGTATCTCAATCATTATATTTTATATATTTTTTATGTTAACTAACAATGTTTTTTTTAAGATCCCGTCATAGACATACTAATAATAAAATCTTAATACCTTGTTTACTTAGAAATATAAGATGCAATAAAGATTTTGATAATATTTTCGAGTTATTTAACAATCATATACCACTACGAAATCATTTCATACACTCGCATAATATAAATAGAAAAAAAAATCTCGTGTATTATAATAAATATAAAAAAAGGAGACAAAATACCACCCCTTCAGCTAATAATCATGGGCAAAATTGAAGGACAGCTGGGAGTTGGTAGAAGGCAGTTGTCCTGGCTCGTGGAATATAAGGGCCAGGAATGAGAGTTAAGAACCTGTTCCAACAAGCGCAGGACAAGGATGCTTCGCTGCAGTGATCGTTTAAGGACTGAATAAGGAATACTTCGTAGAAGGTTTGTATTATTGGATGTCGTCGAAAGGGTGGCTTAGCTCAAATGGTCATTTGAGGGACGTGTTGCCAGAATGGTAGACTAAAGATGGACCAGAAGTGCAAAGGAGTGGAGACCTCGTGAAGACAGAAGAAGCAGAAGAACACCCCTACAATGGTCTGATGACATTTGAAAAATTGCTTGTGACTGGATGCAGAAGGCACAAGAAAGGAATATGTGGAGAAGTATAGCGTAGGCCCATGTCCAGCAGTGGACGATATCGTCTGCATAAGTAAAGGTCCATTTACCCTGGACAGTCATCAGCCGATACCGACACGTCACGATAAAAATAGCCTTGAATCTCACTGACTCATTTATCTCAAATGCTATAATAAAATCGCCATCGGGGTTGCCGAAGAAAGCACCTACCTACATAAAATTGACACTTTATAAAAATGATCAATATTTTTCAGGATGTGTTTCCTACAGTATAATTCTTTTTTACAGATTACCGTTTTTACTACCATATAAATTCGCCGTGGAGAAGGCGATTATTTAATATAATATGAACGGAATCGGCATTAATTAAAAGTAACTAGACACCATCAAACAAACAAAACTATTATTTGCTCAACGCAAACGCGTGACCTGTCGGTATCGGCTCATGACTGTCCAGTGTAAATGGACCTTAAGTAAACACCTTGAGAATATTCACCATTTCGATGTCGCTATAATATAAAAAAATATATATATTATTCTTCGGATCATTTGGATATTTCAATTATTTTCGTTTTACAATATTATTTGAATGATGCTAATACGATTAATTTTTTTTTTAGTATTTTTTAACCCGTACCGGAGAAACAATTTAATGACGGTGAATGGCTATACTTACTACAGCAGCCGCAACACCCAACACAGCTTCAACTGGACTTGGTGGAGCTGCACATCTAAGTCCAAGTGCAGGGCCCGAGCTACCACTCAGGGAGACAAGCTGATAAAATGTCAAGGGAAACATAACCACAAACCGGGAATTTACTTTAAGAAAGTTTAAAAAAATATAAATATTGAGGAATCTAGAACGGAAAAAGGTATTATGAACAAAATTATGAAAGGATCGCTGCGTTTGTTCGGGCATATGGAACGCATGGATGGAGAAAGAATGGTTAAGAAAGTATACGTTAATGATGTAAATGGGGTACGGAGTCGAGGCAGACCGAGGAAAACATGGCATGACCAAATTAATCAAATTTTAAAGGTTGGCCATGTTTGAAGTTGGAGGAATCGACGTGCGTGTATGACTCGTTGTATGAATGCGGAGGAAGCTAGAGAGGTTTGCCAGGATAGAGCAGTGTGGCGGTTCATTCTCTTTGCCTACCCCTGCGGGGAAACGGCGTGATGGTTTGTTTGTGTTTGTTTATAAATAAACTGTAATTGTTATAATAAATTATACCAGATTTCAAACATATTATAATAAATTGAGAGCTGATCATTATAAAGGTACCAAGTAGTAAAAAATAAAAAAAATGAATTTTTGATCTCAATTGGTGTTTTTAATTTTTTTTTATTTGTTTTATTTTTTTAAAAACCCAATTGGGTTATATGGATTAAAAATAAGGGTCAATAACTGAGTAAAGGTATAAAGTGATCTAATAATACAGTGAAGTTCTAATTTCACCCTAAAGATGCCACTCGTGCTTCATGACACATGTTACAATGAACAGTTTTTTTTTCTTTTTATTTGTTTTATGTTAAAACCACTCAACCCTTTGTTATAACCAGCCTTCAATTATTAACAAAATTCTGATTACAATAATTTAACTTGTGGCTTTGCCTTATATTAATGCCTTAAAGAATGTACCTTAAAGGGAGTGTTAAGCCACACAATCGTAGCTATACTCAATAAACAAACCAAAAAATATAGTTAATATATTTTAATCTTCGAATATTTTATTATTTATTATTTTGTGTAATTCTTTGTAAGTACTTTATAATATCTCACTACATAATTAACTTTATAAAATACCGCTACTGTGGAATGTTGTAAAATTTAATTTATATACTCGTATAACGTATTTTGTAGATTTGTTTAAGTTTAAGAGGTTTTGATTGTGTTTGATATTCGCCCAACCTATCACATGAGACAGAAAGTTTCAGACTGTGGTTTAAACTGCGATGCATACATTTTTGGTTATTACTTTTTTTTAAATATAAATTAGTTTTTTTAATGTATACAAATACTTGTATACAAGTACTGTGTAAAATATGTGAAATGTTTCTCAACATGGTAGCATATATACACCTTTCAAAAATAATTGTCAGATTTGGTGTTCGTAAGAAGGGCGGAATGGGGAATATCGTATTACGTAAAGCGATCGCTTAACCCAACCAATGAGGTCATAACTCCTAGAAACGCCTCGACTACCATTTTCTGTTTCCAAATAATTTACATATTCGTCTGTATTGAGATACAATTAATTCTTTATAAAATTAGTATTCATGATGTTTTTGAATTATATTTTTTTATCCATATTTTTTTTAATTTAAAGTATGTGCATGCATTTTTTTAAATAAATATCAAGCAAATTCTAAGTTTGTTTTATTTAGAATGAATCTAACAATTCCATTACATTAAATAATGTAGGTAACACCATTCACTTGAATAAAAGTATACAAACCACTTTAATAACCTTAAAATTATTATTATATTTCGAACTCAAACATATCTACTCTTCTCTACAATTTATTTGCTATTATTTAATATTAATTAAAATGAATATTTTCTATAAGTTCTATGAGAGAGACATTTTTCATCCTGCTAGGGTATTATTAAAGTGTGTCATCAATCCCGCCCTCACAGGCTAGAATAATCTTCCAACAATTTTTTTCTGTTGACTGCGTCAGGCGCAGTCCTCTTACTGGATATACTCGTATAGTATTATTATGGTTTAACGTGGAGCATTTTCTAGAGTACCTTTGATACTATTCACCTAAGGCTAACGATCCAATTTGTTATTATAATTATTATTATTTTAGTTTAGATGGGTGCCGCGTAAAAAGACACCAATAGGCAGACCAAAGGACAGACTGCGTCAAAAAGGATTGAAGGAAATTTAACACATTTGGAGAACTGAAAGAAAAGGTAGGGACAGGAGCCAATGGGGTACTGTTATAGAGGAGACCAAATCCCCCATCAAAGAAGAAAGATAATTACATTATATCCTTGACTTTGAATTGAATTGTGAGACTCTTGTGAACATGGTGACTTTTTGATAGCCATCATTTATGTTTGTTATTTTACTGATTTTTTCTCTTTTCTTCCTTTACAGATCAAAATTGTCAGTCCTTAAATTATTATTAATATTTAAATTAAGTCACTTCTTAATGGATTAAATTTTAGTGAAGGTATCTCTAATGCCTTTGTTGCTTATTAAAAAAAACTTATTCTACTTCTTTCCCTTATTGTAGATTTCGCAATCTTTGTATAAATGATATCAAATTTCTTCCTGTTATGAAGACGACCAGCTTTTTCTCCATGTATTTGGTGGTCGACGACCTCCTTGAGTCTCGTTCAACACGATCTAAGGAATCCTCGCTGGATCCATCCTATCGATGTGGTCCCCCCAGAATCACCTTCTTTGCCTATTCCATCTCTCCATGTCATCAATTTTGTGAGATCTGCGAATCTCTTCGTTGGGTATCCTATCTAAAAGGGTTCTACCCACGATAGGTCACAATATTTTCATTTCTGTAATTGTTAAGAGATGTTTGGTCCTGACAGTGTCTGCTCTTACTTCCATTTTATAAATCATTATGGGCCTGGTGCATGTTTTATAAATCTTAACTTTGCTTTCCACTAGCATATGCTTATTATCCCAAATAGTGTCGCTCTTGCATCCGGATATAATTGATGCTAAAAAAACTTAAGATTAACTTTTGTGTTATTGTTATTTTTATTAATGTACATAGTCGTCTTATTTTTAACTTCGTCCTTTTACTGTTCCAGAAAGTATGACCAAATTCATCCACGTGGATTGTAAGAAGTGCGTTGATGAAAATAAACAAAAACGAAAAGCGGTGAGAACCAGTATTGAATTAAAAAAGATAATTATAGCCAAGTTTGAAAGTGGCACACGCCTCAGCAGTTTGGCAAGGGAATTTGATATACCTAAATCTACTATAGCCAGCATTCTAAAAAAGAAAGTCGCCATCAAATCAGCTGAAGTCGCAAAAGGTGTGACGATTCTTGCCGCTAATAGATCGCCAATGTATGACGATATGGAAAAACTGTTATTAGTATGGATAACTGAAAAGCAAATGGCTGGTGCTAGCATTTCAGAATCTATAGTTTGTGAAAAAGCCAAGCTAATTTACCAAGAACTACAGCGAGAAATAGCGGGGAACAGTAGTGATGGTTTGATTGATTTTAAGGCAAGTAGTGGCTGGTTTCGTAATTTTAAAAAGAGAGCAGATATTCATATACGTGGTGGGGCTGTAATTTAATATGCAGAAGGGGCTCACTTCTTCTCCGGTCTCAATCTAATGATTGGTCTGCAGCAAGGCGACGCATCTCCTCTTCCACTCCGCTCGGTCCTCGGCAACTCTCTTCAACTCCGCATAAGTGGTGCAGCCCATATCTCGGCAAATCTGGTCTAGGTACTCTTGGCGGGGTCGTCCTTTGCCAATCGATCCCTCGACCATTCTCTCCAACACATTATGCAGGAAACATTCGTGTCGCAACACATGACCAATCCATCTTGCGCGCCTCTCCGTTATGGGTTCGACACGTGCCTACTCTCTTCAACTCTGATGAGAACCTCAAGGGGCTTACAGTAAAATAAATTCCTGTTAAAATCTTGCATTAAGGCTTGGTAACTATACATTTTTTCTTGAAATAGATACAGGAGGTGTTATCGATCTAGTTGTTTATCGAACTTGATGACCTTAATGGCAGAGTGGCAACAGTTATGACTTCCACTTTAAATGTCCCGAGTTCGATTCCCGGCGTTGATTGTGTGATTGTCACACTGTCTTTGGTTTGGTGTAGAATTCTCTTAACCATAAAATGGCGATCGATCGGCTACTTATCACATGTCATGAGAATCAATTTAAATAGTTATACCTTGTAAATCGATTTGACTCGCGCTGTAATAATGTAAAGAGCTATTCAATAAAAAAAATCTTCTTACTATAAATTACTTAAAAGCAGCCACATTCGAAGTACGAAAAATCGATGAGCGTGCGTGTTACGATGTATGAATATAGAGGAAGCTTGAGATGTATGTCAGGATAAGCGATTTGGCGATACATCTTCTCTGCCTAACCCTCCGGAGTCAACAAATCGCTAGACTCAAATGGCAGTGGATCAGTCACACTCTGAGACGGAACCCAGCCTGCATCGCTCAGGGTGCACTAGACTGGTCCCCTATGGGGGGGAAAAAGGAAGCGAGGCAGACCTAGAGCCACCTGGATAAGAGCCCTGCAGGATGAGGTTAAAGCAGCAGGTCTCACTTGGGGTGATGTTGGGCATCAGACATGCGATAGAGTCGGGTGGAGAAGGTTCTTTAAGACCCTATTCACCACGGAGGTGTGACAGGACAAAAAAGAAGAAGAAGCGGTATTAGAAAATTGATCACACGAGAAAGATGATGTCCGGTTCCAACTGCTGAAATTAAGGAAGAGCTGTCCAATTACCCCAAAATCGTATTATTTATACTTACCAAATATTGCAAGCACGTGGGTAACGATTTTATGAGTGTGGTTAATTGTCTATCGGCGATTAGAAACCAATTGCCAGTAAAAATAGTCAGTGGTTGAAACAAACAAATTTTGTATTATTGTTTTTTTTAATGTGTGTCTGCAAAATTAATGAAAATGATAATTAAACATTTTCATACTTTTTCCGCGTTTTTTTTTTTTTTACTTTTTATCAGTGATAATTAAATAAAAACGATGCTTGGTGGAACCTGTCACTATTGCTCTTCCCATCGGTGTCACCAAAGGCAGATTGATTCTGGTGAAAATAATCTGTGGTGTCGCTGTCGGAGTAGTGGCGGTACTCCCATAGAAGCCTAGAAGCCCCCAAAACTAAGTAATCATGCCCCCGCATAAACCAACAACCCACCAAATCACCTTCCAACAATGTTCCCATTAGACGTAAGATGAATAGCCACAAGAGCTGAACCTCTGTAAGCCAGAAGAGATTATGATTCAAAATTTCTTACGCAAGCGGGCTTCTGGGCTTCTATGGGAGTACCGCCACTGTGTCGGAGATATCTATCAGGGACAAAAAGACCAACACCCTCCAGCACGGCTGAGTTATCAAAATATCCCCTGATTAATCTTAAGAAATGGGTTATGAGATGCCCATCTCTTCGAAACTGCAGTGAGTTGGTCCCGAGCAGTCCTAAAATAAATGCCGTGAGTTAAGGGGAGGGGGGGGGGGCGTGAATTCTAAATAAACAATTGAAGAATTCCAACATAAATGTTTAGCTGCGACCGCTTATAATATTATGTGTTTTCAGCATTGTTTATTCCATCGCAGAAAGGGACGAACCTTTTGATGGTGAATGGTTACACTTATTTCACTTGCCGCAAAATCGAAGACAAGATGTGGTGGGTCTGCTCGTCCAAGAAGACCAGGTGTAAGTCCAGCGCCATCACCAAGGGGCAGCAGGTTATAAAGTGCAAGGAGTGCCATAATCACAACAAGCCCAAGTACTTCGTCTCCGCGCAGGGGAATTATATTAGAATTAAATAAGTTATTAGTTATTTCTCTCTCTTATTGTAGACCTATGTGGTCTGTTCTCCAGAGTGTTGCTCCTCCTGTGAGGTAGATTCCCAGCTGTCCTTCCATCTTTTAGGAAGTCTTCCACGAGGACGAGTCCCTTGAGGCTGATTATGCAATGCAATATAGGGGAGTCTGGTGGTGTCCATTCTTTGAACATGACCGTACCAGTCCCTTTTTCGCTGTCTGCTCCATCTTTTAATATCCTCAACCTCACAGATCTCTCTTATGCTGGTGTTCCTCACGCGATCTCTCTGTGTGATGCCTGCTATTGTCCTCAGTGTCTTCATTTCGGAAGTCCTCAAAACTTGTTTGATCCTTACTGTAGCTGCCCTTGCTTCGACGCCATATGTTATTATTGGTCTTACGCATAAAAGTTATAAGTTAAGTACATCAAATATGGCAGTACATAATGGAATTCTGGTTTCACCTAATGAAGAAATAAGGATGAAATGCAATGCACATTAATGTATCTTCTTCTTCTGGTGTCGTGTCCGGTCCCACGACGTTCATTATCACTTGGGAGTAGGCGTCTCTGTCCCTGGCCCATTCTTGACCCATTCAAGGATCGCCCAGGACTCGGGGCCATTGCTTGATTCCTCTCCATAGTGATGACTTGGGTGATGATATCCAGAGTGGCTTCCTCTTGCCTTCTCTGGAGAATTTTTGTTGGAGTTGTCTTCCCTCATCCGGGTAAATTTAGTTTAACACACTAAATTCGTCATTCGTCCAATCTCTATTTGCTAAGACTAACTAACCATCATACCGTTTCCCCGAAGGGGTAGGCAGAAAGGATGGACCGCCACATTGTTTGTTTCACAGACTCCTTACGTGGCCGACATTTAATATTTGATTGATTTGACCTACCACGTTTCCTCGGGCTTTCTCTATTTCTTGTTCCATATACATCGTTAACATATAGGTACTTTCTATAACCTTTATGTTAATGGAACTAGAAATAGGGGAAGACCGAGGAAAACGCGGCACGATCAAATAATCAAATATTGAATGTCAGTTATGTGAGGAGTCGGAGAAATAGACGTGCGTGCATGACACGATGTATGAATGTTGAAAAATCGAGAGAAGTATGTCAGGAAAGAAACGCGTGGCAGTCCATTCATTCTGCCTACCCCTTCGGAGAGACGGGGTGACGGTTATTTAGTTATTAATTACTAGCTTATGTTTGTTTCATGTATTGGTTTTATGTATTGTAAAATTTTATCTTTCACATATTTGGACTATTATTAATTAAAAACATATTTCTTCCAATTTTGATTTTATTTATCTATACATATTTTAATAGCATTACGAAGCAATTATCAAGAGAACGATTTCAGGTTAAAGATTTAATATTGATGAAAACGTTAGTTTTCTAGAAGTTTAAACGCGATTCTTTTATTGGTTTTACATGGAATTTTTTTTATCTTCGTCAGCTTGTCTCCAACCACTGCTGGACGTAAGCCTCACCCCTACGCCATTTTTCTTGGTCTCTCGCCAGTGTTCTCCAGGTCCTTCCCTACGTCCGCACAATATCATCGCTCCATCTGGTAGTGTAAATGCAAACAAGTTTGAGAATGCCCTCGTATGGCGAAACAAATTTGTAACAAGAATTTATATTTTTATATAACATATAAATAAATAAAATCTGTTTAAAACCGATAAAACAATCGCGTTTACATTATAATTTATAATGGAGTTTTACAAAACTAAAACCACAGCCATCATTGTTCTAGAAGTTTTATTTTTATTTTATGGGAGTGAAATGTTTCGTCTCTTTTTTCAAATAACAAAGACACCTGTCCATATTAATAATTGAATAGGGAATATTACATCACTATTCAAGAAACAATGAATAATTTGAATGATTAATATGAATGAAAACGTCTGTCTTCTAGGAGTTTTATTATAAATCTCTATCTAAAGTTTAATCTCTATCTAATTTTTCTGGGCCACCGCCCCCTTTACAAGAAAAATAAACGTTCAACGCCCCCCTCCCATAAAAGTTATTCGAAATATCAAATATTAAATTACAATACATACAATAACAAAATAAACCAATATTTAAGTTTAATTTGCTTTATTAATATCTAAGTGATTGGCGTGTTTTTTTTTGTCTTTTTAGACTATATTTTTTTATCAGCCCACGCTCTCTATTTTTTCTGGGTCTTCTACTGCTCTCCTGAAAGTCTCAAACGCCCACAAGGGGGCGTTATCGCCCACTTTGAGAACCCAGGCTTTAGATGGAATAAGCCATTATCAAATGTCATTTCATAATGCCCTACAAGGTGAAAAATGTCATTCCATCTAAAATATAATATAATAAACCTCCTAGAAGACAGATATTTTCATTCATATTAATTATTTAACTTATTAAACGCTAAGGCATTAACACTTTGGAATTCCATAGAAATATACTCAGGAAATTGAAAATAACTTTGCTTAATCCACTGTAGTGGATTAAACAAAGTTATTTTCAATTTCGACTGTAGTGGATTAAACAAAGTTTTTTTCAATTTCCTAAGTATATTAATTATTTAATATGGAGTTTTACACCATTGTTCAAGAAACATTAAAAAAAATTGATGATATTCAAACCTTTTTATTAACACTTTCAGTCACATACATCCTTTCCCGAAGAGGGAGTCACATATTGTCGGTGGACGGGTTTACATTTACTATTATCCGCAAGTCGAGCGTAAGGATATGGTGGTGCTGCTCGTTCAAGAGGATCACCAGGTGCCGGGCCAGCGCCACGACGATGGGAGATGATCTGCTGTGGTGCAAGCAGGAACACAACCACGAAAAGCCTGAGTTTAACATCACAACTAACGGAAAACACTTATTGAAAAGAAGTATGCCGTTGTCAACTACTGATTTAACCAACTTATAATTTTTAGTGTTCATGATATATACCACACTTTGTTACATACATTGTTATTATTTTATTTAATAAATAGGTACGTATCGAGGGCTCGATACAAAATCTAGGTTAGATTCCGTCCGGTCTAGGGAGGATTTTGCAATACTGTGTATGACAGTGCGTTTACAATAACTAGACGCTGTTTTTTTTTAAATGAATTGAAAGGTAAAAATTATTTCGATAACTTTTGATATTAAAACATTGAAATAAACGCACGCGTTTTTTTTTTTAAATAAAAACGCTGTCAGCTTAAATTGTAATAATCTTACTCACCATACAACTCTTTAAGAGTTTTAGTCTCCTTGATGATTTTCTTCCAAGCTCTTTGATCCTGGGCTTTTTGCTCTCAGCAGTCCGTATCGCCCAACCAGATCAGTCAGAAAAGTAACTATTAGGCTTGTCGGTCTTGATGCATACAGGGTCTTGTGATAATCATAAAAATAAAGAGAAATTGAAAAAGACGTGGTAGTGTTATTCTAATCGCCGAGTATTTAAGGAACGCTACGACGCATTAAGGGGTATTTCGATAATAAAAAAAACTGTTTTTTTGAAATGTTGAATAGACACCAAACAATGAGCAATCCTTTCCGTCATCCAATACAAAGCGTGGGGTGGAGTGTGTCTGTTTGAATTAGACTGTCGTTCTAAGTGTTCGTATCTCTTTAAGGAATTCTTGAAAAATCAGTGATTATTTTAATTTTGGAGTTCGTTTGGGAATTTTTTGTAGTGGATTCGGTTTTGACAGGTAAGCGTACAAATATACTGACAAGTATAATATTATTTAATATATTGGTAATTAAATATATTTTAGTATTATAGATTGAAAGTTATGTTCATTATTTTTGTAAATCTTTGTTTTTTGTATTCAAAAAGGTTATTGTTGTACTTCAGGGTGTGTCCTCGTGGTTTTATCGTTTGTAACTGAAAATATAGCGTTTGCACTTATTAAATGCATCAAAGTTGGCCGCAAGTTCCCGTAAAATCAATGTGTTTAAGGTCAATGAATCATACTATTGTTAAACCACATTATTTCAAGATAAATGAATTTTTTGAGTTGTCTGCGGAGGAATTTGTTCATGAAACAACTGAATAGAGCTCTGGTGAAGAAGGATGGAATTCGTCATCATATTGAGTCCACTGATTTTTTATTTTTTCGAAACGTATAAGGTATGTTCTCACAATAAATTACTCTTATGTCATATTATACTTTTCTATAAAATTTGTTCACCAAATGTTAAATCTACCACCAATTTAAATATAATATATAAATGATTTCAAATGAATATACAAAGAATATAATTTTGACCGCCTTATTAGCAGAAATACCCCTATGTGTGACGTACTCTCTGTCTCACGTTTGGTGGCAAACTGACACTTGGGAACCTTAATGAACACTTGGGACACTTGGGAAGTATATTCTCTTGGGAACCAATCAGATAGCTTTCTGTAACCAATACCATAACACAAGTTGTGTAATATAGGAAGTGTTACTCATACTATTACAAATATTCTCCTTATGCCGGACAGCCTATTCGAAATTTTACTGTTTTGAACTATTTACACCAATGAATTGTTCATAGAAGGGAGTTTTCAAAGTTATTAATAGAAATTTATTATTTCTTGAGCAATGATGTAAAACTTCATAATTAATCATTTAAATAGATGAAGAGGTTTTTTTCTAGAATTTCGTTATGTTTTATAAGAATGACATATTTCGTCTTGCTAAGGCATTATCAAAAGTAGAGGGAGAGTCATATTTAAGAATTGATTAGAAAAATAGAAGATGTCTTGTTACAAATAATTAACCGAATAACATTACGGCAAAAATGCATATTCAGTTTAATTTTCTTCTTGTAAAAACTAACTAACTAACTAACCATCACGCCGTCTCCCCGAAGGGGTAGGCAGAAAGAATGTACTGCCACACTTTTCTTTCCTGACATATTTCTCTCGCTTCCTCAACATGCATACATCGTGTCATGCACGTGCGTCGATTTCTCTGACTCCTCACATTGCCGACATTCAATATTTGATTTATTTGATCGTGCTACGTTTTCCTCGGTCTTCTTCTATTTCTGGTTCCATTCACATCATTAACATATACTTTTTTTACCATTCTTTCTTCATTCATTCTTTCCATATGTCCAAACCATCTTAATGATGAGTTCCTGTCCTGTCCTTTCATTATTTTGTTCATGACACCATCTTTCGCACCGCATTCCCTTCTTATATTTTTTCTTATATTTTTTATTTTTGTATGTACTTTTTATTTGATAAATTAAATAAAGTGTTGTGTTTTTACAACGTGTTTTATGATTATAGTACCGATAGTAATGATCGTCTGTCTTCAATAATTGGATATGATTATCCAATTATTGAAGACAGACGATCATTACTATCGGTACTATAATATTTGATAGAAAATTTCTAGCTATATGGCAGATGTTAAGTTGCATAGTTGGTTCTAAGCTTTTTTAAAGGCATCAATATCACTTTTTGGAGTTATTCTGATTATTATTTCATATAAAAGAATAAAATAATTATTAATAATAAAAAAAGTGGATTATTAATAAAATCAATTTCAATATTTATCGAAAACCTACGTTAAAGACAATATTATTCAATAGTCCATTGTTTTGGCCGAAACACTATGATATATATTTTTGTAACACCTGATGATGTCAACATTGGTTGATGAAACAGCTGTCTTAAAGTAAAATAAATACAATTTGTGATATAAAACAAAGTTTTTGAATTAACAGTTATACAATATTATCCACAACACTTCCAACAATCCTATCTCATATAACATTCAGCTTTCCATTCCACGTTGACCCGCTTAATTAATACACCACTTTTTTTAGAAAATTATAATAATGAACTAAATACAATTAAAAATATAGCTAATAATAATGGTTACAATAATAATTTAATTGATAATATTTTAAATAGAAAAATAAAAATAAATTTACTAAAGTAATCTTGTATTTTCCAGCTCCCATGAATAATAGTATAAATAATAATCAATGGTGTTGATTTTTATACATTAATAAGACCCGCGTTTTATACAAACAATAATTTAGTTAAATTAATAAAAGATTATAAAGCCAAAGAAGATAAATTTTTTCAATCGGGGATTTATAAACTGAAATGTAATGATTGCTAATTTTTTTTAAATAAGTAAAACAAGGCATCATTTTAAATTAAGAATAAAAGAGCACATAAGATGTCTCTCTATTAATAATTTTTCTGAATTTGCACACCCCCTCATTGAAATAGATAATTTATTTAATAAAGATAATTGTGTTGAAATTTTGCATGTTAATAATTGAAATATAACATTGAACAATCTCGAAATTTTAGAAATGAAAAAAGCAATCATAAATAAAGAAAATATTATAAATAATCAAATAAATTTAACGTCAAGTCCAATCTTTGATTTATTTCCTTAGTTGTAAGTAATTACCTGAACCCCAATAAAAACTTAAAATTATTATTTAAAATTTTTAATTTATTCATAATGTTTGTTATAACAAAAGCATAAACGTTCCAAAATAAATCTTAATAACATCTGTTAAAACTGATCATATTTATAAACAATTTTATAATATTTTAAATATCTTTATAATATCACTGAGGAAGGCCCGGGTTGTCCAAAACATGTCTGATATCAATTTTTTATTTTAAATGTTAGTGTTGTATACAAAGTATATAAAAAAGAAAAGGAAACATCTATAACACAAAGTATGGCGAATAGAAAGAATTACATAGGTATGTTAACAAAAATTATTTCTGCATTAATATCAGTTTTATTATTTTTTAGATATATTCTAATACTCGTATAATACATATATGAAAAATATATTATGTTTTTTTGTAATAACATTTTTTATTTTATCATTTACTCAAGGATGTTTTAAGAACGAAGATCCGCTGAACGATAAAAGCGAACTGCAAAATGCCAAAAAATTTCATTACTTGGACCCCATTCCGCCCTCGGGGAAGACAAACAAGCCTAGAAGATCATGCCGGGTCTGCATTAAGACGAAAAAGATGCGTCGTCTAAGCCGCTATTTTTGTCCAGTTTGCGAAACCAAACCCGCACTGTGCGTCACAGGGTGCTTTAAGTTCTTTCATAATGCTTCGGCTTAATTAATAATCATGTTATTTGTTCTTTAACCATTTAAATTTCAACGGGCCAAACGTCAGCCCCCAACTGGTACATGCACAAATCCCAAGGGGTCGCCAATTGACCCCATTGTTTCATAGAAGTTATTATGATTTTATTATTTTATGAATACACTCATAGTTAAAAGACGAGGCAAAGGCAACTTCACGTTAATTGTACTTCATTACCACTATTTTTGAATGAATTTAAATAAAATTGCTTTGTTACAATGTTTATTATGTAGATATTCATAACAAAATATTAAAACTATTGTACAATATATATTTACTGATGTCTATTGGTGGCGATGAGGTTCGCAACCCATAACACCGCGTCTCCCGCTGGAGCGAAAAGTGAAGGATGGAGTGTCGCATGTTTTAAGTGTGGCGGTCCATTTTTACTGCCTCACCCTTCGGGTAGACGTCATGACGGTTAGCTAAAAATATATATTATATATAGTATAAATTACTGTCGTTTTTTTTAAAAAAAAAATGTTTGGGATATATAGCTCATTTTAACCATTGATTGCTGGGATTGAAAGGCTTAAACACGCGGGTTTAATAATATCTTTGTATTTCAATATACTCGTATTTGAATATATACGTTTAAAAAAAATCAAATAAGCATTATGAATTGCATCTTGAAAAATGATGTAAAAATCGTCTGTTTCTTAAAGTTTTATCATATTTTATGGGAATGACAAGTTTCGCCTTGCTATGGTTTAATAACACCTCAGCAAGGCGATACTCGTACATATCCTTCCCATAAAATACTATAAAACTTCTAGAAAACAGATGTTTTCACTCGTTTTAATCATTATAAATTACTTTTAAAAATGTTAGAAAAATAAATACATAATTGTTAATTGTAGTTTTATTTCATGTTTGGCAATAATAAAATTTGGATAAAATACATTTTACCCACAATAGGTCGCAATGTTTTCATTTCTGCTGTTCTTAGATGTTTAGTTCTGAAAGTGTCTGCTCTTGCTTTCATTACGCAAATCATTATGGGCCCAAAGCACGTTTTGTAGAATCTACCTTTGCTTTCCAATAGCATATGCTTATTGTAGCATATCGACGACCTTCGTGGTCGAGTGGTAAGTGCTATGACGGGCACATCGAAGAACCCGGATTCGATTCCCGGCGATGGCAGTGTGATTGTCACATTCTCTTTGGTTTGGTGTAGAATTCACGTTACTATAAAATGGCGATGAAGATCAGATCTCTTGGACGAATGTGCGGAAAATCTTTGTTGAATGAAACTACAAGAAGTGAATAATGAAAAAAATCATTAAGATGGTTTGGACACATGGAAAGAACGATTGAAGAAAGAATGGTTAAAAAGTATATGTTCTCGATGTAAATGGAACTAGGAATAGAGGAAGTCCGAGGAAAACGTGGCACGATCAAATAAATCAAATATTGAATGTCGGCCACGTGATGAATCGGAGAAATTGATGCGCATGCAAGACACAACATATGAATGTTGAGGAAGCGAGAGAAGTATGTCAGGAAAGAAATGTGTGGCAGTCCGATCTTCCTGTCTACCCCTTCGGAGACAACGTGATGGTTAGTTAGTTAGTTAGCTAACAATTCAATAAACTATTTAAATTTAAACATTTCTGATCATTTGACATCAGCTTTTTTATTACAAATATTTTAGACAAATTCTTTCGGTGTCGTGTCAGGTCCCCCCAACGTTGGCGATCACTGCAGCAAAGGCATCTCTGTTCTGCGCCACTTGGAACAGGTTCTGAAGTCTTGTAATTCCTGTCCAATATTTAATGCTCCGCAGCCAGGACAGATGCCTTCTACCAACTCCCCGACGTCCCTCCACATTACCTATTAATATTAGTCGAAGGAGGTGGTATTTTTCTCCCCTTAGCACATGGCCCAAATATGAGATCTTTCTAATTTTCACACTCGACAACATCTCTCTATTGGCTCTGGATCTCTGTAGTACGTCTGCTTTACTGACCCTGAATATTATAGACATAGAAAATGTATAATCATATTTGAATATTTGGTATCACTATTCTATTAATAGCAATGTGTTCATTGGAAATTTTAATATTGTAAAGGATACGTATTAAAAAATAAAAAAAACACCTATCAACTTGAAGAGGAAAGTATATGAAGCTTGTGTTCTGCCAGTAAGTATATATGGTCTTGAAACTGCCACTCTGACAAAGCACAGTGCAGAGAGACTAAGAGTCATGCAGCGAGCGATGGGGAGAGCCATGCTGGGCCCGTCCTTAGGGATAGGGTCAGGAACGAATCGGTGAGGGATAAAACAAGAGTCACAGACGTGATCCACCGGGTGACGAGTTTAAAATGGAAATGGGCAGAGCATGTCGCTAGAACTGCAGACGAAAGATGGACCAAAATACTGCTGAATTGGAGACCGAGAGACACGAGAAGAAGAGTAGCAAGACCACAAATGAGGTGGAGGGGTGACCTGAAACGATACGCTGGGGTGCTATGGATGCAGACTGCGCAGGAAAGATCAACATGGGACATGGAGGAGCCTTTCGTCCAAGAGTGGACGGCGATAAGCTGAAGAAGAAGAAGAAAGGAGGCAGTGGTAAAGAAAAGGTTGTAAATCAATGGTATAGGGTTTTATCAATATTACTTATTCTTTATATTTTACAGATGTATTCTCTCCGAGAAGAAAACGTTTTAGAGTGCCTCCAAGTGTACAGTTCGATCAGACGAACCATTTAGTCACAACGGGGAAGAGACGCCGATGTGCCGCACCAGGTTGTAAGTCGATCGTCATTACGATGTGCCAAAAGTGCAATGTAGGCTTGTGCATCCGCTGTTTTTCAAACTTTCATGTGGAATAAAAATATATTGGAATATTTGGAATACTTACTTTACTTCTCGGTTCTTGGGACAAAAACCAGCTCCTTAGTATCTACTAATTAAATCCTTTTTAATTTAATGTGGTCTTGTAATGACTATTTTTAATTACTATGTTGAACTAACTAAACTAACTAACCATCACGCCGTCTCCCCGGAGGCGTAGGCAGAAAGAATGAACGACACACTGTTCTGTCCTGACATACGTCTCTCGCTTCCTCTACATTCTACGTCATGCACACACGTCGATTTCTCAGACTCCTCAGGTGATCGACATTCAATATTTGATTGATTTGATCGTGCCACGTTTTCCTCGACCTTCCTCTATTTCTAGCTTCGTTCATGCCGTTTACATATACATTCTTTACCATTCTGTTTTCACTCATTCTTTCCATGTACCCAAACCATCTTATTGACCCTTTAACCAATGATTTGCGGTTTATAGGTATATTACTATAAACCGAAAATCATTGGTTTATTTAAAAAAAAACAGCTTTTCCTAGCAATATGAAGTCTTTAAACTCCCATATCTTTAAAATTTATATTAGCACTTATCTTGGTTTTACACTCACGGTGCGATATACAGATTTGTCACACATTCGTCTTAGAGATCTCATTTCTACTGCATTTATTCTACTTTCATCCTTCTTTTGCCAGTTCCATGCTTCACTTCGATACAAAAGGGTGGGCACAAGAACACCATTATACACTGCCATCTTAGCTTTTTTGGATATGCTTTTGTTTGCGATGACAGTTTTAAGTGCACCATTTACCCTGTTGCCTGCCGCAACCCTTCTTTCAATATCCTTCTCCACCCTCCTATCCTTTGTAAACATAAACAAAAACAAACAAACAAACCATCACCCCGTTTCCCCGCAGGGGTAGGCAGAGAGAATGGTCCGCCACACTACTCTATTCTGGCAAACCTCTCTAGCTTCCTCCACATTCATACAACGAGTCATACACGCACGTCGATTCCTCCGACTTCTAACATGACCAACCTTTAAAATTTTATTAATTTGGTCATGCCATGTTTTCCTCGGTCAGCTTCGACTCTGTACCCCGTTTACATCATTAATGTATACTTTCTTAACCATTCTTTCTCCATCCATGCGTTCCGTCTTCGTCGTTCGTCTTTGTAAACATACTTCCTAAATATTCAAAATCCACTTGTTCCAGATTTTCACCGTTTACACTAATGTTGCAGACTGTTATGCTTCCTTCTTTTTCGAAAATCATAACCTTGGACTTTTTCACATTCATCATCAAATCGTATTGCTTGCTTACCTCATACATACTAGACACCAGGGCTTATTGCACATGAATATCAGGGCCAGGGAGTAGGGTTTTATCAATATTACTTATTCTTTATCTTTTACAGATGTATTCTCTCCGAGAAGAAAACGTTTTAGAGTGCCTCCAAGTGTACAGTTCGATCAGACGAACCATTTAGTCACAACGGGGAAGAGACGCCGATGTGCCGGTCCAGGTTGTAAGTCGGTCGTCATTACGATGTGTAAAAAGTGCAATGTCGGCTTGTGCATCCGCTGTTTTTCAAACTTTCATGTGCAATAAAAACATATTGGAATATTTGGAATACTTACTTTACTTCTCGGTTCTTGGGACAAAAACCAGCTCCTTAGTACCTACTAATTAAATCCTTTTTAATTTTATGTGGTCTTGCCTAAGATTCGATACTTTGTTGAATTTCTAACAAATTGTCCAAATCCAAAAATCATTCTCCGCTTATATTACGAGGGTTGTCCGCAAAATAAGTTTTCCTATTTTTTTTCAATATGAAAACCATTTTTATTTACAACGAGCAATACATCATTGGAAAGCTTGGACTTTCAGCTATTTTTCTATATTCCCCGTTGACTTCGATGCACTTTTTCATCCGGGTCACCATATTTTTGATTCCCTGGTCGTAGAAGTCTCGAAGTCATGAAGGTAGCTCAGAACCTCTTCTCTTCGTTTGCAAAATGCGTTCCACCGAGATGTTTCTTCAAATCAGGGAAAATATGGTAGTCCCTCGGGGTCAAGTTCGGACTGTATTGTGGGTGTAGGACGATCTCCCATCCGAATTTCTCAATGAGCGTCGTTTGTGGTCCTCCGTAAGCATCCTGTGCACCCACCTTGCACAAACCTTAGAATAACCTAAATGTTCTGTTAGGATCTTGTCTATAGTTGTCTTGCTGACATCTGGGATCATCTTGCTAAGCTCCCGAACCGTCAGTCTTCGATCTGCCAGCATTGCCGCTTCCACTTTCGCAATCGTTTCGTCACTGACCGATGGCCGTCCGGACCGCTGTTCGTCATGGAGGTCTGTGCGCCCTTCTTTGAATTCTTTGCACCACTTGCGCACCATTTGAACACTCATGCACGTTTCTCCATACACTTCTGTCAGTTGAGAATGAATTTCCGAAGGCCTTTGGCACATAAAAAACGAATCACGGAGCGTACTTCACACCTCGCGGGCAATGCGAACGGGATCATAATCAATTCTTGAGACGTTATTTCTATTGTGTTTACCGAATACCTCACCGTAAAGAACACGTTTAAGTAGTCTATGTAATATTTAATATTTTCTGCCAGTAATTTGTCCGATAGCTTATGCATCAAATGAATATTTAAAAATAACTGAGTTTAGTCTGTCTTACTTGCAGACAACGAGCATGAATTACAAGTCCCGGTGAATAGTATGTATGAGGTATGCATGCGAAATGATCTGATGATGAATGTTAATAAGTCCAAGGTAATGATTTTTGAAAAATAAGAAATCATGACAGTCTGCAACATTAGCGTGAATGGTGAAAATTTGGAGCAAGTAGATGAGTTCGTGTATTTAGGTAGTATGTATACAAAATATGGGCGAGTGGAGAGGGATATTGAAAAAAGGGTTGGGGCAGGCAACAAAGTGAACGGTGAACTTAAAGTTGTCATCGCAAACAAAAACATATCCAAAAAAGCTAGAATGACAGTGCACAATAGTGTTCTTCTACCGACTCTTATGTATGGAAGCGAACCATGGGACTGGTACAAGAAGGATGGAAGTAGAATAAATGCAGTAGAAATGAGATCTCTTAGACGAATGTGTAGATACTCTGTGTAAGATAGAGTGTCGAATGAAAATATAAGAAGTGAATGCGGTGCGAATGATGGTGTTATGAACAAAATAATGAAAGGATCATTAAGATGGTTTGGACATATGGAAAGAATGAATGAAGAAAGAATGGTAAAAAAAATTGTATGTTGACGATGTAAATGGAACCAGAAATAGAGGAAGACCGAGGAAAACGTGGCACTATCAAATAAATCAAATATTGAATATCGGCCATGTGAGGAGTCAGAGAAATCGACGCGCGTGCATGACACGTTGTACCTATGAATGTTAAGGAAGCGATAGAAATAAGTCGAGAAAAACAATTTTGGTAGTCCATTCTCTCTGCCTACCCCTTCGGGGAGACGGCGTGATGGTTAGTTAGTTAGTTACTGAATTGATACTACGAAATACCACCTCCTTCAGCTGATAACACGGACTAGATAAGAGGGATGGCGGCGAGTTGGGAGAAGGCAGTTGTCCTGGCTGCGGAATACAAGGGATTGGACAGAATTGATGAGAATTGAGAACCTGTTACAAGTAACGCAAGACAGAGATGTTTTCGCTGCAGTAATCGCCAACCACAGTACCAGAAGAAAAATAAATTGAAACAATTTTATTTTTAAGAGTAAATTATAACTTGGTTTGTAATTTTGATTCTTCCAGTGCTATTTCTCCAAACGTCTAAAGGAAGAAGACTGATGATTAACAAATACACTTACACTTTGGCCACGAAAATGCACCAAGGAAAGGGCTGGTGGAGGTGCACCTCATGGAATCACTGGAAGTGTCAGGCCAAGGCTGTTACCCACGAAGACGAGCTGCTTTACTTCAAGGGCGTGCATAGCCACGATCCGCCCAACTTCTACAAAACAATTTCCGGATCCTTTATCAGAATATGATTACGAAAAATAATACGTATTTACAATACCTAGACTTTCATAAGAATCGACTGGCGCGTGTTAACTCACAAGAATGAGTTAGCAGAGCACACTGCAGCGAAAGCGAAACGGATACGAAACTCTAGCGAATAGCGAAACTCTGTATATCTCGTTTTTTTTTAAATGAGTCATCGCATACACCACGCGGAACGAAAGCGGACCAAATTCATTTCGCCTCGTGTCCGCATAAGTTCGCGTGTGTCGACAGTTTTTCGCAGTTTCGCTAGCGTTTTCAAAACTAAAATCAGTTTAATATGGATATTATAATTGAAAAAATTATTTTATCTGTAAGAAAACGACCGATATGAGTCACATATGTATAATACAATACTATTTTAGATTATACTATAAATCGGATAAAGTTGCTTAACGTGACAGAATAGCGTATATTTAATATCAAATTCGGTTCGTATCCGGTCTACTATTCGTATAGGCATACTACGCGAAAGCGATACAAAACGAACCGGCACCGAACGGTTCTTTTTCGTTTCCCCTTTATAAATAAGCAAAATCTGATCGATGGTATCAGATGCAGCTCCCATGACTACTATAAATTACGAACACAGCGCCCTTGAGGTGAGATACGAAAATAGATTACTATGGACTCTGGATGATATTACCGCAACCTTGATAATAGTGTGGAATTAATAACTTCAAAATATTCTTTTTTTCAAATGCTTTCTAATTTATTTTAAATGATCAATAACCATTTGAATACTTATATACTTTTCATTTAGAAACAAATAAAAATGTGCAGCAAATATTTTTTTGTTTTTTTATATATTCATATTTCTGCCCATATTCGAAATTCGATTAAAATAAATACATAGCATTTAAGACTCTTCGAGACAGGGTGAGGAGCACGGCCATCGCAAATGCTGCAAGGTGGGATATTGTCAGATGAAACAGACATCGCAGAAGACGCTGGAATATGCTCGTCCAGAGGATGGATCACTCCAGAATCCCACACGTTGTGACGCATCAGACTCCTGTTGGCTATCGTCCCCCTGGACGACCACCAAAGAAATGGAGGGATAGCTGGGAGTCAACTTCCCAAAAGAGGCCAGCCTGATAACAGGAACAGACCGAGATTCTATAAGGAAAAGAACTATACCATTATAAGAAACACCTGTTTGTGCCTACCAGGGTAGCAGTATCGACCACGTTAGGAATCACTGGAATTTTTCAAAACCGTATCTAAAATACAATTGATAGGTGGTGCCGAGTTCAATACACTGCGACTGTACATTACCGAAGACCCTATACATGACACATCATCTATAAACAACAAACTCTACTAGGATGGGGAATTGTCTTACCGAAACGCAATCCATTGTGGTAACCAGCCCTTCAGCTTGGAACAATCTACCTACAGATCTCAGGTGCACTGAAAGCCCACCAGACAAAAACGTTCCTTTTGAAATTATCCTGTCATTTTGTAAATTAAGATTTATAGCGTCAGATAGACCCCTCATAATTAATGGGTAATATACTTAGGAAATAGAAAATAACTTTGTTTAATCCACAAAATATTAAAAATATAATAAAAACTAAACAAAGAAAGACTAATATAAAAACGAATTTAAATTTCGATACAATAATTCAATTTATTTATTGTTTCTTGAACAATGATGTAAAACTCAATATTAAATTATTAATATGTATGAAAAAACTAATATTAAATTATTAATATGTATTCAAGGTGTTTTATTATAATATTTAGGTGTAACATGTTTCGCCCACCTAAGGCATTATCATTTGATAATGCCTCAAAAGGGCGAAACATGTCATACATAAATATTGTAATAAAACTCCTTAAAAACAATCGTTTTTTCATACATATTAATAACAATAATTCAAATTTAAAAATTAACCTGGGCTATTTGTTATAAGTACTAATAATATTTTTTTTTTCCAGTAAATACTAATAAATAATATTAAATAATAATAATACATGATGATAACAAAATAAAAAAAATTAAAATTGTAATTTAGAAAAAAAAAACACTTTTGAAAAGACATATTTTGTACAGAAATTATTAAATGATTAATTTGCATTTGATTAGGAATGGGAGCTTGGGAGATTAAATGTCGAAACATGTCGTGTTTTAAATTTTTTTTTAAATATTTTGTGGAGTACACAAAGTTATTTTCAATTTCTTAAGTATATTAGCCTATTTATATACAATGTATTGAACGAAAATCTCAAATGTGTATTATCTTTCTACAGTGTCATTCATTGAAACCAGATCGGGGCGAAGATTGATGATTAACGAGTACACTTTCTGTTTATCCACCAAGATGAACCAAGGCAGAGGATGGTGGAAGTGCTCGTCCGGGAGCGGAAAGAAGTGTAAAGCATCAGCACGCACGGTTGAAGATGTGTTGCTCTCATACAAGGAAGGACACAACCACAACCCGCCAAAATATTTCCAAACACCCTGTGGATTGTTTGTTAAAATAAAAAACTAACTATTTTTTATTTAATAATTAAATAAAACGATGTTTTTTAACTACTTCAACTTTTGTCTTTATTTTGACAGCGACCGGTTTCGCGAAGCTCGCTGGCATCGACAGACTGGTCACCGGTCGGTAGATGCCAGCGAGCCTGGGGAATCCGGTCGCTGTCGAAATAAAGACAAATGTGGAAGAAGTTATAAAAAAATGTCGTTTTATTTAATTATTATTTAAAACTTTAATTATGTAATTAATTTTTCACAACATGTTCCGAAGATATTATTACCTTCATCAACGGGAAAAAATTAAAAACAACCAAAATTATTGAAAACTGATTAGAAGATTCAAAAATTCAATACCTGCATGAAATTGTAATATTTGGAATTACGTCGAAAAAATAAACAAAATCTTAAGTGGGAAAAACGGTGTTTTATTTTTAAAATGTCATTATGGAATTTCACAATTTTAACGCCTAAAGTTTACATGTAATGAAAACAATACCTAAAATTGGATTATGTCTGAAGGTGTTAAATAAGATTGATCTCGTGATAATTAATTCAAATTAAAACGTCTATTTTCTAAAAGTTTTATTATATTTTATGGGAACGACATGTTTCACCCTTCTAAGGCATTATCAAATATGATAATGCCTTAGAAAGGCCTTAGTTCAGTGTTCCGCAAACTTTTTGTATTCAAGGTACACCTATCAAATCAAGAAATTTTAAAGGTACACCAAAGAAAAAAGCAATGTTTATTTAATATTTATTTATTACTAAAATCAGTATATCTAATATGAAAAGATGTTTAGTGAGAAATGTGAGCCTGTTTACCTGAGCACAGGCGATCAAAATTTGGAGCAATCGTTGATAAGGCTGCTCTCATCTCTTCATTGATCGACCTCAGGCGTTCTCTTTTTTTTCGATTCAATAGCAGTGAGAGTTGAAAACTTTTTTCCGCGGCACACCAACTAATGACCACGGTACACCAGTGTGCCGCGGCACACGCTTTTCGGAACAATGCTTTAGTTGATTGAAACATGTCATGGAAAATTGACAAGCATGCATATTACGACGTATGAATGTAGATGAAGCTCGAAAGTTTGTCGGGACAGAGCAGTATAGCGGTTCATCCCCTCTGATTACCCCTCCGGGGAAACGCTGTGATGGTTAGTTTGTTTATTATTTAGTTAAAAACTCTTTGGATTTTTCTGTATTGTTTATGATTTTAAAATAAATTAATTGAGTTCAATATAACTTTCATTGTTTTCTCAAGGTCAAGTAAAAAAGTGCGAAGACCCACTGATGACACAAGAGATGTCCAAGCCAAAAGCCGCGGAGCAATTTCATTATTTGGACACCATTCCAATCACTGGGAAGACGAGCAGACCTAGAAGAAATTGTCGGGTATGCAGGAAAGAAAATAGGCGTCGCGATACTCGCTACTTTTGTCCAGTGTGCGAAACAAAACCCCCACTATGCGTCACGAAATGCTTCAAGATTTTTCATAATTCTTCTATATAATTGAACCCATTCAGGAATCATTCAAAAATAAAAAATATTTTTTTATTAATGAATTTTATTTACTGAATATAATTATATATCCTCTGTAAAAGCCATTTCGGGTCCGAAATGGGACTGAAAATTGATATTATGGTGCATAGTCCGAAAAACAACATTAGGTATATCATAATTTTTTTGATGATTGATGATGACGTTAAAATCATAGCAGCTGTATTTTGTCTCGCTTCCACTATAAATCGTATTTATTTTCGCACGAGTATATTCGAGATTAGTCTTTTCGGCAGGTAATCGGTTTGCCCGAGTTATCTTGGGTGCGCGAATTTTCGCACATTATTATCGCCCGAGTTTACTCGGGCATGATCATTAAGCGGTTAAAAATATATATTTATTTTCATGTATGCAAGGGCATTCCAAAAATTGTTTATACAATATATGTGTACATTAAATTGTAAAAAAGAGCATATTACTTAATGAAATAAAATATTATTTAAAAATATTAATAAAGGCATTCTCAATAATTAAACGAAACAGTTGAGTTTCATAAAGTCAGTGTGGGATATGGGAGTGTTAAAATAATAAAAAATTACACTGCCGTAACCTACTGATAGGTTGATAGACTTTTTGATAGGTTTATTCAGTGCGTGAAATTGAACTGGCTGTAAAATATCAGAAGAATCTACTTCAATATGAAGTATCCTTTCGCCTTGCAGGTATCATCATATCACTTCTTTTTCTTCTAAATCCGTAATTCAAAATATTTAGATTTTGGTCAATTATTATTATTAAATATTTTCATGAGGGTACTTAGTTATAATAACTTGACGATTTTTTATTAATTCTTCTGAAAGTGCTACGTTAGTTTCACCGGACATCTAGTATCATCCCTTTGGATTCTTATCCATTCTCTGATGTTTCTCAGTCGGGACATTTTTTTTTCTTGTATACAACAGGTTGTTTGAACCCAATTACTGTATACACATTATTTTTAGCTATTATATTGATGATTCACATGACATGTGACAGGTAGCCAATCTATCGCCATTTTATTGTCACGTAAATTCTCCACCAGACCAAAGACGGTGTAACAATCACACTGCCATCGCCGGGAATCGAACCCGGGGCCTTCGGTATGGAAGTCAGAGCTCTTACCACTCTGCCACGAAGGTCGTCATCTGCTGTCTTCCCGCACCGCGACTACCCTTAATCTTTTCTTTCGTGATGAGGCGCAGCAAACCGTATTTTTCGTTACGTGGAATGTGTCCGAAATATGATATACAGTCGAACTTGGTTATTACGGGGAAGATAATAGTTATTTTTAAATGCTTACAAACACACCCATCACATGAAGGCATGAAGTATCTCGAGCGGTCACATAACACAATTAGTTAAAATTCAAACAAAAATACACAATAAGAAAGAATTAGCTTGTTATAAAAATAAATAAATATAAGTATGGAGAAAATCATAAACTAAAATTTTAATGAATCTTTCCTCGCTGCATCCGAGATCTCACTATTTGCGTGATCGTACGAGTAGTAATTGAGTTCGAATGTAATAACATTTATTATTGTTTTCAGTTAAAATCGTATCCTCGAATGGAAAACAACTTCTGATGCTCGGTGACTATCCATACGGAATGGCTTCTAAAAACCAATACGGCAAAGTGTGGTGGCAGTGCTTCTCCAAGAACAAGTATAAGTGTAAAGCAAAAGCAGTCACTTTAAACGAAAATCTGATCAATCAAACGGAAAGTCACTATCATGAGCCACAACAATTCTATTTAACTCCCTCTGGAGAGTATGTTAAAATATAAATTAATAATTATTACGAAAAATAATTTGTTAATACAAAACGTAAGCAATTTTGTTTTATTTAATTACAAGTATTTTTTAAATCTGATATCCTTTTTTGGATTTAAAGAAATCAATTTGATGATAAGGAGATGATGTGAACGGCAAACCAGTGGTAAGCCGATCTGGTCATTTTATTTTTATTATAATACAATATTTATTTTTTGTTTGTCTTTATTTTCATTACCAATAGCATTTATGATATTATTTTTTATAGTTGTGTCTTTTTTTTCATTATCATTAGCATTTATGATACTATTTTATATAGTTTGTTCTTATTTGCATAATCAAACATTAATAAAATAATTTTATTGTTTTTTTATCGTTTTTCTATATTTCCATTATCATTAGAATTATGATATTATTTTTTGTTGTTTGTGTTTATTTTTATTATCATTAGCATTTATGATATTTTTATTTTTTTTATTTGTCTTTATATTTCCATTATCATTAGCATAATGATATTGTTTCGTATAGTTTGCCTTTATTTTCATTATCATTCGCATTTATGATATTATTTTATTATTTTTTAGAGTTTGTTCTTATTTTCACAATCATTATCATTAATGATTTTATTTTTCATAGTTTATCCTTATTTTCATTATCATTAGCATTCATGATATTATTTTTTATAGGTTTTCCTAATTTTTGTTATCATTAGTATTTATGATATTATTTTATTATTTTTAGAATTTGTTCTTATTTACTTTATCACAATCATATTCTTTTATTTTTTATAATTTTTTATATATTTTATCAATAAACAAAAAAACAGTTGGTTGTACATATATTTTAGTCTTCGTTAAATCACGAACTAGGTTTTCAACACGTTCGCTGCCGGTAACGCGGCTTCCGCGTTCTTGTAACTTTGGCGATATGGCGACAACGCGTCTCCCGCATTCCGTCCCGTGGCAATAAATACGGCTTGCATTTTGTCGGCAATATGCAGCATCAGTTTATTGTAAGCTTGCACACACTAAACATCGTGCTATTGTGTAAATATGTAATTGGTTTTTGAATGCCTCCATTATATTTTGGTTACAAATATTTTTTGTTTTAAGTTAATATACCAAGTAAGCTAGCTAGCTAATATTTATATTTTGTTGTAAATTGTTTTTTTTTTAATAAAATATAGTCATTCGGTTAAGGTGTTTGTTAAACATTATAATGGAGTTAATACTATTGAAATGGTACAACGCGGGTACCGCGTTGACGGCAAATGGCAAATTTTTTACAGTGTTGTGACATTTGGTTGCAAAGTAACGTTAATTTAAGTGAATTTACAGGAGATAAGGAGTATTTTTTTTCGTAGATTTGTTGTTAAACAAGACGTAGTCATTAAAAGAGTAAATATTCTTTATTTTTTAATATATCATATACGAGTATTTAGTTAAATTTCACTTAGGGTTAACTATACTTTTTTTCATTTTTATTATTTACAACGATCTTTTACCACGAACTAACTAACTAATCGTAAATATAATATATACTCGTACATATTTTTTTTACAACATTTTGAATGTATACAAATACTTTTAGAAGTATACTGGATTTTACCCATTGCGGGTTATCAATTCAAGGAATTCAAGGATTAAAATCCAATCTTCACAGATGGCGCTAGTGTGTAGATTGAAACTAACATGTGAAGTTTGGTGTTACATATTAGCATATATACAACTTCCAAAAAATTGTCAGACATGGTGGTCGTAAGAAAGGTGGAATAGGGAATGTTGTATTACATAAAACGTGCGCTTAACCCAACCAATGATAGGTCATAAGTCCTGTGAACACCTCGATCACCATATTCTGTTTCCAATTTGCATCTTCGTCTCTTTTGAGATACAATTAATCCTTATTTTATTTTTATTTTCATTATTTACAATGGACTTGAGGAATTAATTTTTTACTTAATATTTCAGTATTGACGCAAACAAGGCCTAAAATGTTTCACTTACCTGAATATTGTCCAAAAGATGACAAAGGAAATGCGAAAAGACGCAGATGTAAACATTGTTGGGACAGAAAAAAAATAAGAAAATCTGTCGTTTATTTCTGTCCTCAGTGTCATGCACGGCCGGGACTCTGCTTGACACCATGCTTCAGGGAATTTCACGAGAAGTCATTTTGCGAATCAACTTGATTTTTTGTTTTGTCCGTGACGTAGATTTAGTTATAGTAATTGTTATTTATTACTTATTAAATTATCTAGCCTATATTTAAACCATTTGTGTTTTTTTCCTATTCAAGATTACCTTTTACAAGATTACAATTATTACCTTTTAAATGTGAAAACGCGGCTGCCGCGTTGTTGGCATACAACACGATACTTGTTGCTGTGGGCCACCAACGCGTTTCCCGCGATTATTTTTTTTATCACAAAAGTTCATCTTGCATAATATTTCATCGTTATAAATGGAAATAAAAATATTTGTTTCGATTTAAGATGCAATTGTAAAAAAAAACATTGGCGCCCAGGTAAGCTTCATCTTATTGGTCGAGATTGGAAGTGTTATATAGAGTCTTTTTCGTCCATGCTTTCCGCTCGAAGGATAAATAATTAAAGGCATTTTGTATGATCTTGAATAATACTTGAAGTTTTCAAAGCGCTACATGGAATGGCTCCAAATTACATATCCGAACTCTGTATAACGGACAGCCTAAATACAAGGAAATCCACACTTCGCTCGGCGAACTCCTCGGCAATAGAAAGATTAGTTGAGCCAAAGCGTTGCCCTACTACAAATTTCGAGGATCGAGCGCTTACGGTAGCCGGTCCATCAGCTTGGAACAATCTTCCTTCACACCTCAGATGTATAAATAATCCGACAGACTTCAGATCTAAGCTGAAAACCCATATTTTTCATATTTCATACCCAATTTAAAACTTGCACATGTTATTTTATTATAAATACTTTCTAATCGATCGCGAATATCAATCAGATGCAGCGTTCACATTTAGATTTAAAACACGTCTTAATGCGCCCTTGAGGTGATTACATCAGAAAAACGGCGCTTTAAAAGCTAGCATATTATTATTATTATTAACTGTTCCCTAGCTAACTAACAAATTAACTATCACGCCGTCTCTCAGAAGGGGTAGGCAGAAAAAATGCACTGTCACACTGTTCTTTCCCGATATACTTCTCTCGCTTCTTCAACATTCATAATTACTTTTTGATTATTTTGTTCATAACACGTTCATTCGCACTGCATTCATTTCTTATATTTGCATTTGACACTCTTATACAGATTTTAAGAAATAATTATTAAGAACTCAACAACAATAAATAATTATGCAGTTGAAAAACTGGCACAGACACGAAATACCAAAGCAAAATAACCTCATGGAAATATGGTACATAATTAAAGATTTAATTAAATTAAATATTTTTTCACTTTTTTTATTTTCGTTATTTACAACAAACTTCTGCCATGAACTAATTAACTAACTGAATATTAATATTTAAAAAAAAAATTAAATTAATTTTTTTTTCATTATTTTCAATGAACTTACTTCTACAGTGAAATTTCAAATAAACCTTTTTTTTTCCAAATATTCTTGGTCTAATTTAACACTTGTAAATTTATATTAATTTGATGCTCATGAATCACCGTTCTACCATACTTATCGACCTTGTGCACACTTCTTCTATCACTTCTTTGTCTCCTCCATTTTATATATATAACTAACTAACTAACTAACTAACCATCACGCCGTCTCCCCGAAGGGGTAGGCAGAAAGAATGGACTGCCACACCTTTCTTTCCTGACATATTTCTCTCGCTTCCTCAACATTCATACATCGTGTCATGCACGCGCGTCGATTTCTCTGACTCCGCACATGGCCGACATTCAATATTTGATTTATTTGATCGTGCCACGTTTTCCTTGGTCTTCCTCTATTTCTGGTACCATTTACATCGTTAACATATAATTTTTTTACCATTCTTTCTTCATTCATTCTTTCCATATGTCCAAACCATCTTAATGATCCTTTCATTATTTTGTTCATGACACCATCATTCGCACCGCATTCACTTCTTATATTTTCATTCGACACTCTATCATACACAGAATATCCACACATTCGTCTAAGAGATCTCATTTCTACTGCATTTATTCTACTTTCATCCTTCCTTTGCCAGTTCCATGTTTCGCTTCCATACATAAGGGTCGGTAGAAGAACACCATTGTGCACTGCCATTCTAGCTTTTTTGTTCATTCATGCATGTTTTATATATATTATGTTGTGGAGCTCCGGCGCGAGCGAAACCGGTTGTTGTTGTAAATAATAAAGTGGTATGAATATAAATTTACAAGTGTATTATATTTAAAAATTATATCCTTGGTATTTTCTTTCATATGGGAATCATTATAATTATTCATTAGAATTAATGATTATTAGAAAGCTAATGTTTTATTTCATATTCCAGTGTTTACGCAAACAGGGCTTCAAATTTTCCACTTACCTGAATATTGCCCAAAAGATAAGAAAGGAAGTACGAAAAGACGCAGATGCAAACATTGTTGGGACAGGAAAAGAATAAGAAAAGACGTCATTTACTTTTGTCCTCAGTGTCATGCACGGCCAGGACTCTGTTTGATACCATGCTTCAGGGAATTTCACGAGCAGTCATATCATGAATCGACCTGATTTTGTTTCTTTGTTGTACTTTTGTCTTTTACTTAGATTTAAGTATAATTATCGTTATTAATTACTAATTATAATATAAGAATCCTATTAAAGATAATAAAGTTATGACCTTTTATAATAGTAAAACGCGGCTACCGCGTTGTTGGCACATGACACGATTTTTGTTGCTGTGTGCCACCAACGCGTCTTCCGCGTTTATTATTATTTTGAATTAAGAAATTTCATCTTCAAAGATTATCGTTATTAATGAAGATAATATGTTTTTCAAATTAAGAAGATAACTAATAATTAAATAAAACGATGTTTTTGACTACTTCCACTTTTGACTTTATTTCGACAGCGACCGGTTTCGCCAGGCTAGCTGGCATCGACAGACTGGTAACACTATTGTAAACTTAGTATTTTATATACATACAGATCAAGGATGGTAAACATGATTCTATTTATTAATAATCTTCAAATATTTATGTAAAATTTACTGAATATTTAAAATATTGCAAAACCGGTCGCTGCGCGCTGTCAAAATAAAGACAAAAGTGGAAGTAGTTAAAAAACGTTGTTTTATTTCATTATAATTTAAAATGAACTTCCATCAAGAGATTTCTATAAAATCATTTGATTATCTTATGAAGATATAGACAATGTGATAATTAGTGCCATCGCCGGAAATTAAACCCGGGACCTTCGATGAGGCAGTCGTAGCTCTTGCCACTCTGCCACTTAGGCCGTCGATATTATTGTTAATTAGAACTTTTATTCATAGTAAGAGCACTTACATGTTTCATTGACTTTCAGCTTCATTTATAATATCGGGTGGAAAGCAGCTGCTCATATATAATGAATACCCCTACAGTTTAAAAACAAAATACCGGAATGGAAAAGCATGGTGGCGATGCTTCAACTATGGAAAACATAGGTGTTCAGCCAAAGCCGTTACCGTCAATGACGTATTGGTTAACCAATCGGAATCCCACCATCACCCACCACAACGATATATTAAAAATGATTGTGGAGCCTATGTTAAGAATTAAAAAAAAAACTTACATAAAGAAGTTCTATTGCCAACCTTTATGTATGAAAGTGAAGCTTGGAGCAAAAAATGATGAAAGTATGATAAATGCCGTAGAAATTAGATCACTGAGAAGAATGTGCGAATTCCGAACGACGGAATAAGGAAGAAATGTAAGGCAGATGATAATTATCATAAACAAAATTAAAAAAAGGTTCCCTGAGATGGTTTGCACATATGGGACGAATGGACGAGAAAAGAATGTTTAAAATGTTGTGTGCAAACAGTGTGAGTGGAAAGAGAAGCCGGGGAAGACGAAGCAAAGCATGGCGTGACCAAATTTATCAAATACTTAAGTTTGGCATGTTACGATGTATGAATGAAGAGGAAACTCGAGAGGTATGTCAGGAAAGAGCAGCAAGGCGGTCCAACCTCTGCCTACCCCTCCGGGGAAACGGCATTATGGTTAGTTAATTAGTTAATTTCTAAAAAATTGTAAATACTTTCTTTTTAGTTGTAGGGACGACAGCGGGGATATATCGTTTATTTTTTAAGTAGTATAAGCAATGTAGTGAAGAATGGTTATGCAAAGGTGCCAAGTGCTTTAAACATAAGAAGATAGAGAAAAACTGTTTGTCATAAGTGTCACGTGTCACCACTGGTGACATATTTAGGGTGAAGTTTGGACTAAGCTGTATTACTAGTTGGAACCCGTGAAATAAAGATTTTCTTCCCTTTAAAAAAATTACACACAGTATTCAACTGTAATCATTAATAAGTTTTGACTTTTTACATAAATCTTTTTTTTCCCTCACACACGTTAAAATGTTCACAATTTACAACACCAAATTGTTCTTTTGTTTTCTACACTACTCTCACAACAATACTCAGATTTTTTTTTAAATCCAGAAACATTCTCGGGCATTCGCATTGTGTGCATTTCGAATTACTTTCGAATAAAATATATAAGTATTCCTCTCTCGCTCTCTTGTGTTCAACATATTATCGTACTCTTTCTGGATGATATTCGGGTTTTTCCTGATTATATCGCACGCTTAATGTAAACTGACCGATTATGGTTTAGGTCACAATTGAGTTACCATTAGACAGAGGCTTGTGTTAACGCCATCCATCTATTTTTCACAATGTTAACGCTATCCATTCGTAGTACGATAATCGTTCACAATGTTAACGCTGTCCATTTGTACGTGTTTTTCGACTGTTTTCGTTAAAACACTGACTCATGTCAGATTGAGCTAAACTTGCTTTTTTATGTTAAGCCAGTGTTCTATTAAGCGTGCGATATTATGATTTAATCACATAGCATCTTTGCACAGTTATAACCTTAATGTTTAACACCAAATAGGGATCAAAAATTCATTATTGACTTTTTTGATATAATACTGTGCACCTCGTTACTTATTAGTTATCTTTGTAAGGATCAGCTCTCAATTGTTTTAAAATACTTATTTGAATCACAATTCTGCATTACTCATGAGATCAAATCTATTTACTATCTATATACTAGTATTCGGAAATATTCCTCTGCGAACAATAATTTCGTGAATAAGAACATACCTGGTTTCGTAGTATGTTTATTGAATAATTTACACATTTAACGCCGGGTTATGAGTGAAATAAATATATTGAAACAAGCTCACTTAAAGGCGGGCCACACTGTGATAAACAAGCTGGTTTGAAACCAAAATTTGTATACAGAATGTTATTACTCAAACTTAAACCATGTTCTAGACGTAGTAAAAACGTCGGTTTTAGTTAAACCGCGGATGTTTCTGCATACGGTTATCCTTTCAAACTATTCAACAAACATGGTACGTTTATCTCTCTTCCTCGCATTATTTTACCCGGCGTAGAATGAGATAGATAGTCTGGCTCGTTGGTTGGAAACCGATGTTTGTCACAGTCTGGCCCGCCTTTTATAGTAGAAATTAATATTTCTTTTTCGAAATACTTTTTACAGTGGGAATATTAGAAATAACAATAAATTTGTCAAATTTAAAAATCGAAAGGTCTGCTATGAGTGAGAGCATTAATTTCCGATATACTTATGTACAGATAAAAATAAAACTGGTCCAAGTTAAAATAGCATAAAAATTTGAGAGACATCTCCAGGCTTTATCTAGCAATGTAATATTAATGGTGGTAGCCTTTCACATTGTGTTAATAAAGATCTTCTGCTTAGTGCTTAATCCAATCTTAATAGATGGCGCTAGTGTAGATTAAACTTAAAAATGTGAAGTGTAGTGCAATATTGTAGCATATATACATCTTCCAAAAAATTGTCAGACGTGGTGGTCGTAAGAAGGGCGGAATGGGGATGTTGTATTACATAAAGCGTGCGCTTAACCCAACCAATGACAGGTCATAAGTCCTGTAAACGCCTCGAACACCATATTCTGTTTCCAATTTGCATCTTCATCTCTATTGAGATAGAATTAATCCTTAAAAATGATAACCCGCAATGGGTAAAATCCAGTATTCGTCTACAAGTTTTTGTATACATTGAAAATGTTGAAAATAAATATTGATTTTTGAAAATATTTATTTTAAGACTTTTATTCTTGTCCGATACTCGGCAAAGTATTTTAAAGAAGCTGTGTTAACCTGTACAGTCTTGTTAACCTGTTTTTATCGATTACATATTTATGCTTTTATATATTTTTTTCTTGTTGAGTGTATTTTTTGTGTCTTTTGTATCTTTGTAACAGTGTGAGTTATATAAGAGTATTATTTTTAGAGTCTGTAGATTAAGTGTGGCCTGGGGTCCCTTTTGCTTTGTTCCATTCATAAATATATAGAATGTGCAAGAGCGAAACTGACGAAAAGACGCCGCTATGTTCTAAAACAGTTTCGGGTGTGTGGCGGGCCTCATAAAATGTTTTCAAAAAAAGAAATAAACTTTACTAAACAATTGTGTTTGTATTTATTTTAACCAACTTAATATTAAGCCTCCTTAATGATGATATTCCAAGCTCCTCCGTCCTACGCCTTTTACGCCCAGCAATCCCTTTCGCATAGCTTCGTCAGATCAGCTAAATAATAATAAAAATATAATAATAAATTCGATGATTTGTATAGCGCCATTTTTATGAATTAATCATTTCAAGGGCGCTGTAGCTCCATTTTATGAACTAGTTGAAAATAAACATTTTGGTTCAGAATAAACATTTTGTTAAAAAATATAAAAAAAAATTTAAATGAACATTTTGTGAAAAATTAACATTTTTGCTAAAAATAAACATTTTGTCAAAATTAACATTTTGTTAAAGATATATATTTCTTATTGTATCTCAATAGAGACGAAGATGCAAACTGAAAACTGAATATGGTTGATTAAGGTGTTTACAGGACTTATGACCTGTCATTGGTTGGGTTAAGCGCACGCTTTATGTAATTACAACAATCCCCATTCCACCTATTTCTTTATGACCACGTAAGACAAATTTTTGGAGGTTGTATATATGTTACAAATCTATGCTTATCTTCACATACGCCATCTATGTAGATTTGATTACATATGTTAATTTTTTAAGATTAATCTATATAATCCACACACTAACGGCATCTATGGAGATTAATTTTTAGCATTTAGCAAACTACTTTATTAACACAATGTGAAGGCTATCGCCATTAGCGCATTGTTTAGAAGCCGCCTGGAGATATCACTCCTATCTATATGCCAAAGAATTGACCAGAATGATTACAAACTTTTTTGTTAAAAAAAAAAACATTTTAGTATGGCGGCTGCACCTAACGCAGTCGATCAACATTTGCACCAGGATAGGACAGTTTGAACAGGTGCATTTTGAGCCTCGATCTAAACTCTGACGGGTTTTCAATGCACTTTAAGTCTGCAGGGAGACCGTTCCAGGCCGAGGGGCCAGCTACAGCAAAGGCCCGGTCGCCGAAATTTGTGCTAAAACATTAACGTTACGCATTACACACTATCTAGGCCTTCTGGATATCTTACTCCGGCTATTGACGCGTACAGGGTCTAGAATTGCTCTGGAATTTCAGTCGATTCTAGGCGACCGGGTCTTAATTTAAGTGGCTGCTGTGTCATTTTGCGAATCTCTTGATTGTTACTATGCCTTCAAGTTCCTGCTGCAACATTTCATCTGGGCCCCAGGATTACTCTTAGAAACATATTCTCAAACCGGTAGATTTGTGAGAATACCAATCCCATGCCTCTCGACAAGTTACGCCTGCGCATTGATAAATATTATGTATACTGTCATCTGCATTACAACATAGGCTATTATGCTGCTGTTATGCGCCCACTTTGGCCTCGGACGTCCACGTGCACGCACGTCTAAAACCGCGTTAACTCAAATTAACATTGTGTATACTGCATTTACAATAAATACTGACGTTTACTATATGTGACTTTCATTCATCCCACTCGCAAACTAAACAAAAAAATAAGTAGCTTATTGTTTTTGGACAGGAGATTGGATTTCAGAACGTCTTCTGAGAAGCAGCAGCACGCAGACCTTTTGAAACTCTGTGCTCTAAACTCCGCTCTAAATTGAATAAATGTTTGGTTCTCTGTTTTTAAAAAGGGTGGCACGTGTTTTTAATCGAACATTGTTAACGTTTAATTTAAATATTTAATTACAGTTGCTTGTGTATCTGCGAATGGAAAACTGCTTATGATAGACGGGTACATATACGGTTTATCCACAAGAATGAAAAACGAGAGGGGGTGGTGGCAGTGCTCTTCGAAGACAAAATACAAGTGTAAGTCCAAAGCTATCACCAAACACGGCAAGTTGATCAGTTACACGGAGGGTCACAATCATCACCCGCAGAAGTTCTATACAACGGCGGGTGGAGATTTCGTAAAAATATAAAATTAAGCATCGGGTATTGCAGTAATCCCATCTTTCTGTGACGGTGCTTCTGATTAAGTATTTCAATTTAAAACTACAGGGTGGCGCAACTTTATAGTGTTCGATAACTGAGAAATTGGACAAACTGTTAGGGGTATGGCCACACCAGAGTGCCTGGGTAGGCGTCAAGACACAATTCGTTTGTGATCACGCCTTGTGACGCGAACCCTATAGTGTGGCCGGTCCCATAGTACATCATATGTTAGTTCGCCTGGTGGCCACCTAGCCTCTGACCCAGGCACTCCGGTGTGGCCGTACCCTAACTTAGTCTGTCAGTGTGCGCAGGGGTTCCGTGGATGAATGGTTTCGAAAAGTTGGCACCCTCAAACCATGTTTTTACATTAAGCAGGTAACTGCGACAACGGTTTCATTTTTAAAGAAAAAGGGACCAATGATCCTTTCGGACGATACGCCATAAAAAAAATTGACTTTTTGGGTGTAATTCTGTGGCATTTTGGAAAATAATAATGTCATTAAAATAATGATAATATTTTCATTTATTCCGAAATCCCTAATAATATATATTTAGTTTAATTTCATTCGATTTAATCTTGTTGTCAGGACCACCATAAGATGAGAATACGACATTCGTGTAAGAGTCGCAAGAGCTATTACTGCCACACATAAGGTCCCGGGTTCGATTTCCGGCGATGGTAGTGTGATTGTCACACTATCTTTGGTCTGGTGTAGAATTCATGTGACAATAAAATGGCGACAAATTGGCTACAAATTACATGTCATGAAATATGTAGCTAATCTATCGCCATTTTTTCTAACCTGTTACAAAAAAAATGGCAGCGAACCACTGAAACCAGTCGAAGCCATAAAATCAAGTGAAATTAAACTAAATACATTTTATAAAGGAATTTTATATTTTCATCTTTTCAATGAATTTCTACCGAGAAATATCAATCAACAACATTAATACGAGGCGTATTTTATAAGTACCGTTTTGATATTAAAAAAACAATAGAGTTGATTTTAGGACCTGACGATGCTATCATCGGTTAACGGAACAGCTGGCGCGAGAAAATATAATCAATTGAGATATTTATAACAAAGTTTTTTATTATTTTTTTATTTTTTTAAACAGTTATTAATATTGAAATATCAAAGTGTTTCCGCCAAAACAATGGATTATCTAAAAAAAATGCTGTAAAGTTTAAGCACAATAACACACTTTGGCTTTTATTTATATAGATTATTTTTTTCTCAGATTATACGATTTAGCATTATTTTTGCGAACGAATTCATCTCAGTACCATTCTCTTTCGCTACGAGTGTATTCTATAATTTTAATTTTATTTCATACTTTATGTATTACTGACGTTTTTATTCGATTAATAAATCTGGTAAATGCAAATATCATGTTTTTTTATCTCTATATTATTGGCACATGACGACCATCGTGACAGAGTGGCAACAGCTATGATTGCCACACCGAAGGTCTTGGTGATGACACTGTAGTAAAATAAATCACGCTGTCTTTGATCTGGTAAAATTTACGTGATTATTAAAATGGTGGTAGACTAGATGCCTACTAAAATTGTATAAAGTTATATGTTCAAATAACCTGTTGTATATAAACATGTGGAATGTGGTTTACATAACTATAGCTGAAAAATGTATACAGTAATTGGGTTCAAATAACCTGTTGTATACAAACATGTGCAATGTAGTTCATATAACAATAGCTGAAAAATTGTATACAGTAATTGGGTTCAATTAGCCTGTTGTATACAAACATGTGGAATGGGGTTCATATAACAATAGACGAAAAAATGTAAACAGTAATTGGGTTCAAATAACCTGTTGTATACAAACATGTGCAATGTGATTCATATAACAATAGCTGAAATAATGTATACAGTAATTGGGTTCAATTAGCCTGTTGTATACAAACATGTGGAATGTGGTTCATATAACAATAGCTGAAAAAATGTAAACAGTAATTGGGTTCAAATAACCTGTTGTATACAAAAATATGGAAATCAATGGAAAACTACACATTACAGGTCTAAGTGACACCCCAAGAACCAACAAAACTACACTTTGTTGCAAACAAATCTCTATGATTGAAACTTAAGTGAAGAATAAATGCACAAAATGACATCATTAAAGAAATATATATTGTGATCGTTAGTAAGTGATTTAATCTTCTTCTTCTCAAAGTGCCATGTCAGCTCGTCCCGATGTCGGCTATCACTCTGGCGTAATACTATTCAAATCAAATCAAATCAGTTTATTTCATCAACAGACATTACAAATTTTATTTTTAAGGCATCTATTGAGAACAGGTAAAATAATATATTAAATATAGTATACTACCAGAAACGCATAAGAGATGGTTCAACATTAGGAAGACAGGATACTCTCCAGAATTAAGAGTATTTGCCTTCTGAACGTACTTTCACTAACATGAAAGACGTCGATCTCCGAGGAGACCGCGTTCAGCAGACTACTGCAGACTATTTCTCCTGTGCTTGCCGAAACAACTCCACACCTTCCGAATTCCGGTCCACTCTCTGATGTTTTCCATCCAGGACATCTGGGTCTTTCCACACCGCGTCTATCCTCAATCTCCCCTTTTATAATGAGATGCAACAGACCGTATTTCTCGTTGCGGAGAATGTATCCCAAGGGTGTTAGGTGGGGAAGGCAAAATACAAGATACTGGTATGCGCATGTAAGGAGAATGGATCCACTCAGACTCCACATTGTGTTACACGGCCAACCCCAAGGTAGACGACCTCCGGGCAGACCATCGACAGCTGGAAGTCGACCTCACAGGAGGCCAATTCATCTTAAGAAACAGTCCACAAGGCCTGCACTAAGAAGAATAATAATGTGTAACTCACTGTTTTGTTTTTGAATGTATACAAATATAATACTTGTAGACAAATACTGGATTTTACCCATTGCGGGTTAATCATTTTAAGGATTTTAGTATCTCAATAGACACGAAGATGTAAATTGTTTTTGGAAACAGAATATGGTGGTCGAGAATATCTTAACAGATGGCGCTAGTGTAGATTGAACAAAAAAATGTGAAGTGTTTCTCAACAAAGTAGCATATACACATCTTTCAAAAAGTTGTCAGACGTGGTGGTCGTAAGAAGGGAGAAATGGGGAATGTTGTATTACATAAAGCGATCGCTTAACCCAACCAATGACAGGTCATAAGTCCTGTAAACGCCTCGACCACCATATTCTGTTTCCAAAAACAATTTACATCTTCGTCTCTATTGAGATACTAAAATCCTTAATATGTAACTCACTGTTTTCCCAATCATTAGTAGTAGCTACAAAATAAAGGTATAAATAACAGATGCCAGTTTGCAAGTGGATGAAAATATGATGTTTTACAATACAATGTTTGCTTCCGCTTGCAAACATACTCGGAGTTTCTTTCGTATTTTGAGCATATTATTCTTCATGTTTGAGTATATTGTATAACATAGATATTACTGTTTTTTTTTTTCATTTTCTTTGCAGTGTCTTTCATTCCATCGTTGAGAGGAAAGAAGAGCTTGTTGATGGTCAACAGGTTCACGTACTGTTTGGCCACCAGGATTCGCAACGGGAAAGGTTGGTGGCGCTGTTCCTCCATGGGCAAGTACCAGTGCCCCGCCTCAGCCGTCACCAACGTCAATACTCTTCTAAAAGTTAACGAAATCCACAACCATCCACCGCCATATTACTTCAAAACGTTGAAGGGAGATTACATCAAATTAACATAATACTCTTTAAATCTTCATATGAAGCACTCACTTTGTGGTGAGATATTTTAAACTATATATAAAATAATTAAACACTTTTTAACCACGGTATGGTTATTATAATTGATGCCAACTAGTTTTGCTTGGAACCAAGGTATATCAGGGAAATAAAAAAATCATTCATTTCTCGGCGCTACATCCCGGTGTGGGACTTGGCCTCTTCCACAATGGTCCTCCACTGACTTCTGTCTCTGACTATCTCTCTCCATTCCCCAGCTCCTTCCATTTTCTCCCAGTCTTGTTTCACGCAATCCGCCCATATTTTCCTCGGTCTGCCTCTTGGTCTCTTTTCGCGAGGCACCCATCTGGAAATTCGTGATGTTCTACCTTCTGGAATATAAAATTATAAAAAAAATATAACACCTCATATTTAACCACGGTAACCATAGTTAATATAATATTGAAGCCAACAAGTTTTGCTTGGACCCAAGTTTCATCAGGGTAATATAATAAATTATGAATTATGTATATATGGCACTTATTATTTATTAGTAAATAAAAATAAAAATAAATAAAAAATTTATGATTCAAAGTATTGTCCATCGCTGGCCACTACTTTCTCCCATCTTTCGGGCAGCATACGAATCCCGCGTTGAAAAAACTGGTCATCTTTTGAAGCGATCCACGAATCGATCCAATTTTTTACTTCTTCATAAGACCGGAAGTGCTGGTCAGCTAGGCCGTGTGCCATTGATCGAAACAAGTGATAGTCCGAGGGAGCAACGTCTGGAGAATACGGCGGGTGGGGTAGGACTTCCCATTTCAAAGTTTCCAAGTATGTCTTGACCACTTTCGCAACATGGGGTCGAGCATTGTCATGCTGTAAAATCACTTTATCATGTCTCTCGTTGTATTGCGGCCGTTTGTCTTTCAATGCTCGGCTCAAACGCATTAATTGCGTTCGATAACGATCGCCTGTGATTGTTTCAGTCGGTTTTAACAACTCATAATACACTACGCCGAGCTGGTCCCACCAAATACTGAGCATAACCTTGGAACCGTGAATATTCGGTTTGGCCGTCGACGTGGAAGCATGGCCGGGATATCCCCATGATTTTCTGCGCTTGGGATTATCGTAATGAACCCATTTCTCGTCCCCAGTCACAATGCGATGCAGAAATCCCTTCCGTCTTTGCCTTGCAAGCAGCTGTTCACAAACACACAAACGCCGTTCAACATCTCTCGGCTTCAACTCGTACGGCACCCAATTTCCTTGTTTCTGAATCATTCCCATGACTTTCAGGCGTTTTGAAATGGCTGGTTGCGTCACTCCCAATGATCCTGCCAATTCTTGTTGCGTTTGACACGAGTCTTGTTCAAGTAATGCCTCCAATTCTGCATCTTCGAAAACCTTCTCTCTTCCACCGCCATGCTGGTCTTCGACGTTAAAATCACCGTTCTTGAAGCGTTGAAACCACTCTCTGCACGCTCTTTCACTAATAGCGGCCTCACCATAGGTATTTGAGAGCATTCGATGAGCCTCAGCCGCAGATTTCTTCATATTAAAGCATTAAATTAAAACCTCCCGCAAATGACAAGAATTTGGCTCGTAAGCTGACATGTTTAATCGGGAATAACTTTATGATGCAGACACAAATCGACTAATATTTCGATGGCGTTATGTTTACAAATACTTAAGCTTATTGTATGACATCTAAGATCTATTTATTCCAATTACCACTTACCGCTACTGCCATCTATTGCAAAATGGCGGAAGCAAAGTTATACACCTAATAGTTTAAGGCATCTATTGAGAACAGGTAAAACATAATAAATATATAATACCAGGAACGCATGAGAGATGGTTCGACATTAGGAATACAAGATACTCTCCAAAGTCGAGAGTATTTGTCTTCTGAACGTACTTTCACGAATATGAAAGACATCGATCTCCGAAGCGATAATGTTCAGCAGTTTGATTGCTCTCCCCACTGGCATTACCAGAGGCAGGTTGGTTCTGCATGTTGGGAGATAAAACAGTCTGTGCTGACGCTGTCGAAGATAACCATCCGGAACATAAAGATGGATAGCCTCCAAGATGACGGAATTCTCAAAGAATCCCCTGATAAGTCTGAAGAAATGGGTAAGTGTGCACCCATCCCTTCTTATCTGTAAACTATTGGTCCCCAGCATGCCCAAGAGGAATGCAGTGGGATAAAGCCACGGATAGTTACCAAACTCCCTCATGTAGAGATATCTCAGAAATCTTTTCTGAACCCTCTCTAACATGATTCTCTAATTCATTCATCAAAAACCTCTCTAATTCATTTCAGCTGTATATATTCCCGGGCGATGCGGTTCCAAGTTAATTAAATACGGCCATTTTACTTACGGAAAGCACATAACTCACCTGGCGACTAATAAGACACGTTGGAAATGCTCCACCCACAACAGTCGTGGCTGCAAGGCTAAAATCCACACCATCGACGACACCATCGTGTACGTGAACGAGCAGCATAACCATGGAAGGAATAAATACTCATAAATTACCCATACTGATGGTATTCTGTTAAAAACTATGGTACTCTAGATTATGTTGCTATTACTTTGATCCTTATAACGAAAGGGATTTTTTTTTTCATTTCATAATATGCTAACTATGATGACCTTCGTGGGAGAGTGGTAAGAGCTCTGACTGCCATACCGAAACCCTCGGGTTCGATACCCAGCAATGATAGTGTGATTGTCACGCTGTATTTGGTCTGGTATAAAAAAAGGAAGTACTGTAATAATATATAAAACAATCACCAAATCACATTTCCGAGAGATGCAGGAGGAATAGCCATTAGAGCTTAATATCTGGATGGCAGAAGATCCAAGTCCTTTACTTCATCAGGACAAATACTTTGACGAAACAAGGTATAAATATTAATAAATATTATTATCCTATGGCTAACCTACACATGCAGGTTATTGTATGACAACTATGATCTATTTATTCCAACTACCACTTACCGCTACTGCCATCTATTGCAAAACGGCGGAAGCAAAGTTATACACCTAATATATATATATATATATATATATATATATATATATATATATATATATATATATATATATATATATATATATATATATATATATATATATATATATATATATATATATATATATATATATATATATATATATATATATATATATATATATATATATATATATATATATATATATATATATATATATATATATATATATATATATATATATATATATATATATATATATATATATATATATATATATATATATATATATATATATATATATATATATATATATATATATATATATATATATATATATATATATATATATATATATATATATATACATATATATATATATATATATATGTATATATATATATATATATATATATATATATATATATATACGTCAATATTATAATAACTATACCGTGGTTAAATATAAAGTGTTTTATTATTTTTTATCTATAAGTTTAATACTATTTAATTGTTTTAATAAAAAAATCGTTTTTTTAAGACTAACACCAAGGATTTAAATCAATGTTTTTTTTGGTACTGGTTTATTTTTCTACAAACATTAATTTTTGTTCAATCTTCAATATGAGCAGAAAATAGTACATTATTATGAAAAAGGAATCTGGTAGTGTCCAGGTCCCCTGGATCAGGAGCTAAGCAGTCTATCACCACCCGACATTTGAATTTGAATTTAAAAAAATAATAATTCCTAATACCGTCTCCCCCAAGAAGTAGGTAAAAATTATGTACCGCCACATTGTTATTTCCTGACACACTGCTCTCGCTTTGTCAACATTTACGTATCGTGTCATGCACGCCATATTTTATTAATTTGATCGTGCCCCGTTTTTATCGTCTTCCTCTATTTCTAGTTTCGTTTACATCGTTAACATATACGACATGTATGGTACTTTCTTTAGCATTCTATCCAAGTGTCCAAACCATCTTAATTATCATTTTATCTCTATCATATACAGTTTTACTACATTTTTCTCTAAGAGATCTTATTTCTACTGCAGTTGTTCTACTTTCAGTTCAGATCCATGCCTCAAATGTATATACATAATGTTCTATACATGACCTATGTGCACCATCTTAGCTTTTTTAGACTTTGTTACGATGACAATTTTAAGTGCACCAATCACTTTATAAATTTATTATTACCCCAACCCTTCTTTTAATAATACTAGTGAATTTAACGAAAAAAAAACACCCAGTAAATAGACAATCAAATAATGAAACAATGTATGCATTGGAATATTTACTCAACTAGTTTCAAATGAAATAGTTAAGTGGTTAGAGCTTTCGCCAGGAAAGTAAAAGGTTGCTTGATGTAGTCTCACTAGTTGTTTTTTTGTGTTTTTTTCTTCTAAGATTTCTAAAATGTTGTAATTATTTAAATTATAAGTTCCCAACCTTTTCTGGATCTTCTAATTTCTTGAATAGTTACGTACGCCAAGGTATGACTTAGGGTTGTGCGATCCGCTCTCGAGTTAAATCAAAGAGTCGACTCACTTTGGTGAGCGAGTGAGCGATGGTTCATAAAAAAAAGAGCGGCAGCTCAATGATCCGCTGGGTGAATCGTAAATCATCGCAAAAGAGTCGACTCTTTTGTGAGCTCTTTAAGGGATCTGAGCTGAACGGTTCCGATCAGCAAAGTTAGCCGACTCTTTTTTTTTATAATTCACGGGTTCACCATTTTGAGTCGATCAGATTAGATCAGATCCCTTAAGTGATTCATTTTGCCCATCCCTAGTATGACTGTCACAACGCTCCCAATTTACCTCTGAATGCGCTACCGCCCCCATGTAAAGCTCCAGCGACCACTGGGGGTGGTACCGCCCCCGTTAGGGACTCATGAAAAAATATTTGATCAAAACAGTATTTAAAAAAACAACATTAAACTAGTTAAGTGTTAGATTTTGTTGAAGATTGATTTAGTTAGAAAATATCTCGTAAAAAACTTGTTTAACATGTTCAATCAAAGAGAAAAAACTTACGATATCTGATAACACAGAAAAAGTTATAACCTTAATTGAAATATAAGTAATAGTTATTATTAAATAGTTGAAACGCGCATGTCTTTAAATATTTTCATTACTAAATAGTTAGTTAGGAACAAAAATTGGTTGTACAATACGTTTAGAAATTAAACTGTATCTATTTTTCTATGTAACACATATTGTGCCTTTTTTGTTTTTATTTTATTTTTATTTTTAAGCCTTTTCTAATAATTACTATGTATTATAATTTTTTTTAATAAAACGTTTAAAATAACATAAGTGGTTATTCATTTTTAGTTCCAATAATAAACCCCAAGTAAGCAATCGTTTATATCCATATTTAAGTATCGAAAAACCGGAACAAATATATCGCTGTCTTTTTCTAACCGACGCGCGTGCAAGCTTGTGTTGCCAAGCCAACTCAGTCGTCGGTCAACCCCGCTTAGGGATGGACAAAATGAATCACTTAAGGGATCCGAGCCGAACAACGATTCCGCTCAGCAAAGTGAGCTGGACTCTTTTTAATAATTCATGGTTCACCATTTTGAGTCGTTTGTTAGAAATGAATTTCTGATTAAAAAATCTAAAAAGTCACCGGGATAAATTTTTAGTCAAAGAGCTAAAAAAAAAAGTCGTCAACGATTTCCGTCCCCCAATTTTCCAACTTTGAAAAATATCAGCGGCAACCCTTTTTTTTTACCTCGTGTCATTTTTAACAAACGACTCAATGGTGAACCATTAATTATTAAGAAGGTCAGCTCACTTTGCTGAGCGGAACCATTCAGCTCAGTTTCCTTAAAAAGCTCACTAAAAATAGTTTATCTTTTGTGTAACTTTTATGCATTTCATTGTGATTATGTTTTTGTTACTTTTTACTTATGCACGGTATATATAATATAAAAGTAGGTTGTTGTTATTTTTTAATTTTAATTGTTTTTAGGATCGTTTAACACCATAAGCACTGAACTATCTACACATTGGATGAGATCTAGATTAGAAATCCGTACTTTATCAAGACGTTTGCGTGAAAATATTAAGAACATCCTGCCACAAAACGATCGAGAGGTTTCTGAAGGCTCTGAAGAGGAACTTCCGGCTAAAGTTCGACGTTATTGTGGCTTGTGTACCACAAAAAAGAAAAGAATGTCTAAGATGACGTGCATAAAATGTGAAAAAACAGTGTGTGGAGAGCACAAAAATGATGTTTGCAACAATTGTTTATAAAAACATTGTTTTTCTGTTATTTCATGGTTTTTGAGACTGATTATCTCATAATTAATTAGTTTGTAAGATAAAATACTATAAATGTTACCTGTTTTTTAAATTTTTACCTAAATACAGAAGACTGTTGATTTTTGTTACTTTTTGTAAAGGCTTTATAATATCCTACATATTTTTCTTAAAAAAAAAAAAAACATTGTGTGTTATTTCTTCTCTTCTTCTTCTTTTTGTCCTGTCACACCTCCGTGGTGCATAGGGCCTCAAGGAATCTTCTCCACCCGACTCTATCGCATGCCTGATGCTTAACATCGTCCCAAGTGAGGCCTGCTGCCTTAACCTCGTCCTGCAGGGTTCTTCTCCAGGTGGCTCTAGGTCTGCCTCGCTTTCTCTTTCCCCCCATAGGGGACCAGTCTAGTGCGCCCTGAGCGATGCAGGCTGGGTTCCGTCTCAGAGTGTGACCGATCCACTGCCACTTGCGCCTAGCGACTTGTGTTATTTACTTATTAATAATATAACAATTTATTTAGGTTATAAAAAATATCTAATTATTTTAATTTGTTGAATAAATAGGTTTTAAATATTGTGCCCCTCTCAGGCGCCAGTTTATCTTTTCAGTACCGCAAAATAAGGTTATCTCTCTAGGGTTAACTGAAATATATTATAGTTGAAACGCGCATATCATTAAATATTTTCATTACTAAATAGTTAGTTAAGAACTAGAATTGGTTGTACAATACGTTTAGAAATTAAACCATACCTATTTTTCTATGTAACACATATTGTGCGATGTATTGACCGAGTTTCAGAATGGATGGCCGAGAATAAACTTAAAATAAATCCCACAAAAACAGAACTCATGTGGGTGGCCTCTCCTCGGCGACAACATCTTCTAGATTCTGACCCTTTGAAAATAGGACGGATAGAAATATCTCCTTCAAAGAGTTTATAGTTTCTAGGTGTTCATTTAGATGGCAATCTGTCTTACAATACGCACATATCAGGGCTTGTTAAGTCTGGTTTCTTCCAACTGAGACAGCTAAAGCACATACGGAGATGTTTACCTGTTGGTGAAGCTAGGACCCTCGTAAATTCTTTTGTAGTGTCACGGTTAGATTATTGTAATGGAATGTACGTTGGATTGCCAAATAATCAATTAAGCAGAATACAAAGCGTATTTAATGCTGCTGCCCGATTGATTATGGGGCAACAAAAATACTGTCATATCACGCCGCTCCTGAAGGACCTTCATTGGCTTAAAATCCGAGAGCGAGTAAAATATAAATTGTGTTTGACAGTGTTTAAGGCTCGACACCAGAGAGCGCCAGCGTATACTCGTATATCGGACCTCTGCGTGACACCCATGCCAACGGAAAGGCAACGTTCACTCCGATCAGTAGAAACAAGTGCAAACAACATAGCGATTCCAGTCAGAGCCAATAAAGCATGTTTCTATGATCGTGCTTTCAGCGTTGCGGGTCCGTTGGCGTGGAATAGCCTCCATGTTAGTATTAAGTATGAGGATAGTGACGTTAAATTTAAGAAACATCTGAAGACTGCACTGTTCGGTCAGTCATTTCCTAGTGCGCCTTTGGAGTAATTGATTTTACAAAACGGCGCGCTTAAAATACAAATCATCATAATAATAATAAATAAATAAATAAATTGTGCCTTTTTTACTTTTATTTTATTTTTATTTTTAAGCCTTTTCTAATAATGACTATGTAATATACAATTTTCTCAATAAAACGTTTTAAATAACATAAGTTGTCATTCATATTGAGTTCCAATAATTAAACCCGAGTAAGCAACCGTTTATATCATATTTAAGTATCGAAAAACCAAGTTAAAGATTTTTTTGAACCATTCCTTCAAAGGATTTTTTCCTTGAACAACAATACACTCCTTATTACTACAATACACTCATCGTTTAGAAGGCACAAGAGGCGTATAACTGGATTCTTGATCAAAGTTAAATCGATTAAAATAATATAAAACAGAGTAATCTTAACATAACCTAGCCCTTTACAGGAATAACAGTGAAACATACTGTGGAACTCTCTGGATTGAGGTTCACTCTCTGGTGTTTCTCAGGCAGGACATCTCCCGTCTTTCCACACCGCGACTACTATATATTACTTATATTTTTTTTGTTACTATCTTGATGTAAGAAAATAATATATTCTATTATAAATCAAAAGGTGATAGAAAATCTGAAACTAAACTCCGTAATACTAAACTCTTTGGCAAACTGACCACATTCATGAAAAAATTGTTTAAATATTTATTTTGTAGATATTATATAATATTTAACTACACAAATGAATCAAATCAAGTCAGTTTATTATCTCAACAGACATTACAAATAATTTTAAAGTCTTAAGCATCTATTGAGTCAGGTAAAATATAATATCTACATATAAATAAAACACAATCTGGGTTGTGTGTGTCTCCTTCTTTCTCGGTGATTCCTCATCAGATCCTTCTGTATCTTGGGGAATGGACTAAGTGGAATTTAGCGGTCGTCATAGGCATATTTTCGTTATTAATCGAGCTCTAATTAACTTTATAAATTAATCAATTAATTGAAAATTTTCGTAGTGCAAACGAATATAGACCTTAATGTTCGTATCACCTGAGTATCAATCTTTTGAGTCTATATTCGTTTGACACGGTCTGGAGAGAATTCAGTCTCCATGTAATTTTGTGTAGTGGCAACAATGTGTTTTGCTTTCTGACAGTCCAATATATTGCGTTTTACTTTGGGATGTATAATACTTAATACGTTTTACTTATTACGTACTAAAATAATTGGTTGTTTAATTGGTACAGTCTATTTTATTGGCCATATTTTAATGTACACTAATGCAGACAGGTAATTATACTTCTTAATTTTGGCGAGTATAATTTTTACGCGTCATTTTGAGGTTATGAACGAAATTTTATTTTTTCGTGTGGCTGAAACTTATTCGTTTCTCTTACGTTCGACGGTGATTACTTAATGATATTCGTTTTCTAGAGTTCTAGCCGTTCGATTGGTCACGTGGTCTCTGAACTGTCAATCTCTTTGTACGTCGTAATATTTTGTAGGTATGAAGTTTCGGTACTTTTAGGTTATGAAGTTTCTGGGATTAAAAATATTCAATGATAATTAAATTGCTTTCAGGTTATTTCAAAGGATGATAGCGAAAATATAAAATATTGGACGTCGAAGCTCTACAAGAATATGAAGAAACTTGCTTCCGTAAGTATAATATAATATTTATATTTCTAATTCATAAATATATTTTCAGTTTATTCTATTTTGCTGTTTTCTTTATACGCATACTTTGGTCAGGGAAATTGTTACATTACCACAGCAACGGTAAGAAAGTTCTAATGATATACAATATGAATTACAATATGAATGAATGACACAATTCTTATGACTTTTTCCGTTTATTTCTAGGAAAATAAAATAACGGATCAGAGATGGGACGAAAATTACCGATGCAGCGTGCAAAATAACTTCGTTAAAATGGAATTAGATCAATCAAACAACGGATGATCAGTGAATTAGATGTACTCTGGAGTGGCGAATGAGAACCGGCTCATTTTTACATTACACAATATCACATTTGCACAAAACATTCATATGTTTAGAGAAACAAAACTCTTGATTTTGTTGTCCATGAAAATCACATCAGAGCCAATAAAGTAAGTTTCTACGATCGTGATTTCGCTGTTGAGGTGAGCTATTCACGAAAACGGCGATTATACAAATTAAACAAACAAACAAACCATCACGCCGTTTCCCCACAGGGGTAGGCAGAGAGAATGGACCATAACACTACTCTATCCTGGCAAACCTCTCTAGCTTCCTCCACATTCATACGAGTCATACACGCATGTCGATTCCTCTGACTTCTAACATGACCAACCTTTAAAATCTGATTAATTTAATTAATTTGACAAATTAATCAAATTAATCAGACTAAAAGGTTTTATCAGTTTTATCGTTTTTATAAAGAATTTTGACAGGTGTACAAATAAATTTTTCATTTGTTCCAATGACAATTTGAATAATTTCTTCAACATAACACTACTCTATCCTGGCAAACCTGTCTAGCTTCCTCCACATTCATACGAGTCATACACGCATGTCGATTCCTCCGACTTCTAACATGACCAACCTTTAAAATCTGATTAATTTAATTAATTTGACAAATTAATCAGATTAAAAGGTTTTATTAGTTTTATCGTTTTTATAAAGAATTTTGACAGGTGTACAAATAATTTTTTCATTTGTTCCAATGACAATTTGAATAATTTCTTCAATATTATTTTTAAGTTCTTGCTGGTTAAGTGCCTTATTACAGATAATTTAAAAAATGGTGGATACGTGTAACATAAATTAAATAAACACAAAAGTCCGGATCGTCCATGTCAACATGTGCAACATTGAAAAAAACATTATGTGTTATTACATTATGTGCTAAATTAAAAACAGTGGATACGTGGAACATATTATAAATTAAATAGACAATATGTGCACCGTCTAAAAATAACATTTTGTGTTAAATTATTTTTATTTTGTTATTTTATTTTATATCATTGTATTTTATATTATTTGTTTTAGATTTATTTTGTGGGTGTTGGACGATCGAAGTGTGTGCGGGAGATGCCTATTGGTGGCGATGAGATTCGCAACCCATCACACCGCGCCTCCCGCGGGGCGAAAAGAGAAGGATGGAGTGCCGCATCAGTAAAAGTGTGACAGTCCATTCTCTCTGCTTACACTTTCGGGGAGACGGCGTAATGGTTAGTTAGTTAGTTAGTTAATTAGACAAATTAGCCTAATTATTATTATTATTATTATGCATATAGCATGAACTGCCTTTTATAGTGTCCGCCTTATGGCAATTCAATTTTTTTTTTTTTAATTCCAGGGCTCAACATTGATGAATGAAAGATCGGACCAAAGTTGCCGATGCAGCGACTAATGTTTAAATGGAATGGGATCGGTCATAAAGCAAGGACAACGGGTTATAAGATCTTCTAGCCTGGAGTGGCGAAAGAGAAACAGCTACACAAATTCTGGCAGATCACAAGCAAGATGGTCTGATGACATTAAACGAGTGGCAGGAGGTCAATGGCGCAAAGCGGCGAGGGATACAGTTGTGGAAGTCGGGAAGGGAGGCTCCACGCCAGCGGACTCGCAGTGCCGAAATCACGATCGTAGAAACTTACTTTATTGGCTCTGATGTGAATTTCATGGACAACAAAATCAAGAGTTTTGTTTCTTTAACATAATGAATGTTTTCTGCAAATGTGATATAATATTGTTTATTTGATCATTAAATTTCATATAAAATATTCAAAAAATTGTTTTTCTATTACATTAGTAATATGTATTCAAGTTTATAATTCATTGTATTTTTTGAATATATATTGGGTTTATTTATGTACTCGAATTTAGCAATAGCGAAGCGTTGCCGGGTCAGCTAGTATACAATATAATATAATACTAGGAACGCATGAGAGATGGTTCGACATTAGGATGACAAGATACTCTCTAAAGTCAAGAGTATTTGTCTTCTGAACGTACTTTCATTAATATGAAAGACGTCGATGTCCTTCTGTATCCCGATTGTATTTTAAATAAAGTGCTGTGTTACAAAGTAAAAAATTTAAAAAAAAATTAAAAAATGATAACCCGCAATGGGTAAAATTTCATTATTCGTCTACAAGTATTTGTATACATTCAAAAATGTTGTAAAAAAACTGGTCCAAGTTAAAAGCCTAAAAATTGGAGAGACATCTCCAGGCGTTATCTTGCAATGTATGTAAATGGCGGTAGCCTTTCACATTGCGTTAATAAGATCTTCTGCTTAATGCTTAATCCAATTTTAATAGATGGCGCTAGTGTAGATTGAACTAAAAAAAATATAAAGCGTGGTGCGACATTGTAGCATACGAGTATATACATCTTCCAAAAAATTGGCAGACGTGGGGGTCGTAAGAAGGTCGGAATGGGGAATGTTGTATTACATAAAGCGTGCGCTTAACCCAACCAATGACAGGTCATAACTCCTGTAAACGCCTCGACCTCCATATTCTGTTTCCAAGTTGCATTTTCGTCTCTATTGAGATACAATTAATCCTTAAAAATGATAACCCGCAATGGGTAAAATCCAGTATTCGTCTACAAGTATTTGTATACATTCAAAAATGTTGTAAAAATATTGTTCAATTATGAATCCGCAAGTAATGGTGAATATGGAAGAAAATATAGACTCCAATGTGATCATGTTCAGCAGTTTGACTGCTATCCGCACTAGCATTATCGAAGGCAGGTTAGTTGTGACGCTGTTGAAGATACGCCCTAGATTTGTGGCTGCTTCTTAAATATTGATTTATGAATATGAAAAGTTATCATGATCACAATTAACATTATCGTAATTTGGTGTATTTTATATTTGCTGATTTAAAATTTATTTCGTTTCAGTGAAATATGTCCCGTCTCGGAAGGGAAAGAAACTTCTGATGATTAACAGCTACACATACAACTTGCGAAGCGGAAATGCCTTCGGGAAAAGTTGGTGGACGTGCTGCTCCAAGTTGAAGTATGGCTGTAAAGCCACGGCCATTACCCTGGAGCATATGCTGCACAGCTTCAAGGATGGACACAACCATCCGCCGCCGAAATACCTTAAAACTGCCAGCGGAGACTTCGTTAAAATCTAAGGAAAAAGTGTTAACAATTTAATTATTCTAAACTGCCTTCAAATATACTATATATGAATTGGTTTAATATCAACAAAGGTGTCAAATGGTACTACGCAATATTCTCGTGGTTGTTTATTCTATATATGGACATAAGTATGAATGATCTGAACGGTTGGATGCAGGCGACAGAATGAAAAATATATATTTTAATATGGATTTCAAATATTTCGAAGCCTGTACATCCAAAAAGAAGGATGAAAGTAGAATAAATGCAAAAAAATGTGATTTATTAGACGAATGTGTTGAAGATCTATGTATGATGGAGTGAAGAATGAAAGTGTTATTTACAAAAAAGAGTTTGTATATAGCCCTAAGGAAGCTCGCTACAGAGTAAAACTAGTTGGCCCGACTTATTCAAATTAATGTGGTTTATACTAAGTGGTAAAAGGGTTTATTTTATTTTAGGTATTTTTAATTCTGGCTTGATGAATTCTTGGACTTATTATTCTTATACAGCTGATTCCGTCCACTGGTGGACATAGGCTTGCCCGATACACCTCCATACATCATCAGACCATGGTGTGGCAGTCTATCTCTATTTCTTCTATCTTCACAAGGTACCATTCCACTACCCTTTTAGTCCGTATTTGGCATCTTATTCTGGCGTCATGTTTCGCTAATGACCATTTCGACGACATACGTTACTCTTGACTTTCTACGTATCTGTGCTTCGATAAGAAACCGGATAATGGTTTAAAAGTTTAACATGCAGCATGTCTCTTTCTTTTTCTCTCTTTAGATCTTTGGTCTATTCCTATAGTCAGGCTGGCCTCTCTTGGGAAGTTGATTCCCAGCTATTCTTCCATCTCTTTGGTGGTCTTTCGGGGGGACGGTAGCCAACAGGAATCTGATACTCACGGTATTCTGGAGGGATCCATCTTCTGCACGTGCGCATCCCAGTGTCTTCTGTGTTGTCTGCTCCATCTGATAATATCTTCCACCTTGCAGATTTCGCGGATAGCAGTATATCTCACCCTATCACGAAGAGTCTTTCCTGATATTATTCGCTTGTCCTCAGCGTCTCTGCTACCCAATCTTCTCATGTTCTCTTTGTGCTACACGGGACTTCTTTGCAGTTGATGTAGTGTAAGCATTTCTGCTACATAACATATGTCAATATTAAAAGGTCGCATTGATCGTACATTCTGAGTTTCAGGCAGGAAATGTGAAATAAATATTCACATAAGTAACTACTAGTTTTTTCTTTTCTCTTAAGATATCTGGTTTGATTGGTTATTTAATTGAATTTATAAAATAGTATAAGAATATTACTATATAGGCATTAAGTTCATTTAAAAGTTTTTTTCGTACATACTAGGCGACTATATTTTATTTATAAACGCGCGAGGAATGAACGAGTTGACGCATCCAGTCTGAGGTGAGATATGAAAATACATTTAATTAGTATGTCTTTGAAAGATATATGCAGGCGTGTCCAGTTTTGCCTTTTTTATTATTATTTTAAGTAAAAAAAAAAAAATCTAAATTTAAGAAATGTCAAAATATCATGTAAAACATAATAATTATTTAATAAAATATGCATATAATCCTACTTTTATTGAGCTTCATGTTATTACTGAACATGAGTCAACACCCTTTCATATTGACTCAAATGACTTAAGTACTCTTTTATCCATTCCTGAAATCGATTTCTACTCGAGTTTTCCAAAACTCTAATAGAAGGGAGTACGCGCGCCACTGTTTAGCGGTCACAATTGACACATCAGTGGGCAATAAATAAATTCAATGAAAAAATGACCAAGACACCACCCTTAATGTTTAGTTCGGGGTTAGTACATTCATGGAAATATTACTAAAATCTTAAAGGCAGCCAGACCCAAGATCAAATCAAATCAGTTTATTTCATCAACAGACATTACCAAATTTATTTTTAAAGCATCTATTGAGAACAGGTAAAATAATATATTGTGTATAGTATACTACCAGAAGCGCATGAGAGATGGTTCAACATTAGGAAGGCAGGATACTGTCCAGAATTAAGAGTATTTGCCTTCTGAATGTACTTTCACTAACATGAAAGGCGTCGATCTCCGAGGAGACCGCGTTCAGCAGACTAATTGCTCTTCCCACCGGTGTCACCAGAGGCAGATTGGTTCTGGCGGCCGGTAGGTAAAACAATCTGTGCTGTCGCTGTCGGAGATATCTATCGGGGATAAAAAGCCGAACACCCTCCAGTACGGCCGAGTTCTCGAAGTATCCCCTAATTAATCTAAAGAAATGGGTAATTAGATGTCCATCTCTTCGAAGCTGTAGAGAATAGGTTCCGAGCATTCTCAAAAGAAATGCCGTGGGATAGAGCCACGGATAGCTACCATACTCCCTCATGTAGAGATATCTCAGAGATAATCCACCTTTGTTCCACACGATTTCAAGTGTTCCAGCTGAGCTGAATTATGAAGTTTTTATTATTATTTTGGGGGTCAACCATAATTTAACAATATTGCTCTCATTTAGTCATTAGTGCAGTCTTTTCGAACCTGTGTCATGGCTATTAAATTTTATCAGTTAACTAATTTAGGTCTTGATACGCAATGCGAATATTTCTCGTATCCACAAAGAAATGTACCCACCTAAAATAGTGTTATAATGATTTTTCTGAACGTATAAAATTGTTCTACATAGCGACACGAATTTGAATAGATAACAAAGTTCATTAGGAAAATTATTATTATTATTATATTGAAATGGGAAGTCCTACCCCACCCGCCGTATTCTCCAGACGTTGCTCCCTCGGACTATCACTTGTTTCGATCAATTGCACACGGCCTAGCTGACCAGCACTTCTGGTCTTATGAAGAAATAAAAAATTGGATCGATTCGTGGATCGCTTCAAAAGATGACCAGTTTTTTCAACGCGGGATTCGTATACTGCCCGAAAGATGGGAGAAAGTAGTGGCCAGCGATGGACAATACTTTGAATCATAAATGTATAACCAGTTATTTACGATAAAGCCTCGCATTTCGGAAAAAACGGCGGAAGCAAAGTTATACACCTAATATTATTTTTATCATTCCACGTTTTCTCTCCCATCCCACACTCTGTCCCACCCTCACCATATCTGTCTAAAATAATTTAATGATAGGCCATAAAAATAATATATTTAACCCTGTTTTGTGAGATTGGGACATAGAAGTGGATTGAAATTAAACTGGATTAAATGCGGCCTAGATACCCGTTTGCCTTTTGTTTTTTTTTTCTGGAATGGTGCATTCTCCAGCTAATGTAAGTCCCGCGTGGATGGGGGGCTGGCCTAGGGATTGTTTGAGCAAAGCTGATGAAGGGGCGCTGCTGCGTCCTATAACAGCTTCGGGTAAGCGGCGGGTAACCTTCTACGTCTTTATTTAACGGTAAGTTTGTTCCAATCACTGTATGTTACCCTACAATAAATAAATAATAATAGATACCAATAAATATTATTATGGTTAAAATTTTTAATAAATGTGCAATTAAGGGTTAAATCTAAGATTGATTTCATTTCAGTGAAATTTATACCGTCTCGCAAAGGAAATAAGTTCCTGATGATCAACAGTTACACGTACTACTTGCGAAAATCCAACAGGGCCGGGAGGTCTTGGTGGTCATGCCGCTCCAGGTATAAGTTCGGGTGTGAATCCACGGCCATCATACATGAAGAAGGAATGTACACCACCAAGACAGAACACAACCATCCACCTCCGAAATATCACATATCTTCCACTGGAGACTACATACCAATTTGAAGAAAATCAAACTTATTATGTAATTTTTTTTTTAAATATAATAAATAATAATTATAATACTACTACATTTTGGCTTTATTTCAACATCGACTGGTTTCGCCAGGCTAGCTGGCATCGACAGACTGGTGGTGGTAGTGGAAGTATTTATTAAAAAAAACGTTTTATTTCATTATTATTAATCAAAATTAAACTTCCATCGAGTGATTTCAGTAAAATCATTAGGTTAACTTCTTATGAAATGATGTTATTCGAATTTTTAAACTGATTTTTGAATCTTTATAATTCCGGAATAAAATTATAAAATTAATTCTATAACTTCTTCCAAAGTATTCTTTATGTTTGGGTGTTTTTGTTTATTACAATGAATTTTCTGTAGGTATGAAAACAATGTATTTTATATTTGTACCAAGCAATTTATTTATAAAACATTACTAATAAAAACAATTTTCACGCTTAAACATCAAACGAATATATAATATGGATATAACTTGATTCTTTATGTTTTTTTTAGGTATCTTTGTAGTTTTATTCGTATTGTTAATATATTAGAATTTGTTTTGTACGAAAAGGATTGATTTACAAACTGTAAGTATTAAAAAATATCTAGTTTAAAAAAAAACTAATGAAAATAAAAACTAAAATGTAAAAAATCTTTTTAACGTGTATAGTAGTTACTTAAAATCCACTGATGTTTGTGTCTTCGACCGGTTTCGAACAATGAACTTCTACCATGTAATTTCAAATAACAAGATTTTTTTTAAAGTGTAAACATTGTAACATTCTTAACAAGGCTGCATTGCGATTAACACTTTCTTTTAAATATATAAGAATCACAATAATAGTCGTATTTACACAATGGAGTGAAATTATTGCTTCAAAAGTATTGTATGTTTGAGAAAATCTCATTGAAATAAAAACAATGTTATATTATATAAACAAGTTTTCAGCTTTGTCATATGTATTAATGTAAAAACTTATTTAATTATTGTAAAAGCGTTTTATACCACAAATTTATTTTGAAATGGTTCGGTTTGCCAAATTTATCGTGCACTGCGTCCATTTTACGGTCGACATCCGAGCAAGTTATTCGGAAGACCATGGATCGTTTTCGCACCATGTACCCTAGTGGAATCCCCAGTGTGTGGTTGACTAGGGGCAATGGCCCCTTTACCCTCGTTGTGCGGCTTTACTTCATTTGTGGTATGAAATATTGGTTTCGAACTGCGGCTTCGTACATTTATTGCTTTAAAAGATTGTCCCAATTCAACGCAATATTGCGTACAATTTTTAGTTAGAAACTAAAGTATTACTTTTATTGTGTTATTTTATTTTATATCATTGTATTTTATATTATTTGTTTTAGATTTATTTTGTGGATGTTTTAAAATCGAAGTGTGCGCGAGAGATGCCTATTGGTGGCGATGAGGTTCTCAACCCATCACACCGCGTCTCCCGCGGGACGAAAAGAGAAGGATGGAGTGCCGCATCGGTTAAAGTGTGTCAGTTCATTATTTCTGCCTACCCTTTCGGGGAGACGGCGTGATGGTTAGTTAGTTAGTTAGTTAGTTAGTTAAATGCGTTAACAATGTGGAATTCCATAATGATGATTTTTTTTTAATTTATTGAGGGTCATAAACTTAAAAGTGTTTTAATTCACTAAAAATTGTTTTCTGCAATTAGAAAACAAAACTAAAAGGATATTTGAAATATCCAAAATTATAATTTCCAATTGTTTATTGACTCGTTATTTTGTCAAAAAATATTCTTGAAAGATCCTAGTCTCGTGACGGTTTACAAGGAGATGATGCCCCAAGCGCCGCTTCGTGGATCCAAGCAGCGCTCTACTACGTTAAACATGGGGGAAAGGAAAAGACGCCATCAACTATTGCACAATCTACAAGTTAATAAATAAATAAACATATAAAAATATGTAATTGTTCGATGCAAAAAAAATAGTTATATTTTACAATTAAGGTCTTATTTTTTTCTAGTTTACAGGAAATATAAGGTGAAAGAATATAAAGGCATAGTTTGGCACATATAAAAGCATATTTTAAACTTTTTTAGCGAATATAAATCCGAGCCTTACTTATTACAGGTTATTATAAAATCATCAAAATCATCTCTGGGCCGCCCAGCGATGCCTGTTTCTCTGAATTCAACTCAAAGAAAAAAGTTAGAAGACCAGATGAGGAAGTGAAGCCGATTCCAGAAGTCCAATATGATAAGGTTGATCATATGCCATTATTAGACAATAATAGGAAACGGTGCAAAAAATATAAATGTAACCAAAAAACTCATTTTTATTGTGATAAATGCTGTGTGCATTTATGCATAAAAAAAGAGAGAAACTGTTTTGTGGCATATCATAGGAAAAAATAAATTGGAAAATGTTTTATTTTGTACAAATGTTCTTAATTATGAATGTTATTATATCAAATGTATAACTTTTTGTTAATGACACTTGAGACGCAATGTGCACAATTATGCACATTATGTTAAATATGTAAAAAGTCATAAATATTTTTTTTCAATAATGTGTTTTTATGATGTCCCTGTTACCAATAATCAATAAAAAATAACAATAATTCAGGTCTGAATGTGTTAACTAAAAGTTACTATCATATATCAGAAGCAAATATTTCTAAAAAGTAAATGCGGTGGAATTGAAAGTGTTATGAACAAAATAATGAGAGGGTCATTAAGATTGTTTAGACAAATGGAAAGAATGAATGAAGACAAAATGGTGAAGGATGTTAACGACGTGACCAGAACTAGAAATAAAGGAATGTCGAGGAAAACGTCGCACGATCAAATCAATTAAATTTTAAACGTCTGTCACGTAAGTAGTAGGAAAAATCGACGGGCATGCATGACACGATGTATTGATGTCGAGGAAACGAGAAAAATATGTCAAGATAGAACAATGGGTCGGTCCATTCTTTCTGCATACCCCCCCTCCCTGGGAGATCTTTTCTGCATCTTTTTTTTTTCGTTTGCCAGTGCATTTCATTGTGTCCCATTGAACGAAAATAATATTATATTTTATAACTAAGTTTTCAGTTTTGTTATAATGTATTAATGTAAAAACCTTATTTAATTATTGTTACATTTAAGGCGTTAAAAATGTGGAATTCCATAATGATGTTTTTTTATCATTCGACATTTTTACACCTGCATAGTCGGGAGAATTGGGATTACCGAGAAATATAAACTTAAAAGTGGAAAAAACAATTCATTAAAAATCGTTTTCTGCAATTATTAAAATTAACCGAAAAGCGTATTTGAAATATCCGAAATTATAATTTTCATTTACTTATTGATTCTCTATTATGTTGTCACATGTTTTGGGTATTTTCATTTAGTAAATACGTTTTCATGTTTAGTGTTTTTTTTTCCACTTTAGACACTAAATATTACTATTGTATTAACCCTTACGACTCCTTTGTCGAATGCCAGCCGACATCGCTATATGTACGCTACAACTCAGTTGTCGGCTGGCGGCCGATAAGATAAGACTTGCGCGCGCGGGGTATTTTCGCGCGCAAAACTTGACTTTCTTGTGATTATACGTTAAAAAACATTTAATTTCACGTTTTAATAAGATTTTGACTGTTTTCCGTTTTTATTTTTACTATAAAATAATCCTTGCAAATTCACATAACCTAAAATGGCGGGAACTTCGCGTGATACGTCATGCAGAAGAGCGATTAGAGTACAAGCCCCACTTCATTGCGAAACTGGACAAAGGTTCTAAAGACTGTACTTGTGTGCAGTAACAGAAAGATTCCAGGGGGAAGACGGGAAACAGCGTGGTTTTGTAAGACCTTTTCCAGAAAACCTGGTCTCAAAAAAATAGTTTTTTTATTTGAAGAATAAATCATTACACATGAATTTTTAATGATTTTTTTTTTGCAACTACTTATCAAAAAAAATATTTTGACATTATTTAAATTAGAGCTGGCTGACAAACAATATAAAAAAAAACAAGGGAGTGGTAAGGGTTAATTTGAGGCTACTAGGACAAGAGTGGTCTAACCAACATTTTTTGAAAAATTGAGTTACTGGTCTAACCCACACTTATTTGTGACCTACTATAAAAGAAAATTTAATCTAACCACCATTTCCAAGTGGAAACATAGATATCGACATAAATACTTCTTTTTCTCTCACAAAAAATCAAAATATATGGAGTCAAATGTGGTCTATTATAAGTAACCATCAAAAAATATCCTTAAACTTTATATTTCCCAATATTTCAAATACTATTCTAAAGACCAACCCTTATGTATGGAAGCGAAGCATGGAACTGGCAGAAGAAGGATGAGAGCAGAATAAATGCGGTAGAGATGAGGTCCCTAAGACGTATGTGTGGTAGAACGATGTACGACAGAATCTCAAATGCTGATATTAGGAAGGAGTGTAGAGCGAAAGAAGGTATTATGAACAAAATTATGAAAGGTTCGCTTCGTTGGTTCGGACATATGGAGCGCATGGGTGAAGAAAGAATGGTTAAAAAGTATACGTTAACAATGTAAATGGAGTAAGGAGTCGAGGTAGACCGAGGAAAACATGGCATGACCAAATTAATCAAATATTAAAAGTTGGTCATGTCAGAAGCCGGAAGAATCGACGTGCGTGTATGACTCGATGTATGAATGTGGAGGAAGCTAGAGAGATGTGCCAGGATAGAGTAGTGTGGCGGTCCATTCTCTCTGCCTACCCCTGCGGGGAAACGGCGTGATGGTTTGTTTTGCTATTCTAAAGAGATTCACCAAACAATCAAGGTTTATCACTAAATAAGACGCTAACCCATATACTCGTAGTTTTTAAAAAAACAAATGGGGAAAAAACGTCAAATTTTCAATCGCATTTATCTCCATTGTCTAAATTTGGGGTTAGACCACTCTTGCTCTGGCGGCCTCATATATATGTGGGGACATGGACATGAATGAGGACAACGAGATAGTTTAGTAGAGCATTGCACGCGCAAGACACAACACGGCGGTACAAGCGTACCTGGCGGCGCGCCGGGCGACACCTTGCCGAGCGGATCACACCTCTTATAAATTAAAGTAATAAAAGTACTAATATGAAAACAAGTGTTTTAATAACCACAATCTCCGGCTACCCCTAAAAGAGTGAAACCCACATATAACCCACTAGTATTAAAGTCAGGTCATACAATGTACTTATAAACGTGCACACAAACCTAAAATAGACGACATTCGTGGCCGAGTGGTAAGTGATGACTGCCACACCGAAGGTTCCTGGTTCGATTTTCGGCGATGGCAGTATGATTATCCTTAGTCTGGTGTAGAATTCACGTGACAATAAAATGACGATAGGAACTATCACATGTCACGAGAATCAATGTAAAAGCTATACTCTTTACATCTAAAGGGTCTTTCATTAAGCACTTCCTATCTTTAAATTTAAATAAAACAAAATGTGTGTGAGATATCATCGACATTTTTTACTCGTTTAAAGGCTTATCGATGCCATTATGTATGGAATATGCTTCGGAGATCGTATCAGTCTCCTTTTTTAGGGTAGTATCAACGTAGAATGGATAAAAACTCCAACGATATCCGAAACGTCGGTCGATGAGGATACAACCGTTATCAAAGATCCCAATCAACATTTATATTCCTAATATTTATGTTATGTAATATGCCAATATAGATATTTTCTACTTGTTGCCGGTGATCAAGGCAAAACTTATGAGCGCAACATCAAATAAGTTTGATAATGACTCAGCGAAGCCAAACATGTCATTCCCACAAATAGAAAAAAACTTCTAGAAAACAGACGTTTCCATTCGTATTCATGAACAAATAAGTGATTAATATCAGGGTTCTTAGACCCCCGAGATTAATCACATTTTGAAATATTTATTTGGCTCACGCTGTAATGGTGTAAGAGACTTTGAAGCACAGCGCAGAGACGACGTCGCAGAGAAGAGGAGGAGGAGAAAGGAGAGACCACTGGGAGACAGTGACGGCTCCATTACAAGCGCCTTCCCCTGCCCCAGATGCCCCAAAATACGTGGGTCCAGGATCGGGCTCTTCAGTCACATGCAGACCCACAACCGTGAAGGACAGTGTTCCTCGGACACGAGGGACAGCCGATGATGATGATGAATGATGTAAAGAGCGATTCAAAAGCCTACAATAACATGTATCCAAGATACATGCTCAATCAATCAATTAATTAATTTAAAAATATATATTTTTCCCGTGTTCTTTTTTGCAATAGATAACTAAAAATATTGTTTTGGTTAAATTTTTAAAAAATCATGCAATTAAGAGTTGAGTCTAACATTGATTTTGTTTCAGTGAGATTTATACCGTCTCGCAAGGGGAAGAAGCTCCTAATGATCAACAGTTACACGTACTGCTTACAAAACGTCAACAGTGTTGGAAAGTCCTTTTGGTCATGCAGCTCTAGGCTTAAATATGGCTGTAAATCCACGGCCATCACCCTGAAAGATGAAATGTACACCATCAAGACAGAACACAACCATCCACCTCCGAAATATCACATATCTGCCAATGGAGACTTCATAAAAATTTGAAAAAAAGATAACTTATAATGGAATAATAATTAAATAAAACAACGTTTTTTAAATATAATAACTACTTCTACTTTTTTATCTTTATTTCGACAACAACCGGTTTCGTCAGGCTAGCTGGCATCGGCAGACTGGTGGTGGTAATAGATACAAAGGGTAAAAAATCGTTTTATTTCATTTTTATTAAAAAAGAACTTCCGTCATGAAATTTCAGTAGAATCATTAGATTGACTTTAAATGAAATGATGTAATTCGAATTTTAAAAATAAAATTGAAATCTTTATAATTCCGTTATAGAATTAATATTATATCTTCTTCCAATAGTATTTTTCATGTGAGCATGTTTTTATTTATGTCAATGAGTTTTCCGTAGACATGGAATTTTTTAGTTTTGAAAGTAATTTATTTATAAAATATTTTGAATAAAAACGACTCTCTTCTTAATGTATAATATGAATAGTACTCGATTTATACGTTTTTTACGTAGCTGTGTAGTTTTTCGTATTTTTATAATATAAGAATTTGTTTCGCGTTGTACGAAAAAGTAATGATTTAAAAAATACCTAGTTTAAAAATAACTAATTTTAACATTGTTAGAGGGATATTGAAAGAAGGGTTGGGCCAGGCAACAAAGTGAATGGTGCACTTAAAGTTGTCATCGCAAACAAAAACCTATCCAAAAAAGCTAGAATGGCAGTGCGCAATGGTGTTCTTCTACCGACCCTTATGTATGGAAGCGAATCATGGAACTGGCAAAAGAAGGATGAAAGTAGAATAAATGCAGTAGAAATGAGATCTTTTAGACGAATGTGTAGATACGCTGTGTATGATAGATGTCGAATGAAAACATAAGAAGTGAATGCGGTGCGAATGATGGTGTTATGAACAAAATAATAAAAGGATCATATAGAAAGAATGAATGAAGAAATAATGGTAAAAAAAATATATTTTAACGATGTAAATGGAACCAGAAATAGAGGAAGACCAAGTAAAACGTGGCACGATCAAATAAATCAAATATTGAATGTCGGCCATTTGAGGAGTCAGAGAAATCGACGCGCGTGCATGACACGATGTATGCATGTTGAGGATCGAGAGAAATATGTTAGGAAAGAAAAGTGTGGTGGTCCATTGTTTCTGCCTATCCCTTCGGGGAGACGGCGTGATGGTTAGTTAGTTAGTTAGAATCACAATTATATTCTTATATAACTTACTTTATGGAGCTAAAAAAATGCTTCTAAAGTATTAAATGTTAAAATTGAAAACACTGTTACGGTATCATAATTTTTTTATTCTTTTTTCGCGACAGCTGTTTCAACAATCGATATTGGCAACATCAGGTGTTACAATATTTTGTTCGTTTATGTGGAGGGTTTTGACAACTGTTGAAATAAATGTTTGTATTGTAATGTTTTTGATAAAAAAAACATTTCTAAGTGTTATAATATCGTCTTTGTGATTCATTGAAAACAAAATAATATTTTAAAACTAAGTTTTCGGTTTTGTTTTATGTAGTAATGTAAAAACTTCTTTCATTATTGGCGTTAACAATGTGGGATAATATTGTTATCAATTAGAACCCCTTTTTTAAGTTTATATATATTTATTATCATGTTTTGCTTTTAGAAAAATACGACTAAAAGGGTATATGAAATATCGAAATTATAATTTCTGACTCCGATTATTGACTCTGTATTATTTATTACCTATTTGGTATTTTTATTTAGTAAATACATTTTCATAAACACTGTTTTTTTCTTTCACTTTAGACGCTACATATTACGAGTTCTAATCTATTTTACGTAAGTATTGTTTTGATATTTGAAAAAAAAACTAGTACATACTTTTTGTAAGAATTTAATTTTTATATGATAGACCACAGCTTTTTTTACTTTTTCACATAATTACCACCAATATTAAAACGGGAAGAAGCCGAGGACGACCGAGATGGCATGACCAAATTAATCAATTACTAAAAGGCGGCCACATTCGAAGTCGGAATAATCGACGTGCGTGCATGGTACGATGTAAGAATGTAGAGGAACCCCGAGAGGTATGCCAGAACAGAGCATTGTGGCGATCCATCCTCTCTGCCTACCCCTCCGGGGAAATGGCGTGATGGTTAGTTAGTTTAGTTTACAGGTACTATCATATATCAGAAACAAATATTTCTAAAAAGTGAGAGCGGTGGAAACGAGGCTCTTTGAAGCACTGCACAGAGACGACGTCGCAGAATCCACTAGTATTATAGTCAGGTCATACAATGTACTTATATACGTGCACACAAACCTAAAATGGACGACATTCGTGGCCGAGTGGTAAGTGATGACTGCCACACCGAAGGTTCCTGGTTCAATTTTCGGCGATGGGAGCATGATTATCCTTAGTCTGGTGTACAATTCACGTGACAATAAAATGACTATAGGAACTATCACATGTCACGAGAATCAATACAATAGCCATCTTCTTTACTTCTAAAGGGTCTTTCATTAAGCACTTCCTATCTTTAAATTTAAATAAAACAAAATGTGTGTGAGATATCATCGACATTTTTTACTCGTTTAAAGGCCTATCGATGCCATTATGTATGGAATATGCTTCGGAGATCGTATCAGTCTCCATTTTCAGGGTAGTATCAACGTGGAATGGAGATAAACTCCAACGATATCCGAAACGTTGGTCGATGAGGATACAACCGTCATCAAAGATCCCAATCAACATTTATATTCCTAATAATGTTATGTAATATGCCAATATAGATATTCTCTGCTCGTTGCGGTCATCGAGGCAAAACTTATGAGCGCAACATCAAATAAGTTTGATAATGGCTTAGCAAAGCCAGACATGTCATTCCCACAAATAGAAAAAAACTTCTAGAAAACAGACGTTTCCATTCGTATTCATGAACAAATAAGTGATTAATATCAGGGTTCTTAGACCCCTGAGATTAATCACATTTTGAAATATTTATTTGGCTCGCGCTGTAATGGTGTAAGAGACTTTGAAGCACAGCGCAGAGACGACATCGCAGAGAGGAGGAGCAGGAGAAAGGAGAGACCACTGGGAGACAGTGACGGCTCCATTACAAGCGCCTTCCCCTGCCCCAGATGCCCCAGAATATGTGGGTCCAGGATCGGGCTCTTCAGTCACATGCAGACCCACAACCGTGAAGGACAGTCTTCCTCGAACACGAGGGACAGCCGATGATGATGATGAATGGTGTAAAGAGCGATTCAAAAGCCTACAATAACATGTATCCATCACTCCTAAGCCACGTTAAGATCTCACTCCTAAGCCACGTTTATAAGTTGTTCTCAAGGGTCATAACAAACCGTCTTTCCCGCAGATTTGACGATTTTCAGCCTCCGGAGCAGGCTGGGTTCAGAGCAAACTTCAGCACCATAGACCACATCCATACAGTTAGGCAGATTATCCAGAAAACAGAAGAATAAAATCGACCCCTATGCCTTGCCTTTGTGGACTATGAGAAGGCCTTCGACTCTGTCGAGACCTGGGCTGTTCTGGAGTCTCTGCAGCGAAACCAGATTGATTGGAATTACGTACAGGTGTTGAAATGCCTCTATAATAACGCCACAATGTCCGTTCAAATCCAAAACCAGAAGACCAAACCGATTGAGCTGCAACGGGGAGTCAGACAAGGGGATGTGATATCTCCGAAGCTGTTCACTTGTGCTTTGGAAGATATATTTAAAACTTTGGACTGGTCTGAACGTGGCCTCAACATAAATGGCGAATACATATCTCACCTTCGTTTTGCGGATGACATTGTTATTCTGGCGGAATCTGCTGGGCATCTAGAAGGCATGCTAGATGAACTGAACACTGCATCCAGACGAGTGGGTCTCGGGATGAATATGGACAAGACGAAAGTCATGTATAATGAACATATTATCCCGGGATCAGTAACCGTCGATGGGTCGGCTCTCGAAGTGGTACAAGAATACACATATCTTGGCCAAATCATACAATTAGGACGAGATAATTTCGAGAAAGAAGCCAACCGAAGAATTCAGTTGGGTTGGGCGGCCTTTGGGAAATTACGTCATGTTTTCACTTCCAAAATACCACAATGCCTCAAGACTAAAGTCTTCAACCAGTGCGTTTTGCCAGTCATAACATACGGAGCCGAGACGTGGACATTGACAAAAGGTCTAGTCTACAGATTCAAGGTTGCCCAGCGCGCCATGGAAAGAGCCATGCTTGGAATAACCTTGAGGGATAGATTTAGAAACGAATTTATTCGACAACAAACCAAGGTGACTGAGGTGGCTCTACGGATAGGCGGGCTGAAGTGGCGGTGGGCTGGCCATATCTGTCGGAGAACCGACAGCCGATGGGGAAGACGGGTTCTGGAGTGGAGACCGCGTACAGGATTCCGTAGAGTTGGACGTCCCCCTGCCCGCTGGACCGACGATCTGAAGAGGATTGCTGGACATGGATGGATGGGAGCGGCAATGGATAGGGGGCGGTGGAGGGCTTTGGGAGAGGCCTACATTCAGCAGTGGATGACAGACGGCTGATGATGATGATACATGCTCAATCAATCAATTAATTAATTTATTAAAAATTATTTTTCCCAAGTTCTTTTTTGCAATAGATAACTAAAAATATTGTTTTGGTTAAATTTTTAAAAAATCATGCAATTAAGAGTTGAGTCTAACATTGATTTTGTTTCAGTGAAATTTATACCGTCTCGCAAAGGGAAGAAGCTCCTAATGATCAACAGTTACACGTACTGCTTAAGAAACGTCAACAGTGTTGGAAAGTCCTGGTGGTCATGCTGCTCCAGGCTTAAATATGGCTGTAAATCTACGGCCATCACCCTGAAAGAAGGAATGTACACCATCAAGACAGAACACAACCATCCACCTCCGAAATATCACATATCTGCCAATGGAGACTTCATAAAAATTTGAAAAAAATATAACTTATAATGGAATAATAGTTAAATAAAACAACGTTTTTTCAATATAATAACTACTTCTACTTTTTTGTCTTTATTTCGACAACAACCGGTTTCGTCAGGCTAGCTGGCATCGGCAGACTGGTGGTGGTAATAGATACAAAGGGTGATAGGTATAAATTGTTTTATTTCAGTAGAATCGTTAGATTGACTTTATATGAAATGATGTAATTCGAATTTTAAAAATAAAATTGAAATCTTTATAATTCCGTTATAGAATTAATATTATATGTTCTTCCAATAGTATTTTTCATGTGAGCATGTTTTTATTTATGTCAATGAGTAGTGACAGTAGACATGGAATTTTTATTTTTGAATGGTACCTAATTTATATATAAAGCTTTTTTTTAATAAAAACGACATTCTTCTTAATGTATAATATGAAGAATACTCGATTTATACGTTTTTTACGTATCTTTGTAGTTTTATTCGTATTGTTAATATATAAGAATTTGTTTTGCGTTGTACGAAAAAGTAATGATTTAAAAACGAAAACTATTAAAAAATAATAATAGTTTAAAAATAACTAATGTTAACATTCGTAACATGGCTACCTTGCAGCAAAAACTTTTTTTTTTTAAATAAATAAGAATCACAATTATATTCTTATATAACTTACTTTATGGAGCTAAAAAAATGCTTCTAAAGTATTAAATGTTAAAATTGAAAACACTGTTACGCTATCATAATTTTTTTATTCTTTTTTCGCGACAGCTGTTTCAACAATCGATATTGGCAACATCAGGTGTTACAATATTTTGTTCGTTTATGTGGAGGGTTTTGACAACTGTTGAAATAAATGTTTGTATTGTAATGTTTTTGATAAAAAAAACATTTCTAAGTTTTATAATATCGTCTTTGTGATTCATTGAAAACAAAATAATATTTTGTAACTAAGTTTTCGGTTTTGTTTTATGTAGTAATGTAAAAACTTCTTTCATTATTGGCGTTAACAATGTGGGATAATATTGTTATCAATTAGAACTCCTTTTTTAAGTTTATATATATTTATTATCGTGTTTTGCTTTTAGAAAAATAGACTAAAAGGGTATATGAAATACCGAAATTATAATTTCTGACTCTATTTGGTATTTTTATTTAGAAAATACATTTTCATAAACACTGTTTTTTTCTTTCACTTTGGACGCTACATATTACGAGTACTAATCTATTTTACGTAGGTATCGTTTTGATATTTGAAAAAAAAAAACTAGTACTTACTTTTTGTAAGAATTTAATTTTTACATGATAGACCTTAGCTTTATTTACTTTTCCACATAATTACACTTGTTGTATCAAACTACAATCATTTTGTATTCTGTCGTGATAGAAGTTTGTCGCCAGACTTTTATTGAGCTTTATAATGCTGAAGGTGACGATTATTTTAGCCAAGTTGTATAAACTATGCTGGACGGTTTTTAAAGAACGGCGGGATGACACCAGCCTATATATTTTAACTCCGTATTGCTGATACCCCTTATTTGAGGCAATCTACGCTTCGATCAGCAAACTCCTCGGCAATTGGCAGATTGATTGAGCTAAAGCGCAGCCCCCGGACAAATTTCGGAGATCGAGTTTACGCGGTGATAAGTCTGTCCGCCCGGAATATACTACCTGCACGCCTTAGATGCATTGACAATCTGACTGATTTTAAACTGAACTTCAAAACACACATTTTCAAAATATCATATAAAATATAACAACCCTTTTATGATTGCTAGTGTCAGATGCAGCTCCTGTGACTAAAAAACTTTGACGAAGCGCCCTTGGGGTGAGTTATTCACGAAAACAGCGTTATACAAATTAGACTAATGATTATGTATCCACAGAATAATTATATATCCACAGATTATTTATCAGGATTATATATCCACAGAAGCAAAGATGGCAGTACACAATGGTGTTCTTGTGCCAACACTCATGTATGGAAGTGAAGCTTGAAGCTGGCAAAATAAGGATGAAAACAGGATAAACGCCGTAGAAATGAGATCACTAAGAAGAATGTGTGGGAAAACGTTGTATGATCTATCACCGAACGATGAAATAAGAGAGAAATGTAAGGCAGATGACTGCATCATGGATAAAATTAAAAAAGGATCCCTGAGATGGTTTGGACATATGGAACGAATGGATGAGAGTAGAATGGTTGAAAAGTTGTACACAAGCAGCGTGAGAGGAAAAAGAAGCCGGGGACGAACGAGAAAAACATGGCATGACCAAAAATTAATCAATTACTAAAAGGCGGCCACATTCGAAGTCGGAATAATCGACGTGCGTGCATGGTACGATGTATGAATGTAGAGGAAGCCCGAGAGGTATGCCAGAACAGAGCATTGTGGCGATCCATCTTCTCTGCCTACCCCTCTGGGGAAATGGTGTGATGGTTAGTTAGTTAGACTAATAATTATTATATTATTATTAACGAGGGCAGTTAACGAAAATAATTGCTTATTACTTATTACAGGATATTATAAAACCATCAAAATCATCGCTGGGCAGCCCAGCGATGCCTGTTTTTCTGAACTAAACTCAAAGGAAAAAGTTAAAAAACCGAATGAAGAAGTGAAGCCGATTCCAGAAGTTCAATATGATGAGGTTGATCATATGCCATTTTTAGACAATAATAAAGAAGGGAAACGGTGCAAAAATAATAAATGTAACCAAAAAACTCATTTTTATTGTGATAAATGCTATGTGCATTTATGCATAAAAAAAGAGAGAAACTGTTTTGTGGCATACCATAGGAAAAAATAAATCGGAAAATGTTTTATTTTGTACAAATGTTCTTTATTATGAATAATATTGTATTAAATGTATGACTTTTTGTTAATGACACTTGAGACGAAAAGTCTATGAAGCTTGCGTTCTGCCAGTTGGTACTTATGGTCTTGAAACTGTTACATAGTCCAAACAAAGTGCTGAGAAACTACGAGTGACCTAAAGAGCCATGGAAAGAGTCATGTTAGGAATAAGCCTAAGAGACAGAGTCAAAAACGGTGAGAAAAAAAAAACTAAGGTCACTGACATCATCCACCGGGTGGCGACTCTAAAATGGCAATGGGCAGGTCACGTAGCAAGAAGCTCAGATGAAAAGTGGACAAGAAGACTGCTGACTTGGAGACCGTGGACGGCGAAGAGAAGTGCAGGGCGACCGCAACTACGGTGGAAAGATGATCTAAACAGACACGTCGGAATTACCTGGATGCAGTCTGCACAGGACAGAATGACATGGAAGCAAATGGAGGAGGTCTTTGTCCAGGAGTGGACGGGAATAGGGTGAGGAAGAAGAAGAAGGAGAAGAAGAGACGCAATACACATTATGTAAAATTTGCAAAAAGTTATAAATATATATTTTTTCAATAATGTGTTTTTTATGATGTCCCTGTTACAAATAATCAAGAAAAAAATACCATTAACAATAATTCAGGTGTGAATGGGTTAACTAAAAGGTACTACATATATCAGAAGCAAATATTTCTAAAAAAAGAATGTGGTGGAAATTAGAGTGTTATGAACAAAATGAGAGGGTCATTAAGATTGTTTAGACACATGAAAAGAATGAATGAAGACAAAATGGTGATGGAGGTATATGTTAACGACGTGAACAGAACTAGAAATAAAGGAATGCCGAGGAAAACGTGACATGATCAAATCAATAAAATATTAAACGTCTGTCACGTAAGTAGTAGGAGAAATCGACGGACATGCATTACACGATATAATAATGTATAGGAGGGGAGAAAAGTATCTCAGTACAGAACAATGTAGCGTTCCATTTTTTCTGCATACTATCCCTGGGAGATTTTTTCTACATCTGTTTTTTTTGTTTTCTAGCGCATTTCATTCCGTCCCGAAGAGGAAAACAATTATTGGTGATAAATGACTATACTTATAGTCTCGGTTCACGCGGTTCGGAAAAAGATTGGTGGCAGTGCACCTCTAGGCACAGGTTGGGTTGCAAGGCGGGCGCAGTCACCTTAAAGCCGGATAACATTATTCTCAGATACGACAAGCACACCCATAACCACCAACCTCCGAAAAAATTACACTTCCTACGCATCATTTGATTAATCTAAATATACCCTTCATACGAGATTAAATTATTTTTATTTTGTTATTTTATTTTATATCATTGTATTTTATATTATTTTTTGTGGATGTTGGACGATCGAAGTGTGCGCGGGAGATGCCTATTGGTGGCGATAAGGTTCGCACTGCACCCATCACACTGCGTCTCCCGCGGGGCGAAAAGAGAAGGATGGAGTGCCGCATCGGTTAAAGTGTGACAGTCCATTCTTTCTGCCTACCCTTTCGGAGAGGCGGCGTGATGGTTAGTTGGTTAGTTAGTTATGCGATACATTTGATAATTCCACTTCTTCTACGCAATACATCCGATCATTTCTCAAAATACGCTTCCTACGCAATACATGTTTTAATCCTAAAAAAATCTTTGGCAATACATCTGATAAGTCTTAAAAAATACCTTTCCTACGCCACCCATCTGATAAGTCCTAAAATACCTTTACCCTTTGTACACGTGTAAAATTTATAATATAATTATTCAAAAATACTTGTTTTACTTAAAATATCAAAATAAAAATAAATTTATGAAACTTCATATGTATATTTTATTTTTTTACCTGTTATTACAGGGTTATTGAATAAATTTCGTCTAGGAGGTTGCAGGGGAGGTTATTTCCGATGAATTTCTACTCACTTTTAGTATTATGTTGATTTTTTTTAAATTTGTAAAAAATATATATGATGTGTAAAAGATGAAAAAACAGACACGCATTTTTTTTATTTTTCAAATAAATTATTTTTTCCTATATAAAATACAAAAAAAGATTTCTAGGTATTCCCCTTTTTACCCCTAGATTTTACACAATACTATCCATAATTTTATATAAAATTGATCATTTTATTACTTAGGTACCTAATGAAAATAATAGTAAACCAGTGTAATATAATTATTTATAGCGTTTTACAAACAAAAAAAGAACTTTTTTGAATATCACGTTTGTACAGAAAATCATAACCCGACAGTTGGAAACAGTCGAACGCACATCTTGTACAACCAGAGACATCTAGCAAGAAGTTTGACAACTAGTAACGCGGATCATAGATAAAACTTTAGTATTATGGCTAGAAGCAAGACATATTTTATTATTTTGTTGTTTTTTATAGCGAAAGATTATTTTGGATATGGTAAGGGGTTAAAACCGATGTTTAGTTTAAATACATTGTTTGAAAGGTTAAACTATGGAGACGTTTTTAAAATAATCTGCACGAAAAATGTATACGTGATTTTTTTTTTATAAATCGTCTTTCTCCTGGAGTTTGTCAATAAAAATAATTAAACTCTATAATATTTCCGTATGGCATATCCAAATGTGGAGAGACTGTTTTTTATTATTTTTATTGATAATAAATGCCTGCTATGTTTACTAATTACGAAAAAATAAAAGTTTATAATGACCAACAGTTATTTTGTAAATAATTTTTAAAACACCTAACCTCGATAAATTTCAAAAAAACTTCAATTTGTTTTATCTCAAAAATGGTTTACTTTTGCATAATTTCTTACATGGTATAATTCATCGGAAATAACCTCCCCTATAACCTCCTTGAAGGAATGTATTCAATAACCAATAACCCTGTATACACATAAAACAAAATTTGCCCGTAAAGGCATGAAACAAGGTACGAGTATATTCGAATGTGAGTTTTAATGTTTTTGTGCTTTAATAGGCAAACCGTAAGAACTGAAATGATATTTTGATTTATAAAAAAAAAAATCGACCACTGATCACTTTTAACTAACGACCAATTTCGAAACAACTCGTATCGTCGTCAGAACGATCACCACGTAGTGTGATTAAACGAAGATATGGAAAATTAATACGAATAAAAACATCTGTTTTCTAGAAGTTTTTTTATATTTTATGTTAATGACATTATCAAGAAACGATAAAAAAGATATGGATAGTTTCGAAAGCGATCTGCTATAATAATTGTCATCAATTATTGAATAGTGACCAAATGAAAGTGTTTAACAACTGAAGAAATTATTTTTCATATCTTCGATTCGCTATGGAGTTTTAGATATACAGTAGACTCCCGATTTTCCGGGGTCGGGTTAACCGGGAAGTGGATTATACTGGAAACTTGAGTCATTGAAAAAATATTTTATAAAAATGAAAATATTTCAACATATTAGTCATCTTCTTCTTCTTCCTGTGTCCTGTCAGGTCTCCCCAACGTTGACTATCACCCTTGAGTAGGCCTCCCTGTCCTGGGGAGCTCGGAACAGCTCCTGCACAGTCCTCAGCCCCGTCCACTCACGGATGTTCCTCAGCCAGGAAACCTGCCTTCTCCCAACACCTCGTCGACCCTCAATCTTACCCTTTAAGGTCAGATGTAACAGTGCGTATTTTTCGCCTCTCAGAACATGGCCCAAGTAGGACATCTTACGGACTTTGATGTTGGTCAGCAACTCTTTGTCAACTCTGGCTCCATGCTGACCATGTCAGTCCAGGAGATGCGTAACATCCTTTGATGTATCCACATCTCAAAGGCCCCTAATCGGTTCATAATATTGACTTTAAGGCTCCGTGACTCCACCCCGTATAACAGAACTGACCAAACATAGCATCTGACCATTCTTTGTCGTAATTTTAAATTAATATGCATACAAAAACTCAAACCTGTCACAATGACATTGGGGGTTTAGTTCACATTTGGGCCACCCCCAACATACGTTTGTGGCTTTATAATCGATTCATAAAGTTTCGAGAGAACGAGAGAAGTATGTCAGGATAGAACAATGTGGTGGTCCATTCATTCTGCATACCCCCCCCCCCCTCTCCGAGGAGACGGCATGCTTGTTAATTAGTAAGTTAGTTCGTTCTATTAGATTTCGTTTTGATTATCTACATGTTTTTGTTTTACACATTTTTTCCAGTGTATTTCATACCGTCCCGGAGAGGAAAAAAACTGTTGGTGATAAATCACTATACTTACCGACTATTATCCACATATGGTATGGGAAAAGAATGGTGGCAGTGCACCTCTAGGGAAACCTTGGGTTGCAAGGCGGGCGCAGTCACCTTTAAGCCGACCAACACTCTCCTTAGTTACGACAAGCACATCCATAACCACCAACCGCGGAAAAAATTACCCTCCCTACACAGCATTTGAAAAACTAACCAACTAACTAACCATCACGCCGTCTCACCGAAGGTGTAGGCAGAAGGAATGGACTGCCACACTTTTCTTTCCTGACATATTTCTCTCGCTTCCTCAACATTCATACATCGTGTCATGCACATGTCCGACATTCAATATTTGACTTATTTGATCGTGCCACGTTTTCCTCGGTCTTCCACTATTTCTGGTTCCATTTACATTGTATTAACATATACTTTTTTTAACATTCTTTCTTCATTCATTCTTTCCATGTGTCCAAACCATCTTAATGATCCTATCATTATTTTGTTCATAACACCATCATTCGCACCGCATTCACTTCTTATATTTTCATTCGACACTCTATCATACCCATATTTACCACACATTAGTCTTAGAGATCATTATCGATCACATTATCGTGGACTTTAATCTGGTCAACTCTCATCCGCAAAGGAGTCCCACAGAAGATTGTGAATGTCATCAGGGCAATGTATGACGGTTGTTATTGTCGTGTAGTGCACCAGGGCAAACTCCCCGAGGCCATCAAACTGAGTGCGGGAGTGCGACAGGGATGTCTACTATCACCCCTGCTCTTCATATTGATGCTGGAGGATGTGTTGCACCGTTCTTTCGACGGTCCTCGTGGCATTCCATGGATACGTGATACCCAGTTCGAGGATCTGGATTATGCTGATGACCTCTGTTTGCTCTCGGTAAACCGGGTGGATGCAGAGCGGAAACTTTGTAGACTTCACGAGGAAGCGGCAAAAGTAGGTCTCAAGATTAACATGTCCAAGACAGTAGACCTACGAGTGTCCACAAATGACTCCACCCGTGACCACGACCAACTTCTGCTACCTCGGTAGTATGATAGCGGGCTCGGGAGGTACGGAGGTAGATAAACAGTAGACTTAACAAGGCAGGGGGAGCTTTCGCTATGCTTCGCCCTGTATGGCGCTCCGGTATCATTTCGAAAAAGCTCAAGCTCCAAATATTCAGCAGTAGCGTTAAAAGCGTACTGCTGTACGGATGTGAGACTTGGAAGTCTACCGCGGACGTTATTGGTAAACTCCAGGTGTTTATAAATAGGTGCCTTCGCTCAATATTCAAAATCTACTGGCCCCAAACAGTGTCAAATGCCGTTCTCTGGACTATGGCAGGCGAAAAGCTAATTAGAGAACAAGTCGCTAGACGAAAATGGCAGCCTGCATCGCTCAGGGTGCACTAGATTGGTCCCCTATGGGGGGAAAGAGAAAGCGAGGCAGACCTAGAGCCACCTGGAGAAGAACCCTGCAGGGCGAGGTTAAGGCGGCAGGCCTCACTTGGGATGATGTTATGCATCGGGCATGCGATAGAGTCGGGTGGAGAAGGTTCCTTGAGGCCCTCTGCACCACGGAGGTGTGACAGGACAAAAAGAAGAAGAAGAAGAAGTCTTAGAGATCTCATTTCTACTGCATTTATTCTACTTTCATCCTTCTTTTGCCAGTTCCATGCTTCGCTTCCATACATAAGGGTCAGTAGAAGAACACCATTGTGCACTGCCATTCTAGATTTGTTGTATAGGTTTTTGTTTGCGATGACAACTTTAAGTGTACCATTCACTTTGTTGGACATTATATTCATCATCAGATCATTTCGCATGCATACCTCATACAAACTATTCACTAGGACTTGTAGTTGTCTACAAGTAGGACAGCGTCATCCGCATATAAGATACATCTTACTGACACTCCACTCATTTTGGCACCTACAAATCAAGTTAAAACATATTTTAATAATTTAATTACGTTGGTTTCATAAAATAAATTAAATTATGGACAAAAAATATATTGAAAATACTTGTTTTTTCGTACCCCTAACTTCCCATACCCCCTTAAACTACCTTTCTCATCCGTTTACTATATTATCATTAATATACGTGTGTAAAATTTATATTATAATTATTTAAAAAAAAGTTTTGTTGAAATATTTCAATAGAAATAAAGTAATAAAACTTAATTTGTATATATTGTTTTCCTGACGAGAAAAAAAAACATTTGGCAGTAAAGACATGAAACAAGGTAGAGTATATTCAAATGAGACGGCGTGCTGGTTAATTGGTTAGTTAGTTGGTTCTATTAGATATCCTTTTAACTATCTATATGTTTTTGTTACATACATATTTTTTTTGTTTTCCAGTGCATTTCATTCCGTCCCGAAGAGGAAAAAAATTGTTGGTGATAAATGAGTATACTTACAGTCTAATAACCACACGCGGTTCGGGAAAAGAATGGTGGCAGTGCACCTCTAGGCTAAGCTTGGGTTGCAAGGCGGGCGCAGTCACCTTTAAGCCGACTAACGTCCTTCTTAGTTACGACAAGCATCCCCATAACCACCAATTGCTGAAAAAATTACCCTTCCTAAGCATCATTTGATCTTCATCATCATCATCATTTGATCATCACAAGAAGAAGAAGAAGAAGCATCATTTGATTAATCTGAAAATACCCATCCTACGCGATACATTTGATTATTTCATAAAAAATACCCCTTCTGCCTAATAAATCCGATAATTTCCAAAAATACCATTCCTACGCATTCCATGTTATTAATCCTAAAAAATCCTTCACAGTACATCTGATAAAATACCCTTGAATCTGATATATCTTAAAGTACCCTTCCTATGCAATAGAGTCCTAAAGCGTCGATTTTGTTAAAGGGCAAATGGGGCATTTTAAACGAGCATTCTCATATTTGGTCTCCCCTGGAAACTATGCGAAATGTTAGAGATCGAGTAATTAACCTCGGTGGATAATATTGATGCATAGGCTAACGTGGAAGGACACCTCGCCAACCCGTCTGGCAAGCGTGGCGTTGTAATGCCAACCAACCCCCGTATGACATGTCATATATGGAGAAGTATGGGGGAGGCCTATGTCCAGCAGTGGACAACAACGGCTGTTAAAGAAGAAGAAGAAGATTCTCATCCGTTCACTGTATCATCACTAACTATTATACAAGTAAATTTATATTATAATTATTTGAAAATACACATTTTATGATTTAATTGTATCTCAATAGAGACGAAGATGCAAATTGGAAACTGAATATGGTTGATCAAGGTGTTTACAGGACTTATGACCTGTCATTGGTTGTGTTAAGCGCACGCTTTATGTAATTACAACATTCCCCATTCCACCTTTCTTTATGACCATGTATGACAAATTTTTGGAAGTTGTATATATGTTAAAGTCCTATGCCAGATTTCACATGTCAGTTTCAATGTGCCATCTATGAAGATTTTTATTACATATGTTAATCTTTTTAAGATTACTCTATATATAATCTACATACTAACGTCATCTGTGGAGATTAATGTTTACTTTAAATATAAAAATAAAAATAAATTTATGAAATTAAATACGTATATTATACTTTTTACCTGTCTTACTTTAATTTTTGCCGAGAAATGTAAATAAATATAAACATTTGGCAGTAAAAACATAAAACAAATTGGTAAGTTAGCTCGTTCTATCTGAAATTGTTTTGATTATCCATATGTTTTTGTTTTACGTTTATTTTTATTTGTTTTACAGTGTATTTCATGCCGTCCAAGAGGGGAAATAAACTGTTGGTGATAAATGAGTATACATACAGGCTATCTCACACACGCGATAATGACAAAGAATGTTGGCAGTGCGCATGTAGGCAAAGCTTGGGTTGTTTGGCAAGCGCAGTCACCTTTAAGCCGACTAACACTCTTCTTAGTTACGACAAGCAAATCCATAACCACCGACCGGGAAAAAAATTACCCTCCCTACACATCATTTGATTTTTCTTAAAGTACCCTTCCTACGCGATATATCTGATTATTCCTAAAATATCCCTTCTTTGCAATACATCCGATTTTTTTCATAAATTACCTTTTCTACGCAATTCATCTGATTAATCCTAAAATATCCTTCGCAATTCATCCGATTAGTCTTAAAAATATCCTTCCTATGCAACACATCTGATAAGTCCTTAAATACTATTCCTTTACAATAAATATGATTAGTTCTAAAGCGTCAAATTTGCTTAAACCAAAATATCAGTATTGTCCAAATGGGGCATGTTTAACCACCTACCTATTTGAACGTTCGTGATACGTTCACTTTGACTGTACCATTCTGCGCTATCCCGTATCACGTACGCGCTTGAGGAAAAGTAATGTACCTAAAATGTACAAACTGTTAGGGATACGCACGTGTGCCAACAACACTTGAGTACAAGTCTTCACAAATATGATAATTTTACTAGGGGCAGGCTAAGTGTGTGGTCGAGTCTTTGACGTTTCGTAATTTAAAAAAATAATATAATATTCAATTAAATTTAATTAATAAAAAACCTGCTTATTTTTTGCACGTTTCTCGGCAAATTACTTTTAGGTAGGGCGGTTAAACTAACATTCTCACCTGTAAAATATATTAGTCACAAACTATTATACATGAGTAAAATTAATATTATAATTATTTAATAATACATGTTTTTTTATACATCAAAATAAAAATAAATGAAACTAAATATGTATATTTTATTTTTTATACCTGTCGAGAAATAAAAAAAAATTGGCCGTAAAGCCATGAAACAACGTACGAGTATATACATTTTTATTTATTTATTTTAATGTGTCTGTTCTTTAATAGGCCAAACCATAAGAATTGAAATGAAAATTTGATATATTGTATAAAAAAAACTGTTTCCAGTGCTTACCACTTTTATTACCGACCGGTTTCGAAAAAAGTCCGTATCTTCGTGAGAACGATCACCAAGTATTGCATTATAATATAATTAAACGGATATGGATAATTAACGATGTCAATTATCTTTCGAGCTCTGTGGGTACGAAAATAAACTACTAAAAAAAAATGTGTACTTCAAAACGCCCACAACCAGTGACGGTTGTGGTAATACCTTCAAAACGTGGTCATCCTGGTCACGTCGATCTCTGAGTTAATATCCCCTTTGCGTCACGTGAGGATCCTAACAATTATCCGCGAATGGTGGAGCTTCCTCCAGCCATCCCCTATTCATCCACCAGTAGCTTTCAGGTGTTTTACCTTACGCGAGTTGGCCTTCATGATCGTTCTGGGTTGATTGCTATATGACCCTTCGTTATGACCGCTGTAATCCAAGTTCTATTATTGGCGAATACTGATAATCTCACTCTAAAGCTAATCTTTCCTAACCTAACATTAAATATATTATAAACAACCAACTAAACTTAATTTCTAGTCCCATAATTGATTTGTTTCCAACAAACATCAATTTACCCTGCCGCTAAATTTAATTTTTCCCCCCTACAATTTTTCACTCGCCATTTAGTATATAAGTAATTACTCCCTTTTTATTTGACTGTTAAAATTCATGTTTTTAAAAAGTTTCTCAAATGTGAATACACAACACAAAGTGATGGTGAATATAGAAGAAATTTCATAATTGTCAATATTATTTTTTGTTATTTTAGCGACAGAACGAACTGAATCACAAATGCGGATTAATCGCATTTTGCATGAAGGATACCAACTTCGCAGAGACAGGGTTTTAGCGGATGGTGGATCATCGTGGAGATGTCCAAGAAAAGATTGTGCAGGACGTGTGAAGATTAGCCAAGATGACATTGTTACCGTTGTTTCTGATCACAATCATGCACCAGATCCATATAAAACCAAAACAATCAAGATCATTTCTTAACGTCCCTGTGTTGGGTAGTCAGTACCCGATCAAAAATTGGCGATTTTAAATCGGAAAATTAAAAACATTCATAGCTAATCCCCTTAATTAATTATAATTGAAGTAAAAAATTATAATAATTGAGATTTATTTGCTGAAAACATTAAAAAACCATCTAGCAACGCTCACGGAACGGGCATAGGTCCACTCTGGTTGCAAGCCCGAGAGCTACTGCCGGCGGCAGTGAGAACATTGAGCTCCTCGCGCTTCCACAATGAAGTATGCAAGAGTGAGATGCGAATATAGTATCCCGAACTCACAGCGCTGTTTATACGCGATTTTGTTTCCGATGTTCACAAAATACCTCCGATGTACCCGATAAATTCTGATTATTATTAATATTATTTTTTAAATCAATGCGTAAATATATTATGGAGAAATACCCTAAATGTTCACTTTGTATTTATTATATTTATAGAGATATATTGACGGTTATTAGAAGCAACGTGTAGAAGATACCCATCATAGGGAAGGGAGGGTTAAGATGCTGGGGTTAATGTTTTAAAGTGGAAGGATTTTCAAGAATCCTTGATATGAGCATAGATTGTCAAGACTTGTAGAATTATATTTAGATTCTGCCACATCCACGCCGATAATTGTGAGTTCATCATATTATTTTATTATGTATTATTTACTATTGTGTCTCAAATTTTTTATTCATTATATTATTGGTGGCAATGCAGTTCTGTGATATTTTTGATACAAATTAAAAAAAAATAGATTAAGATTATCCCAGTTCATCAAAACTTTACGTACAATATATTGTAGTAGTAATGAATTAGAATAAAAAAGGTTATAAGATACATTTATATATGAGCTGTAAGTATAGTTTGCCGCAGTTCGATCCAATTTTTTTGGACTGCAAATATAGCCAGCCGCACTATAGGGTTTAAAAGGATCTTGATGAATATTTGTGCTTAGGAAATCTTTGATGTTTCAGTGCTATTCGTGCCGTCCCAGAAAGGTAAGAGGCTGTTGATGGTGAATAACTACACGTTCAGACTGACCTGCAGACACATGGAGAAGACCTGGTGGTCGTGCAGCTCCCGCACGAGATTGGGCTGCAAGGCCACAGCAGTCACACTGCATGACACGCTGCTGAGCTTCAAGACCGTGCACAATCACCGCCCGCCACTGTACCATCAAACCCCATCTGGGAAATTAATCAAAGTTTCAACAAAATTTACTTGTTGAATTTTTATGTGTTCTTATAATCGGCTTTTTGAATTTTTAATGAAAAAAAAGCGTTAGCTCTGTGGAATTCCACTGTTAAATTGGAAGGAGAATATTTAATGCTGTTAACGTCCACTTAAATATTTAATTATTTTAGCTTACAAAATAATTGCTCATCATGTTTCGGAGGTGACCTCCATCCTCAGGTATAAATGTGACAGATGACCTACGTGGTATAGTTTATTCACTTCAGAGATGATTTGCAATAGTGTTGGTAACACGTCCTTAATTTATAATAGAACGCTATCTGATTGGTTCCTGATAATTACTGCAAATAGAAATATATCCACAGAAGCAAAGATGGCAGTACACAATGGAGTTCTAGTGCCAACCCTCATGTATGGAAGTGAAGCTTGGAGCTGGCAAAAGAAGGGTGAAAGCAGGATAAACGCTGTAGAAATGAGATCACGTTGTATGATTGAATACCGAACGATGAAATAAGAAAGAAATGTAAGGCAGATGACTGCATCATGGATAAAATTAAAAAAGGATCCCCGAGATGGTTTGGGCATATTGAACGAATGGATGAGAGTAGAATGGTTAAAAAGTTGTACACAAGCAGCGTGAGTGGAAAAAGAAGCCGAGAACGACCGAGGAAAACAAACAAAAGGCGGCCACATTCGAAGTCGGAATAATCGACGTGCGTGCATGGTACGATGTATAAATGTAGAGGAAGCCCGAGAGGTATGCCAGGACAGAGAATTGTGGCGATCAATCCTCTCTACCTACCCCTCCGAGGAAATGGCGTGATGGTGATGTTTAAAAAACTAATTCCTTTGAATCTTAACATTGTACAGTATCATTATGAACATTAGTCATGTTCTTAATTGTATTTCATAGAAATATCAATAGACAACATAAAAAAAATTATGTAGTTTATTTTTATGATTATTCAAATTGAAGCCGATAGAATTTTTATTTAGAAAAAAAAGTTTATTTCAATGTTTGAGTATAAAATATTATTGAAATATTTTTTTGTAAATGCACTGTCACTCACATTATTGCAAACAATCTCCCTGAAACGAACGGACTCTAAAGTGAGCACAGTATTCAAACGGCATATATGTATATTAAAATATGATCATGTTATTATTGCACTTCTATTAATGTTAAAATTATGCCACTTAAATTGGTGCTTAACTATTTACTTACTTTTTATGGCCATACAACTCTTGCAGAGTTTTAGCCTCCTTGATGATTTTCCTCCAAGCTCCTCGATCCTGCGCAGTTTGCTCCCAGCAGTCCGATTCGCCCAACCTAACCATATCAGCTAGAACATTGTCCACTAGACGCTGTCTAGAACTTTCTAAAGGTATTACTCCAGTCGGTCTAGACGCGTACAGGGTCTTGATTGCTCTGGTCTCTTCTGCTCGACATAAGCGCCCAATTCATGCTAGACGACCGGCTCTGACGGTGATCGTTATAAGGGGCTGCTGGGTCATCGTACGTATCTCTTGGTTGTTCCTATGCCTCAATGTTCCCGCTGTAACACCGGTTCTGGGTCCCGGGATCATTCTCAGTATCCCATTCTAAAACCAGTAGATTCTTTGTTGTTCTTTCAGAGTCATTGTCCATGACTGTAAACCATATTATTATTATTATTATTTTGTTTAATCGTTCTTAACATCATGACAGTATGAGCCAAATCGATGTAAAGGGTAGTATAGCTATCATAGTGATTCTTGTGACATGTGGTAGGTAGCTAATCTAACGCCATTTTATTGTCACGTGAATTCTACACCAGACCAAAGACAGTGTGACAATCACACTGCCCTCGGCAGGATTCGAACCCGGAACCTTCGGGGTAGTAGTCACAGTACTGGCTTGATTATGGCATTATAAATACGCAGCTTGGTGTTTACGCAACTTAACTATTGAATATGATAAAATCTTTAATATTATTATTTTCCTCTGATATAAAGTATCATAGTAATTAATGTATCTGTTATAGACGACCTTCGGGGCAGAATGACTAGACATGGTCGATTCCCGACGACGACAGTGTGATTCTCAAATTCTGATTTGGTCTGGTGTAGAATTCACTTGCCAATAAAATTACGATAGATTAGCTACCTATCACATCTCATGAGAATAAATAAAATAGCTTACCCTTTACATCGATTTGACTTTCCCTACAATGATGTGAAAAGCGATTCAACTAAATAGTAATAAAATATAACAAAACAAAAATTATTGAAAAGTTCATAAACTAAACAACAACTTAAATTTTATAATAGTAAACACGATTGTTTAGTGGTTTTACTTGGATTTAATTTATATAAATTATCAAATCAAATCAAATCAGTTAATTTTCTCAAAAGATATTACAAACATTTTTTATAGTTTAAGACATCTATTGAGAACAGGTAAAATATAATAAATATATAATACCAGGAACGCATGAGAGATTATATGAATTGTGACTAATTTGTTTCGCCTTGCGAGGGCATTCTCAAACGGACTGAAACATTCTCAACTATAGTTTGAGAATGCCCTCGCAAAGGGAAACAAATTTGTCACAATTTATATAAATTAAATCCAAATAAAACCACTTAACAATCGTGTTTACTATTATAAATTAATAATGGAATTTTACAAAACTAATACCTCAACCATCAATAACAACTTTAAAGTTATGTTTCGAGGATTAGTCACAACATATGTTGTACTTTATATGCCTTTCTTATAATTTTAGTATCGTTATATGATATTTACATCTGAGGATGGAAGTCACCTTCGATGTATATGCAATATTTTTTATAAATATTATAAATAAATAAATAAATAATAAAGTAGACATAAATAGAGTTACAATTTCTCCTGGCAAACGAGCTTTTAGTTAAACTAAATTCTTGTTAAACTTAAGGCGTTAATACCGTGGAATTCCATTAACACTATTTTTTTTTTTGACTCTATTATTCTCTGCATGTTTCGAAGGTTTAATACCTTCATTATCAGGTGAACGATACAAGCCAACCAAAAATATTTTTAAAACGATGCTTTTTTTAAGAGCGAAGAATTGGCATTATCAATTGTCCATCGATACATCGATCAATGTTATATAACTTTAACGATTCGTTACAAAATACGTTTTATGTACATAATTTATAGAAATAAAATTTGTGTATTTTGATTGAATTTGAAATGAAGTCTTGTTATTTTATGTGTTTAAGTTTTGTTATAGTATTGCCATATCCGTTATAGATTACACATGTTCTCAAAAAATACATATGAAACAAAAAAAAAAGTTATTTTGTTGTTATTATAGAATTATCATAACCTAATTATATCCAAACCATCTTAACCCTTACCACTCCTTTGTCGAATGCCAGCCGACATCGCTATATGTACGCTACAACTCAGTTGTTGACTAGCGGCCGACAAGATAAGACTTGCGCGCGCGCTGTATTTTCGCGCGCAAAACTTGACTTTCTTGTGATTATTCGTTAAAAAACATTTAATTTCACGTTTTAATAAGATTTTGACTGTTTTCCGTTTATATTTTACTATAAAAAAATCCCTGCAAATTCACATAATCTAAAATGGCGGGAACTTCGCGTGATACGTCATGCAGAGGAGCGATTAGAGTACAAGCCCCACTTCATTGCAAAACTGTACTGCGTGCATTAACAGAAAGATTCCAGGGGGAAGTCGGGAAACAGTGTGGTTTTGTGAGACCTGTTCCAAAAAACGTGGTCTCCATCCTGGAGATTGTTTTAACAAGTACCTTACTATGCAAAACTATAAGTAGTCCATAATGTTTTTTGTAAATTGTATTTTATTTAAAGAATAAATCATTACAAATGAATTTTTAACGTTTTTTTTTGTAACTACCTATCAATAAAAATATTTTCACATTATTTAAATTAGAGTTGGCTGACAAACAATATCAAAAAACAATGGAGTGGTAAGGGTTTACGATATTTTAAATAGGTATAAACATTCAAGTAAGCGGATTATAAACTGTAACGAAGTTCTAACGAATATAATCAAAAATAAACTTGGGGATTCATGTTTTATATAAAGTTAATATAACAAAATAAAATATATGGCATTTAAATGAATCCCTGTTATTTCATTATTTCTTCGGTCGTCGTATGCATATTGTCGTTGGTATGCATATCGAATTACAAAATAATAAATACATAGACAATGTTGTATTATTTTTATAAATAACATACAATATTATTATTTATTCTCGTGTGTCACAACTAATTATTTTTTTACACAATAGGGTATCTCAATTTTGTTTACTTAAAAGGCGTTTCTAAACCTAAAATATAAATGCAAAATTATGAATAAGATAACATAACTAACTAACAATCATACCGTTTCCCCGAAGATGTAGGCAGAAATGATGTATTATTACGCTGTTGAATACGGATGATCAAGGTGTTTACAGGACTTATGACCTGTCATTGGTTGGGTTAAGCGCACGCTTTATGTAATTACAACATTCCCCATTCCACCTTTGTTTTTATGATCATGCATGATACATTTTTGGAAGTTGTATATATGCTCCAAATCTATACTTATCTTCACTTGTCACTTTCAATTGGCCATCTATGTAGATTTGATTACACATGTCAATCTTTTTAAGATTAACCTATATATTCCACCCACTAACGCCATCTATGGAGAATGATTTTTAGCATTTTTAGCATTTTAGCATTCCATATTCAGTTTCCAGTTTGCGTCTTCGTCTCTATTGAGATACAATTAAATTTGAATTAACCACCCACCATGGGTGAAAATCCAGGATTCGTATACAAGAATAAGTATACATTCACAAAAATATTACGCTGTTCTTTGTAACATACTTTTATACGTCGTGTCTTTTCCGCACGTCGATTTCTTCGACTTTTCACATAGGCGACTTTTAAAATGTGATAATTGTGACATTATAAACAAAACACAGAGTATTACAATATGACCGCTGTCAATTTTTTTTGAAATCCATAGATAAGTCTTTATACGTAGAATTTTATCAATACCGTCTTGAAAGTAAACCAGGGCGTAAGTACCATAAACAATATTTGCAACATGGAGATTTATGTGGCCGTATATAGTATTGGAGTCCGTGAAGTTAATTATGTTAACTTAAGTAAGTTAGTATATTATAAACTGTAACAAAGTTCCAGCGTACATAATGAAAAATATACTTGGAGTTCAAGAAACTAGATTCACCGTTGATTTCACCGTCACATAGTTTTTAATAAAATTATCATATCCAATTGATCTGTATTACTAATATTTTTTTATCCAAATTGGAAATACATGATTTTGTTATTAAAAAATAATGTTAAACCACTTTTTACTTAATGTGGTATTAAAATAATTTATAACACTATAAAGTATTATAATATAAACCTTATGAAGCTTTAATTCACTCAAAACAAAATAATTCTTAAAAACAACAAATGCAATGCGTCTGTAGCTTGCTATGTGTCATTATTCACTGACTGACTGAACAGTAAAACAAAATGGCTGCTCCTTTGACATAGGAGTGTTGCCAACTGTGAAAAAAAGTTAAATTGTGAAAATTTGTATATGTTCAAATTAATTAATACAATACTGTATAATATAATACAAATTAAGTGTTTCATACAAAATTATTAGATATTAAAAATTGTTCTATATTTTCAGTACAATACGTACCCTCGCGAAAAGGAAGAAAGTTAGCCCTGTTGAACGGATATACTTATAGCCTAAACACCAGCACCGCAGTTGGAAAAATGTGGTGGACCTGTACAGCGAAGAAGAAAACGCATTGCAGAGCAACTATCGTCACCATACACGGAAAACTGGCACGCAAAACCGGGGAGCATAACCACCCCTCGCCCGATATACCAGCCCCAGAATTCAAAGCTTTATAAACGGCATCTGTGAACTGATTAATTCAATTGAATGGTTGATGTAAAATAGGCATTAATGAAAAAAAAAACAAAGTATGTAGTTTGTTTCTGTATGTCATATAGAACGAAACTGACAAATTTTCAAAACAACAATTTCGGGCAAAAAACAATCATGGCATCAGTGTTTTGGGACCGAAAAGGCATCATTTTAGTCGAATTTCTGCCTCAGCGGGAAATCATTAGTGCACAACAATATTGTGAGACCCTGAAAAACTCAAAAGTAGCATTCAAAACAAAAGTAGGGGAATGCTGGCGAGAGGAATGTGCTTGTTGCATGACAACACCCGTCTTCACATACCCTTAGCCACCAAGTCGCTCTTGGACTCTTTGGGTGGGACGTTTTGCACTACCCCCCGTATTTCTCTGACTTGGCGCCATTAGATTATCACCTTTTCACCTCCCTGAAGGCACACATGGGTGGAATTAAACAACTGACGGGCAGGTGCAAAAATAAGTTTAGATGTGGGGGAAGGAGCTGGCGAGAGAGTTCTTCGAGGAGGGCATTAAGAAGCTTGTGCCACGGTTCACCACATGCATTGAAAGTATTTAAGTATTATGAGTATATTTATTTTTTGACTTGGGATATGCATTTTTTTTTCATTCGTGAACATTCAAATTTAATGATCACTGAAACCCACTATTTAAATCTGATGCTCACCAATTGCCACTATTCAAATCTGATGCTCACCAATTCCCACTATTCAAATCTAATGCTCACCGATCGTCACTTATTTGTGACTCATGATCAGAAACTATAAGTGACATAAAACAACACCAAATGCACGGCTGTAAGAAGTAGATCCGCCCACAAATACTGGACTGGTCCAAAATCTATCTAGTCTCTATTTTATGGATTCGTGAACTAATTTTAAGTTTTTATCAATTAAAGCCCTTGTAATAAGAGGATTGTACATTTGTTAATATTCAAAAATATACTATTATTTATTTATATACTATGTTTTTTATTATTCATGTTTAACGTTTATTTTTCTGAATGATTTATTATATAATGCATGACGACCTTCGTGGCAGAGTGGTAAGAGTTCTGACTACCATACCGAAGGACCTGAGTTTGATTCCCGGCGACAGTGTGATTGTCACTGTCTTTGGTTTGGTGGTAGAATTCATGTGACAATAAAAGGCGATAGATTAACTACCTATCACTTGACATGAGAATCAATATAAAATATAAATTGTATCTCAATAGAGACGAAGATGCAAATTGGAACAGAATATGGTGGTCGAGGCGTTTACAGGACTTATGACCTGTCATTGGTTGGGTTAAGCGCACGCTTTATGTAATACAACATTCCCCATTCCGCCCTTCTTACGACCACCACGTCTAACAATTTTTTGGAAGATGTATATATGCTACATTGTTGGGATACACTTAACATTTTTTAGTTCAATCTATACTAGCGCCATCTACTAAGATTGGTTTTAAGCATTAAGCAGAAGATCTTTAATAACGCAATGTGGAAGGCTACCGCCATTAACATACATTGCTAGATAACGCCTGGAGATGTCTCTCAAGAGAATTTTTATGCTTTTTAACTTGGACCAGTTTTTTACAACATTTTGAATTTATACAAATACTTGTAGACGAATAATATTCGTCTACAAGTATTTGTATACATTCAAAATATAAAATATGTTTTATTTCGGAGAAATCGACGTGCGTGCATGACAGGAAAAAATGTGTGGCAGTCCATTCTTTCTGCCTACGCTTTCGAGGAGACGGCGTGATGGTTAGTTAGTTAGACTTTTTGTTATAGGTTCGCTTATTGTTTTTGTTAATTAAATATATGATTATGAATATTTTTATAATTTTATTTTTCAAGAAACTTACAAGAAAACACAAGACAAGCCATTGAACCAGTGGTCAGGCGAATTAGAAATGAAAAGGAATGCAATGATTATCAAACCTCTAGAGGGACCTTTGGAAAATAAAAGTGCCACTACCGGAAAGCAAAAGTGTCACTTTTGCCCAAGGAGGAAAAACCATTATACGACTTCAAAGTGCAACACATGTGACGTCCCAATTTGCAAAAAGCACATCCAATATGTCGTGTGCAGGAAATGTAATAACTAAGATTATTAAGTAAATTTTAGTTATTTTCAGCAATTAAGTGATTTCAAAAATACTAAACATATTGTGGATGTTGTATTCTGTTCCTTGTTTTTTGTCTACTTTTAATTTCCTCCTGTTACATATATGATTCTTGCACCAATCTGCCTCTGGTGACACCGGTGGGAAGAGCAATTAGACTGCTGAACGCGATCTCTTCGGAGATCGACGTCTTTCATATTAGTGAAAGTACGTATAGATGACAAATACTTTTGAATAGAGAGTATGTTGTCTTCCTTATGTCGAACCATCTCGCGTTTGTAATGTCTGTAGAGTTAATAAACTGATTTGATTTTATTTTATTATGTTTGAAATAATTTTATTATTTAAATCGTTCTCCAGGTGGTATGTATATACTGTATATCTTAAAAATAAAAACTAACTAACTAACTAACCATCACGCCGTCTCCCCGAAAGGGTAGGCAGAAAGAATGAACTGTCACACTTTTATTGATGCGGCACCCCATCCTTCTCTTTTCTCTTAAAAATAATGTTTAATAAAATTAAGGTAATGCGACTGCTTAAACTATGTTATATTTTATTTTCAGTAAAAAATAAAAGTTACATTTGTACGTTAATTATAAATATTTTATTAGAACTAAACGCTTTTACCATTATTGTTTTATTTATTTAGAGTTTTACATTTTGAACATGTTTGCTATTATAAGAAAATAATATACGAATAATTAAACATTTCTTTACTGATTTTGTTCTACCAGCATTTTATTTTATTTATAAAATTCTTAACCGGTTTCACTTTCATCTGAGTTTCATTAGGAAGTAAATATTAAAATAATAAACGTTTAAATGACTATTATTAAAAATCAATATACTGGCCCTTTTGTATGGAAGTGAAGCGCGGCACTTTCAGGAAAAAAATGATAAATAAATTAATGCAATAAAAATGATATCTCTTAGACGAATGTACTGAAATCAGTATATGATAAACTTTTAAATGCATATAGCAAGAAATCAATACAGAACAAATGAAAGCATTGTGAATGAAAGGTTCATTGATTTAGTTTGGACACATTGAAAGAAAGAATTATAAACAAAGTATACTTTAACGATGTGAACGAAACAGGAAATAGAGGAAGACCGAGAAAAGCGTGGCATGATAATCGGGTGGTGGTCTAGGGGATCGAACGCTTGGCCCCTGACCCAGGGGACTTGGGTTCGAGCCTGGACACGACCAAATTCCTTCTTCATAATAATGAGCTATTTTCTGCTCATATTGAAGATTGTAAAATAAATTCTAATACCATTGATTTAAATCTTTGGTGTTAGTCCTTTTTTTTTTTTTAATTGATCAAATCAATAAAATATAAAATGTCGCCCGCGTGACATGACATGTTGTATAAATGTTGAGGAATCTAGAGAAATATGTCAGGAGAGTAAAGTGTGGTGGTCCATAATTTCTGCTTACTACTTTGGGTTTGTTAGTTCATAAATGATGAATAAATGAGTTTTTTTATATTCTAGGTATTCCGTGTTTCTCACCCTGGGGCAAATTTACCTTACAAGTTCCTTCTCCTAACCCAATACATAAGTTGACCAAAATAGAAAACAAAACACCCAGACATGCCAGGGCCACTTCGAGGATAAAGAGAAAAAGTTGTCGCCAATGTTCTGTGGCGAAGAAGATTCGTAGGCAAACAACTTATCATTGCATGTCATGTCGAGGTCTACCTGGACTTTGTAATCAGGAATGTTTTGCTGCATTCCATGCTGATGTGTGGCGAATAAACTATATTCTTCAATTTACTTGATTTGACGGTAATTAATTTTCGGGTTATTTACAAAAAAAAATCAATGTAGTGAATCGCAATTTACAAAAAAAAATGCATGCTTTTTATGGTCCAATTTTGTAATGAATTGACCCAAGTTCTAAGCAGCACCGTAACTGCCACCACAGAGGTCAGAAAATGACGTCCAAGTACCAGTTCATTAAAGCAGAAATTACCCTGAGTACCCATATTTCAATACATTATGTCAGTAGAGAGAATAATTTGATATTTGACTTATTTGAAATCATATTTTATTTTTTAAGGATTAATTGTATCTCAATAGAGACGAAGATGTAAATTGTTTGGAAACAGAATATGGTAGTCGAGGCATTTACAGGACTTATGACCTGTCATTGGTTGGGTTAAGCGATCACTTTATGTTCAAGAATATTCACCATTCCGCCCTTCTTACGACACCACGACTGACAAATTTTTTGGAACTTGTATATATGTTAATATTTTTTTAATAACTTCACTGTTGGAAGGTACATTTACACTAACACCATCTATTAAGATAATTTGTAAGCATTAATGCAATGTGAAAGGCTTTTACGCAATTATCACAGAAGTTGAAGTTGTTCTTCCACTAAAATATGTCAGAAAATATGGTATTGATCATTGGGCCCAGGTTGGGGGTTCTCTGGGCTGCAAATACCCACAGTGCAAAGTGTACTTTACAATAAAATGTACCAAATGTAGGGTTTATTTATGCTTGAAAAAAAATTATTCGTAAATTTTCACAAAAATTAAAATAATTGTCTAAATTTATCTGTTTATTTATTTTAGTACTAGGCCCAATAGATCAATTTGCACCCATTTCGTAATGATATAACTCAAGTTCTGTGCACCGTAGGTACAACCACAGAGGTCAGAAGAGGATGTCCAAGTACCAGTTCATTAGAGCATGAATTGCTGGCAAAGATAAAGAAAGGAACTGCAGCTGTTCCTCCACCAAAAGACGTCAGACAAGATGGTATTGATCATTGGCCCCAGGTTGCAAGTTCTCTACGGTGCAAATATCCACGGTGCAAAGGGTACTCTACTATAAAATGCGCCAAATGTAGGGTTAATTTATGCCTGAATAAAAATAATAATTGTTTTGTAAATTTTCATAAAAATTAAAATAATTTTCTCTCTTTATCTGTTTTTTATTTTAGTAATAGTGAGCCTAGCTCATTAAACCTATTTGCATAATAGTGGGAATTTACATTGTACTGTTTTTTTTTAAATTAAAATATGTCTAAATGCGCCCTTGAGGTGATTACATCACAAAAACGGCGCTTTAAAAGTTAGCTTATTATTATTATTATGAAATTATTTCCTTGTGTATGGAAGCGAACCATGGAACTGGCAAAAGAAGGATGAAAGTAGAATAAATGCTGTAGAAATGAGATCTCTTAGACGAAAGTGTGGATACTCTGTGTATAATAGAGTGTCGAATGAAAATATAAGAAGTGAATGCGGTGCGAATGATGGTGTTACAAACAAAATAATGAAAGGATCATTAAGATGGTTTGGACACACGGAAAGAATGAATGAAGAAAGAACGGTAAAAATGTATATGTTAACGATGTAAATGGAACCAGAAATAGAGGAAGACCGAGGAAAGCGTGACACCATCAAATAAATCAAATATTAAATGTCGGCCATGTGAGGAGTCAGAGAAATCGACGCGCGTGCATGACACGATGTATGAATGTTGAGGAAGCGAGAATAATATGTCAGGAAAGAAAAGTGGGGCAGTCCATTCTTTCTGCCTACTCCTTCGGGGAGACGACGCGATGGTTAGGTTAGGTTAGTTATTATTATATGTTATTATAGGTTTTATTGTAGGTAGTTATTATAGGTATTATTATAGGTTAGTTATTATGAAATTTTTAGAAACATTTTTTCAAATGAATTTGACCTAATACAGGGCTGTAACTAAGTATTATATGATGCATGTGTTATTTCAATCAGAAATAAAAATTCAACTAAGGGTTAAATGTATCAAACTTGTGACAAAGCGAAACACGTGTATATATTTCGACGTTCTAATGACAACAGATCAAAGTTGAAGTCTAAGTTTAAAATTTGCTATTTAATCATCGCCTTTGAAGAGAATCTCTTGCGCTCCTTTCGAAAATGGCACTATACAATTATCGTATTCATCAATACAACCGTAATTTAAAATAATAATTTTAGAATAACAGACAAAGTCAACAAAAACTTTGGTCTGATTTGAAGAATGCAGTATATTTATATTTAATGTTTACTCTCTTTTAAACAAACTAAAGCAATATTTTTCTTTTTTTATATACTTTGTATACAACACTAAAATTTAAAAAAAAGTTTAAATTAAATATCAGACATTTTGACAGATGTTAAAAACTGATCATATTTGTAAACAATTTTATAACATTTTAAATATATTTATAATATCACTGAGGAAGGACCGGGTTGTCCAAAACATGTCTGATATTTAATTTAATTTTTTTAAAGTTAGTGTTGTATCCAAAGTATGTTAAAAAAATTAAACATCTACAAAACAAAGTATGGCGAACATAAAATAAACTAAAGAAATTTTGTATTTTACTTATGTCCTTCAAAATGCAAAAGAAAAGTTGTTCCAGCGCCCACCAGATGGCAGTATCGTGCACTTTGGCGTTTACCGCTATTAAAGTTCTGTCTGAAAATAACAGTGGCGTGTGCAATATTTTTTGAATTGTATTTAATTTTTTATATTTATTTTTCAGTTATATTCGTGCAGTCGCGAAAAGGGAGTTGCTTACTCAAGTGGCAGGGGCATACTTACTACAAGAAGACGGTATACGGAGAGAAAATCCGCTGGGTTTGTTCTGTCAGCAAACACTGCAACGCCTACCTGTACACGGTCGACAGAGATGTGGCTGCCAGCTTCAACACCCACTGCCACGAGATGCCAGAGAAGGGGAAGAAACATACAAGAAAGAGGGGGAAAAATAAGCATAAAGATGAAAAGGAAAGCGCCAAGAAAGAATAAAGACGTTTTTGTGACATTTTTAACCTTCCCTTGACGATGCTGTGTATCTGGCATACATAACAAACTAACTAACTAACCATCACGCCATTTCCCCGGAGGGGTAGGCAGAGAGGATGGATCGCCACAATTCTCTCCTGGCATACCTCTCGGGCTCCCTCTACATTCATACATCGTACCATGCACGCACGTCGATTATTCCAACTTCGAATGTGGCCGCCTTTTAGTAATTGATTAATTTGGTCATGCCATGTTTTCCTCGGTCGTCCTCAGCTTCTTTTTCCACTCACGCTGCTTGTGTACAACTTTTTACTTACAACTTTGTACAACTGGTATACATCATTTTTTAAATATAATAAGCAATGGGTTGAGCTTTTCGGTACTTCTAAATTTATAAATTTGCGCACGGATTGAAATAATTATAATATTACATAATAAATTCTTATAGAAAATCTGAAAGAAAAAACACCAGACGATGAAACGTATCAAACGTGACGTGTATAGAGTAAAGAGAATACCTCTATCTCTCCCACACTCTTTACGTCTCACTCTCATTATATCTATTTGTGTTCGCATGAGCGAGACATTTGTTAGTCGGGTTCTATTACTTCAAAAGTAAATGAAGCGCCACACAACTATTTACGTTGTACTCTTGCTTCGAGGACGTGCGACAGACACAATGTTCGATGTGTTTTATTGCTTCAAGTAGTTGGGTGGATTATTCGTCTGGTGTCAGTAGTTTTTTCATGAGCGTTTGCCGTCGGTTTTTCAACTAATTAAAAACATTGTCTTTTTTATTTAAATTGTTGTAAATCAAACAAATATCCTTATTTAAAAGTGTGTAAATGATGAAGTGTGTAATTGATGTTTTATAAGTTATTGAATTAATAATGGCGTTTTTATATACATAATTTTAGATTATGAATAAATGATCCAATGTTGTATTATTGATGAATGGAGCATTTATTTTCTAAATTATATAAATAATAAATAAATTAAATTAATACTGAATAGAATAATATATTATTTTATGTTAGTATATCATAACCTGTTTAGTGTATAAACTGTTTTTACTGAAAGATGAATAAAATATGCGTAGAATGTTAAGTACTGAAAAATATCACCCCAAAATCGCGTGATTTTTGTTTTAATATATTTTTCAAATTTCATCTTGCAAGGGTATTATCAAACATTCAGATTACAATAACACGGAGCATACTCTGAAGCAGTGGCGTGCATCGTTCTATGTTGAGCCCGAATATTGCGTTATTAAAAAAATAATTTTATAAATACTCTTCTCTTCTCTTTATAAGATTTCTTAAATTTTACACCACTAAATAAAACAAAAATACGATTTTTTAATACTTCTTTCGGTAAACAATAAAATTTTTATGAATAAAGCATCTTTCAGTTTAACATATAACAGAGGCAGTTTAGAAGTGTAAAAGCCGTGCCACACTGTTTTAAACAAGCTCTCCACATCAGTCACCACCGGCGGCTTAAAACTGTGTAGACACTTGTTTGAAACCAAAATTCGTTTGACCTTCAACAAACTTTGTGGACGGACGCGCATAGTATGCGTGTGGATCCACCGTTTAAACACGCATTCCACATGTGGAGAGCTTGTTTACAACAGTATGTGGACGCTACACCAACCGTGGGCTCCACAGCTCTCCACCAAGGTCACCCCTGTGGAGAGCTTGTTTCAAACAGTGTGGCACGGCCTTTAGCGAGAGATGTACACCACTTCCTTGATGTTTCCACTTTTTTGTTATTAAGCGCGTATTTATTATTTTCCTAATTAAATGTATAGGATAAGATTTTTGGGTGTTTCTTTATTTTATTTAATATGGTGATTGTTCATAAAAAAAAACAATCATATTACTATTGGAAATTTTTTGAGTCGTTTGAGTACTAGTGATTAGTTTTATTTTAATACACTAATGCTGCGTCACTCTATGATTTTTTAATTATAATATATGAATTATACTCATTTCGTGTGTTTGTGTTTCTGTAGAATATCGACATTCCTTTTAATTTTATAAATACTCGTAGGCTTACATTTCTTATAAAATATGTAGTTATGTCATTTTTATGTTGAAATATTATATTTAAAATCCGGCTTATAAAACCTATTAAAATGCATATTTTTTATTTTATAAATAAAGCATAAATATTTTTTTTACTCTGACAAAGCTCCGGTGGTAGCAAAACATGTCGGTAGAAAAAAAAAGTAAAGTAGTATTTAACAGAATATTTGTGCTTTATTGAAATAAAATACCATACAGCAATTGTGTGTGTCTCACAAAAATATATAAAGTATTATTTATTTGGTATTTACAATTGTATATTCGCATTTAAATTTTAATATAAACTCGATATAAGCGCGTTGCACAAAGGCGCAGAAGCCACAGTGTTTAAAACAGAGTAAAAGTACGATATTAGGCTGATATCACATTGGTGTATGTACGAGTATTTGTCTGATGTGTTTTTGATATGGGTAATATTTTATTATTTTACAATAACGCTCAACAATGGTCATTCCAAAATATGTACCTGATTCGAAATTTCTGCATTGTAATATGTATATTTTTCTTCAATAAAACTATTAAAAAAATATCTCGAATGCAGAATCTCCAGCAAATATGCAGTTTACGATATACTTGTATGGAAATAGTACAATCTTGTCTCATTAAAGGATTATAGTCATATAACTATCCCTCTAATGTATATTTATATTTGCGTGTATCATTTCGGTTTTGAATCAATATTTTTATTATTATAATTATAGATAAACAGTTGCAGCAACATATTTGTTTCGTAAATTGATAAATATTTTTCGTGGATTGTTCAAATTTAATAAACAGATTTGTGAAAATGATTTCTAATTAAGTATTTTTTTGTCAATAAAATGTTTTTTTCTGTACTACAATTTTTCATTTTAAGTTTTATCTTTCCTTATCAACACAAACAACAATTGTTCTCCTTTGTACATGTTTAAACCATAGATATTTGAAAAAAGAACGCAAACTGACACTTATACAGAACCCATTTAATTACGTTTTTCTTGTTAGTTAAAAAAAAAACGCTTTTGAGTTTATTTAACATCAGGAGAACGATATAAATTAACCGAAAAATTTTTTTTAACGGAAAACACGAACCAAAGTAAATAAAAGTTAGACAAATGTCGAGAAAAATAAACTCAAATGTGTTTTATTTCATAAAAAAATTCATCTGAATGAACTACAAACAAAGGGTCTGATGACATAAAACAGTGACAGAAGGTAAATTGCACAGAGTGGCGAGGGATAGAGTTGTGGAAGTCGGGATGAGAGACCTATGTCCAACACTGGACTTATCAATCAAATCAAATCAGTTTATTTTCTCAAAAGATATTACAAACAACAAGTATAATTTAAGGCATCTATTGAGAACAGGTAAAAATAAAATATATAATACCAGGAACGCATGAGAGATGGTTCGACTTTAGGAATACAAGATACTCTCTTAAGTCAAGAGTATTTGTCTTCTGAACGTATTTTCACTAATATGAAAGACCTCGATTTCCGAAGCGATAATATTCACCAGTTTGATTGCTCTCCCCACCGGCATCACCAGAGGCAGGTTGATTCTGCATGTTGGGACATAAAACAGTCTGTGCTGACGCTGTCGAAGATAACCGTCCGGAACATAAATATAGATACCCTCCAAGATGGCAGAATTATTAAAGAATCCTCTGATAAGTCTGAAGAAATGGGTAAGTGTGAACCCTCCGTATCTGTAGACTATTGGTCCCCAGCATGCCCAAGAGGAATGCAGTGGGATAAAGCCACGGATAGCTACCAAACTCCCTGATGTAGAGATATCTCAGAAATCTTTTCTGAACCCTCTCTAACGTGAGCGAGAATCTCGCCACAAACAAAAAATGAATACAAATAATATGTATTTTTATATTATCAGTTTTATTGCACGAAAATGTTAACTTGGTTATCTATTTAATAATCAACTTTTGTATGATATTCGTAAAAGCACTTGCCTCTATGAAGAGGCATACTGCATTGATCACACAAGTAACAAGTATATTTACGTAATTTATGGGCAGCACACACACGGCAAAGTTTTTGAGGATATTTCCTTTTAGCAGTGCTGGCAATCTTCTTGAGGGTGTGTTTTTTTAAGTCTGCCGACAATCTTTCCGGCGGGTCTTGGTTCGATGTAAATTTGGATCCACTTGATGATGATCCTGGCTGATTTAAAGTCTGGGAAGAGGGGGTGGAAATCCAGTGGCACGCTACTGAGTAAAAAATAAAATTATATGATTTAGTTGTTTAAACATAACTTAGCTGTTGAACAGAACACAATTGAGTAAATAAATCAATCAATCTTGTAAATTTTCATGTTTGTCCGTTTGATAGAGTGTGTGATAGTGTGTGGATACTCTGTGTATGATAGAGTGTCGAATGAAAATATAAGAAGTGAATGCGGTGCGAATGATGATGTTATGAACAAAATAATGAAAGGGTCATTAAGATAGTTTGGACACATGGAAAGAATGAGTGAAGACAGAATGGTAAAGAAGGTATATGAAAACGGCGTGAACGGAGCTAGAAATAGAGGAAGGCCGAGGAAAACGTGGCATGATCAAATCAATAAAATATTAAATGTCGGTCACGCGAGGATTCGGATAAATCGACGTCCGTGCATGACAAGATGTATGGATGTAGAGGAAGCGAGAGAAGTATGTCAGGACAGAACAGTGTGGCGTTCCATTCTATCTGCCTACCCCTCCGGGGAGACGGCGTGATGGTTAGTTAGTTAATTATGATATATTAATTTACATAACATTTTATTAATAAATTGTGGTTGTGTTTTTTTTATAGGTTTATTTTACACGACTTCGAAATTCGGAAAGCCACAACTGAATTACCAGAACTACAAGTACTCCGCGAGGAATTTTCCATATCCAGGAATGTTCTCCAAAAAGGTTCGCTGGTATTGTTCGTCGCACAACTCCAGGGGATGCAATGCGATCATACATACCATAGACCATAACATTGTATACGTAAATAGTAATCACAATCATTAGATATACTATTTTGTTCATATTCGTGATAAAATAAAATAAAGTTTTTTTTTGTGTTCATGTATGCGTTTTTATTTCAATGTTTTCGTGCATAAATTTACAATTCCGTGTTACACTAAATAACAATACTATTCAAAAGAGTATGCCATCAGTCCTGCAGTTCAATGCTTGGACTTGGACTTGGATCTTTTGGCTTACATAGTTTCAGCTCATGTGGCTATTCCTCTTACGTCTGAGGGGAATATTGTTGGAAGGTGATTTAGTGGGTTGTCAGTTTATGCGGGGGCATGATTTGTATGGCCCGGAGTGTTCCTCTGAAACGCTTCACTTTCTATTTATAAGGAAAAACTAAACTAACTAACCAACTAACCATCACGCTGTTTCCCCTGAGGGGTAGGCAGAGAGGATGACCCGCCACACCCTTCCGTACTGGCATACCTATCTAGTTTCCTCCACATTATTCATACATCGTAACATGCACGCTCATCGATTTTTTCGACTTTGAATGTGGCTGCCTTTCTGTATTTGATTAATTTGGTCATGTCATGTTTTCCTTGGTCTTCCGCGATTTCTCTTTCCACTCACACTGCTTGCATACAACATTTTAACAATTTATCTCTCGTCCATTCGTTCCGTATGTCCAAACCATCTCAGGGATCCTTTTTTTAATTTTTTTTCTTATAATGCAATCTGCCTTAGGTACATTTCTTCCTTATTTCACCGTTCGGTATTCTATCATATCGCACATTCTCTGAAAAACTGTCGTAACACAGAAAATGTTTGTTTTCAATGAAAATAATAAAAAATATTGCTGTCATCTTATTTATTTTATAATCCACGAATAGATCGATGAATTTCACATACCATAATAACAATATACGCTTATTATTCATTATCATTACAACACAGTAGTTCATGTAAGGTGAAAAAAATATTAAAATGTGTTTTTCTCAGAACTGTTTTTTTTTGTGTTGTGACGATGTGCGATATATCGTTTTCCCTCACATTATTCTCGGTGATCTCATTTCTACGGCCTTTATTCTACTTTCATCATTTTTTTCGCAGCACCAATCTTCACTTCCATACATAAGGGTTGGAACTAGAACTATTTATAAGAACTAACTAACTAACTAACTAACCATCACGCCGTCTCCCCGGAGGGGTAAGCAGAAAGAATGGAACGCCATACTGTTCTGTCCTGACATACTTCTCTCGCTTCCTCTACATTCATACATCTTGTCATGCGCGCACGTCGATTTCTCCGACTCCTCGCGTGTCCGACATTCAATATTTGATTGATTTGATCGTGCCACGTTTTCCTCGGCCTTCCTCTATTTCTAGCTCCGTTCACGCCGTTTACATATACCTTCTTTACCATTCTGTCTTCACTCATTCTTTCCATGTGTCCAAACCATCTTAATGACCCTTTCCTTATTATGTTCATAACACTTTCATTCGCACCACATTCACTTCTTATACTTGCATTTGTCACTCTATCATATACAGATTTGCCACACATTCGTCTATTTATAAGGTATTAACTAAAATGATTATTATTTCCTATAACACAATCATGCTGAATTGATGATAAGAAAACTATTTCATTATTAATAGTGCGCACTTTTGCCTTGCAATATTGACTTTTTGCGCATCGCCAAGTTGTCTTACCACTATTTTGAAAATTAACTCGATATCTGAAATTTTCAAACGTCATTATGGTGTTTCCTCTTTTCGTTGTCTCAAATGAGCAGTGAGCTAAAATAAAAAAAATAACGTTAGTTAATAATGAATTTGATTTAACTCAGATTTTGTATTTTGATATAAAAAAATATATATTAAATTGTTTCATGTGTTGAAATCTTGTGGTAATGTTTACTTGTTGTAATTTCGCGTTTCAACAATTAAAATTTACTGTATTACCGCACTAATTTTTTTTTAACGTTCCAAAATAAATCTTTGTAACATCTGTCAAAACTGATCATATTTGTAAACAATTTTATAATATTTTAAATATGTATCTTTATAATTTCACTGAGAAAGGGCCGGTTGTCCGAAACATGTCTGATATATTTTTTTTTAAGTTAGTGTTGTATATACAAAGTATATAAAAAAGGAAAAGACAAATTTTATTTTTATTTTATTATTTTATTATTGAAGGTAACAAACAGCGAATACAGTATACAAATACAAACACACAGAGACAACAAAACAAGTCCAATTACATGCCACCACAAATATTATATAACAACTGACATAAAATTAAATATATAATAAGAATAAAATAATATTTTATGAATAATTAAAGATGAAATATAATATAAAAATGTCTTCTTCTTTCCCTTTGCCATTTCCTATCATCTGGGCTCGGCCCTCCTCGTACGAAAACGCCGAACATTTATATTTTGACTCATCTCCACTGTCAGGTTCTCGCGTTGGAGCTCTTTTTCCATGTTGGCCCACCATGTTGCCATTGGGCGACCTCTTCTTCTTGGTTTTGTGGGAATGCTGAGGGCTTTTTGGACAATGTGTTCGCTGTGTCTTCGCATCACATGATCATACCACCAGAGTCGAGATTCTCTTATTTTTTCCGTTATTGCGTCGTTCCTCACGTATTCGTTTCTTACGTGGTCCAGCTTTGTGACGCCTCCGGCCCACCTCAACATTTTCATCTCGGCAGTGTGGACTCGACGTTCGTGGACTTTTTTGTTGGTACAGCACTCTGCTTCATATAGCATGGCGGGCCTCACTGCAGTCTTGTATACTCTGCCCTTAGTCCTGATTGGAATTTTTCGATCACACAGGACACCAGATAGAGACCTCCACTTGAGCCAGGCGGTGTTTGTTCTGTGTTTGACATCAGTGTCTACGTTGGCGTCCGCAGTAAGGACCGATCCGAGATACTTAAATTGAGACATCTTGTTAACTGGAGTATTGTCAATATGAATTATATTTTCATGAGCCAAATCTGTAGCGATGCCCTCATATTCACATTCTAAATATTCTGTTTTACTCCTGCTAATGCGTACTCCATTTCACTCCAAGGCATCTACCCACTCATTCAATTTAACTTGTAATTGTTCTGCTGAGTCCGCAATCAAAACTATGTCGTCTGCGTAGAGAATGTACCACGGTACAGACCTGATATTCCTGGTAAGGTAGTCCATAACCATGTTAAAAAGGAAAGGGCTCAGGGCTTGGTTCGCTGATGCCTGCGGGGATTTTCACTCTTGTAGTAATTTGGCAATACATATCTTGGAGCAGTTGAATGTAGTATTCCAGGATGCCCTGGGATATCGCAGCCTGCCACACCAGCTTGCGTGGGACACGATCAAAGGCCTTCTCCAAATCGATGAAAAGTATGTGAAGATTTTTGCGATTTGTTCTTTATTTCTCCATCACTATCCTTATAGCTTGAATGGCATCTGTGGTAGATTTACCTCCCGTAAAACCAAATTGGTTTTCTGTTAATGAGGAGAGATTTTGGAGGCGCTCATTTATAATCCTTTCCCATATCTTCAAGAGATTGCTATGTCGCCATGACTCCGGGATCTGGCCAGAGTTGAAAATATTGTTAAATAATAAAGTAAGCCAAGCGATTCCAACATCACCAGTTATTTTCCAGATCTCGGCTGGGACTGCATCCGGGCCAGCCGCTTTGTTGTTTTCCATTTTTGCTATGGCTAATTTCACCTCCTCTTTTGAGACTTCCGGAATGGGACCCACTGTTGGTAGTTCTTCTTGTTGAGGGTTGCTAGGGAATTCTTCGTTCAGAAGCGCGTTGTAGTATTCATTCCACCTAGCGTTTATAGCCCCGTTTGAGGTTAAAAAGTTTGTTCATTACAATGTCCTTTGTAGCTTGGTATCGATTTTTTTGCGTTTTTATGGATTTCGTTTTCGAATTTGGCATTTTCGCGGTCTTTGTAGAATTTTTTTATTTTTTTCAGCTTTAGCCTGAGCTACCAATCGTTTTGTTTTTCGGACTTTATAGTTCACGAGGTCTGCTTCTAGTTTAGTTGATTGTCATTGTTTAAACATTTAAAAAAAATATAATATAAAAATGTAAAAAAAAGAAAAGAAAAAGTAGAGTAACATAGTTTCATTCGCCCCGGAGGGTTGCTAGAACAATTTTTTTAAATTGCTTTCATTAGGATGGAACATTTATTATACATGTCGCATATCCGGTACACTGCCGCACTTTGAGCGTAGTTAGTCCGATAAGCAGGAAGGTGGAATATTTCGTTCGCAGTGTGTCTTGTGCGAAGCTTAGGGGTATTCAGTAATAATTTATTAAGAAGTTCGGAGTTGTCTATTTTGAAGTGAATGATTTTTTATAGCAACATCATATCGTTAATTGTTCACCTATTTTCGAGAGAGTCCAAGGAATAAAAAAAGGGCAGAATTAAAATTAGTAAACGACCTTCACATTTTGAAATTGATGTGTTTAATGAAAGTTTTTGGGACTCTTTCGATGCGTTGAATATGCGTTGCATAATTAGGTTGTAAAAAAACTTTGAGGGCTGTGATGTTCTGAAATGGTTTGCATGTACGTAATATGAATCCTAATGTTCTATAAGATTTGTCTAATATGCCATTAATGTGACTCACGAAAATGAGTTTCGAGTCTATTGTGACTGCGAGATCTCGCAAGCGATCTGAGTTAGATAATCTTGTGTTAACTAACAAAATATGTATTTAAGAATTCATTTGTAGACGTTCAATTGTCAAATTATTATTAGAATTATTTTAGATTAGTAAGAATTTAACATTTGTTGTTACACATTCGTTTTATACTCTACAATCCGCCTGCGACGAGGATATTTTCCAAGCTGCTGTCGGTCTCGAGCCCGGCCGAAGGAGGAAGGTTCATCGCAGGGCTAATCACCTGACAAGGTAAAAAAACATATATTTGTAAAAAAAAAACACCTCGATCACCATATTCTGTTTCCAATTTGCATCTTCGTCTCTATTGAGATACTATTAATCCGTATATTTATAAACACTAACAAAATCGCCTCGGAACTCGGATTCACATTCTCAAAAAAACAGATATAGAAATTAAATGAAATAGTGAGTGTTCCAAATGCGGAGGAACATTTTCATAAATAAGGAGTTGTTCGAAACGTTTACTATGTTTCAATATTTGTATTGTTTCCGTAGAATCAAAAACCTAACTTTACGATATAAGAAATGCTTCACTCTTCATTAATTCTTACTTTATAGTTTGTATTGGTGAGATAAATAAAAGAAGTTCTGTGATTGAAAAATAATATTTAATTAAAAAAAAAAACACATGAAAAAAATATTACAAATTCTAAACAATACCATATATTATATACGAATAATTGTAATGCATATAACAAAGCAATTACATTAGTGAGGTATATAAAATAAGTTTTGTGATTAAAAATAATATTTAATAATAATTAAAAAACTCTAAAAAATACATTATTTATGAATATAAGAATGCATTTAAAACAACTATTTCATTAAGTATTATATAATTTGATAAACCAAAGAAAACGCCACATTTAGATCCTTAAAAATAATTCTTTTACCTTATATTGCATTTAAATTGATAAAAACATTCTTAAACTAATTAATGAACTGTGTATGTTAATCTAGCGAAACTATATCAAGTTAAGGAATTATTAAAATTTAGAATCTCAGTTGCCAATGGAGCGATTAACATAAACAGTTCATTTTTTAAATTAAATATTGACTGAAAAACATATTCAAAAGAGAGTCCTATAAGGGTTAAATAATTAATAGGAATGAAAACGTCTGTTTTCTAAATGTTATATTATATAATATATTGTGTGAATGGCATGTTTCGCCTGTCTAAGGCATTATGAAATGTAGCGAAAAATCTGACGCGCTTCTGTTTATGTACACGAGTTAACGAAGCAGACTACGGTAATTAGGGTAATTGAAGTGGCCCAATACATTGTCATTGTAAAAATTCTATAGAACAGACGTTTTTATCAATATTTAATATGGTATTTTCCATCGTTGAAATAATAGATAAAATAAAAGCTTACAGTAATTTCAATATATAATATTTGATTTGACACGAAGTTTTGATTAGTATGCAAACAACTTAGAATACATTATAACTAACTAACTAACCATCACACCGTCTCCCCGGAGGGGTAGGCAGAAATAATGGAACGCCACACTGTTCTGTCCTGACATACTTCTCTCGCTTCCTCTACATTCATACATCTTGTCATGCAAGCACGTCGATTTCTCCGACTCCTCACGTGACTGACATTCAATATTTGATTGATTTGATCGTGCCAGGTTTTCCTCGGCCTTCCTCTATTTCTAGCTCTGTTCGCGCCGTTTACATATACCTTCTTTACCATTCTGTCTTCACTCATTATTTCCATGTGTCCAAACCATCTTGACCCTTTCATTATTTTGTTCATAACACTTTCATTCGTACCACATTCACTTCTTATACTTGCATTTGTCACTCTATAAAGATTTGCCACATATTCGTCTTGAATACATTATTAATTAAAAAATATAAAACGTATATCTAAATTTCAAACAATATTTACATTGAAAAAAAAAATCTGTAACATTTGGGTATGTGTCATAAATGAAATAATGATCTAGATTTTGAATATAAGAGACGAATAAAGTTAATTCAACAATCATGAAGATCTGGAGATACGTAAACAACTTGATCTCCTACTGTGAGTATTTTGGATTTGCAAGAACTCTTTTTCATACATCGCCAAGCTGTTTTTGCAAATGTCTTGTAGTTGATTCTGTATTCAAAGTCATTAAACCTTAATCTGGCTCTCCCGAGTCCCGTTTTACTGAATATCCATTTATCTAGAATGGTCAAAAAATACTTATGAGTACTAGAAAAAATAATAACACTATCGGATAGAATATATTGACGGAAAAATTAAAAAAAAACTACTGATTATACACGAATAATTTTAATAGCTATTGTATTAGTGAGTTATATAAAAGAAGTTTTTATTTTTTATAAGGATCAATTGTATCTCAATAGATGACGCTAGTGTAGAGTGAACTTAAAAATGTAAAGATAAGCGTGGGATTCTAGCATATATACAAGTTCCAAAAATTTGTCAGACGTGGTGGTTATAAGAAAGGCGGAATAGGGAATGTTGTTAAACATAAAGCGATCGCTCAACCCAACCAATGACAGGTCATAAGTCCTGTAAGCGCCTCGGTTACCACATTCTGTTCCTAGAAAACAATTTACATTTACGACTCTATTGAGAAACAATTAATTCTTATAAAAATACAAATAAAATTATCCGCCATGGGTAAAATCCAGTATTTGTCTACAAGAATTTGTATACATTCAAAAGAAGTTTTGTGATTGAACATAATATTTTAAAAATAATAATATTTAATAATGAATCTAACTATTTAATAGAATATTCTGAGGGACAAACTCTAAAAAAATACATTGTTTATGAATATTGGAATGCATTTTAAACAGCTATTTTAGTAAGTTAATAATAATAACATAAATCAGTGAAAACGACACATTTAGATCCTTAAAACTAAATTTTTCTGCCTTATATCTTGGTAAATGTCAGATATGTGAAACTTGTGGAGGATTGCCCCACCAGAAGATACCCTCCTGGCCTTGATGACCTTCACAGAGCCACGCCAGGAGCAGTGAAGTGGATGAAGGGTCTGGATCTTCGCCTGTGACGCGGCCCAATGGCCCAGAAAAAAAAAAAAAAAAAAATTTGCCGCCATACGCAAAGTAAGTAAAGTAAATGTGAAACTAGCCAGCGAGCCTGGCGAAACCGGTCGCTGTCTAAATAAAGACAAACGTGGAAGTAGTTAAAAAACATCGTTTTATTTAATTATTATGTGAAACTATATTATGTTAAGAAATTGTCAAAATTGAGAATCTCAATTTGTATTTTCCAATGGAGCGATTAACGTACACAGTGCATTTAAAAAAATTAAATATTGATAGAATAACATATACAAAAGAGAGAGTCCGATAAGGGTTTAAAAATTAATACGAATGAAAACATCTGTTTCCTAGATGTTATATTATATTTATATTGTGTGAATGGCATGTTTCGCCTGTCTAAGGCATTATGAAATGTAGCGAAAAATCAAACGCGCTGCTGTTTATTTACACGAGTTAATGAAGCAGAATACGGTAATTAGGGTAATTGAAGTGGCCCATTGTTATTGTAAAACTTTTATAAAACAGACGTTTTCATCAATATTTAATATGGTATTTTCCAACGTTGAAACTATAGTTAAAATAAATGCTTACATTAATTTCAAGATGGTTTGGACATATGGAAAGAATGAATGAAGAAATAATGGTAAAAAATAATATTTTAACGATGTAAATGGAACCAGAAATAGAGGAAGAACGAGGAAAACGTGGCACGATTAAATAAATCAAATATTGAATATCGGCCATGTGTCCAATAAATCAAGGTTGAGGAAGCGAGCGAAATATGTCAGGAAAGAAAAGTGTGGCAGTCCATTATTTCTGCCTACCCCTGCGGGAAGACGGCGTGATGGTTAGTTAGTTAGTTAATTTCAATTAATAATATTTGATATGATACGAAGTTTTTGAATAGTATACAAACAACGACGAATACATTATTATTTTGAAAATATAAAACGTTTATCTAAATTTCCAACAATATTTACATTGACAAAATATATTTTTCTGTAACATTTGGGTATGTTGACATAAATGAAATAATGATCTAGATTTTGCATATAAGAGACGAATAAAGTTAATTCAACAGTCATGAGGATTTGATGATACGTAAACAACTTGACTTCCGATTGTGTGTATTTTGGATTTGCAAGAACTCCTTTTCGTACATCGCCAAATTGTTTTTGCAGAATTCTTGTAGTTGATTCTGTATACAAATGTATTATACATTAATCTGGGTCTCCCGCTTGTCGTTTCACTGAATATCCATTTATCTAGAATGGTTGAAAATAACTTATAAGTACTAGAAAAAATAATAACACTATTTGATAAAAAAATAATAACACTAAATATTGAAGGACAAACTAAAAAAAACCAACTGATTATACATGAATAATTTTAATGCATATAATATAGCTATTATACAATATAAGTGAGATATATGAAAAAAGTATTGTGATTGAACATAATGTTTTAAAAATAATAATACTTAAAAATTAATCATTCTATTTTTTAGAATATACTGAGGGACAGACTCTAAAAAATACATTATTTATGAATATTGAAATGCATATAAAACAGCTACTTCATTATGTTTTATATAATAACATAAATCAGTGAAAACGACACATTTAGATCCTTAAAATTAATTTGTTACATTTAAATTGATAAAAACTTTCTTAAACTAATCTTGGTAAATGTCAGATATGCGAAACTATATCAAGTTAAGGAATTGTCAATAACAAATTGTAAAATAAAACATTAAAAATGATACATTTTTCCAGTTTTGTCGCATTTTTTTCACTTGTTGTGTGATTGTCACACTGTCTTTGGTCTGGTGTAGAATTCACGTGACAATAAAATGGCGATAGATTTGCTACCTATCACATGTCATGAGAATCACTATGATGGCTATAATGCCCTTCACATTGATTTGGCTCATGCTGTCATGATGTAAAGAGCGGTTCAACAAAATTATAATAATAATATATAAAATAACTTTTGTGATTAAAAAATAATAACAAAACTAAAATAAATACAATTGTGATAAAAAAAACAAAGTTTTTTCATTAACAGTTATAAAAAATAATATTTATTAAAACATAAAATCACACGAAAAAAATAATACCACTATTTGATAAAATATATTGAGGGACAAACTCTTAACAATACCTTATATTATAAATATACGAATAATTGTTATTATATAAGTGAGATTTATTAGTGAGCTATTATGTTAGTGAGATACTCGTATATAAAAGAAGTTTTGTAATTAGAAATAATATTTAAAAAATACTAATACTTAAAATAGAATCGTACTATTTAATAGAATATACTGAGGAACAAACTCTAAAAAATACACTATTTATAAATATTGGAATGCATTTAAAACAGCTATTTCATTAAGTATTATATAATTTCATAAAGCAGTGTAAACGACACATTTAAATCCTTAAAATTAAATTCTTCTACCTTATATTACATTTAAATTGTTAAAAACTTTCTTAAACTTATCTTGGTAACTGTCATATATGCGAAATTATATCAAGTTAAGGAATTGTCAAAATTGAGAATCTCAGATATTGATAGAATAACATATACAAAATAGAGAGTCCGATAAGGGCTAAATAATTAATACGAATGAAAACATCTGTTTCCTTGATGTTATATTATACGAGTATATCGTGTTAATGGCACGTTTCGCCTGCCTGAGGCATTATGAAATGTAGCGAAAAATCAAACGCGCTTCTGTTTATGTACACGAGTTAACGGAGCAGACTACGGTAATTAAGAGTAATTGAAGTGGCCCAATACATTGTTATTTTAAAACTTTTATAAAACAGACGTTTTCATCAATATTTAATATGGTATTTTCAAATAAAATAAAAGCTTACAATAATTTTCAATATATAATATTTGATTTGACACGAAGTTTTTGAATAGTATACAAACACCGATGAATACATTATTATTTAAAAAATATAAAACGTTTATCTAAATTTTAAACAATATTTACATTAACATAATATATTTTTCTGTAACATTTGGGTATGTTACATAAATGAAATAATGATCTAGATCTTGAATATAAAAGACGAATAAAGTTAATTCAGCAGTCATGAGGATCTGGAGATACGTAAACAACTTGATCTCCGATTGTGTGTATCTTGGATTTGCAAGAACTACTTTTCGTACATCGCCAAGTTGTTTTTGCAGAATTCATGTGGTTGATTCTGTATACAAAGTTATTGTACTTTAATCTGGGTCTCTTGCTTGCCGTTTCACTGAATATCCATTTATCTAGAATGGTCAAAAAATACTAATCAGTACTTATAAAAAACAAAAAACTATACGATTAAAACAAACTTAACTATTATATAAAATTTATACATTACGGTCATAAGGTCTCTTGCGTGATAAAAATTACTAGCCCTCGAAAATTAAAAAAGTTCAGCGAACTTTCCCGAGGTAAGAGTAGGTAAAATTCCTTAAACTCCATCCTCTCGCATCTTCCCCTCCGCATATGAGTTCATCCCCAATTAATAAGATCGCCACAATAAATACAGTAAGAATTAGAAAAGAGTCTTATCACTTGGAAGCAAATATTCCGGTAATTCTTATATTTCTCAGCGCTACATCGCGGCGTGGGAGTTGACCTCCTCCGCAACAGTTTTCCACTGGATTCTGTCCCTGGCCATCTCTGTTTATTCTCCTGATCTTTCCACTTTCTCGTAATCCTCTTCCACGCAGTCCGCCCATCTTTTTCTTGGTCTGCGTTTTGGTCTATCGCGCGGCTCCCATCTGGATATAATTTTTAGTGCTTTTCCTTTGGCATTCTTTCTATATTTTCATTTACCTATTGGTGAAGCTAGGACCCTCGTAAATTCTTTTGTAGTGTCACGTTTAGGTTATTGTAACGCAATGTACATTGGATTGCCAAATAATCAATTAAGCAGAAAATAAAGCGTATTCAATGCTGCTGCCCGATTAATTATGGGGCAACAAAAATACTGTCATATCACGCCGCTTCTGAAGGAACTTCACTGGCTTAAAATCCGAGAGCGAGCAAAATACAAATTGTGTTTGAGTGTTTAAGGCTCGACACCAGAGAGCGCCGACGTATATTTCGTACCTCTGCGTGACACCCATGCCAACGGAAAGGCAACGTTAACTCCGATCAGTAGAAACAAGTGCAAACAACACAACAATTCCAGTCAGAGCCAATAAAGCAGGTTTCTATGATCGTGCTTTCAGCGGTGCGGGTCCATTGACGTGGAATAGCCTCCATGTTAGTATTAAGTACGAGGATAGTGACGTTAAATTTAAGAAAATTCTAAAGACTGTACTGTTCGGTCAGTCATTTCCTAGTACGCCCTTGGAGTAATTGATTTTACAAAAATGAGTTTCGCTATTGGCTAGTGTTTCGCATCCGCTTCGCTTTCGCTGTAGTGTGCTACATGCGTGACAGAATAACAACACGTCTACCAGCAGTAGGTAAATACAAAAAACGCTTTTAAGCGTCTCCCGCTCTTTACCAACCGTATGAAAAATACGCGTTTAAGGGTCTCACGCAAACAACCTGTGAAAACTCGTGGGGGTGTTCTATCGAAAATGTGATTGGATAATTTATGAAATAAAATACAATTGTGGTTTGAATTATTTATTTACAACTGACAGTGCCTAGTCGAAATAATTTATGTTTTGTACAGCGTTAATTAATTAATATTTATATTATAATACATTTCCAATATACAGTAAAACATTTTTTTTACATAAAATTAATATGTTAATCAGTAAGATTTTTCATACACAATGACCGAAAGAACTCATCATCATCCATCATCTTACATTATGCCATTGCAAACACTTTTTGGTATATATTATTTATGTATTTTCGGCAAAACTTTTAAGATCATTTGTATGCTAAATCACAATATATTTTTATAGATAGAATACTATACTTATTAATTTATTTAATATTTGTATTATATCACAAAAGTTGTATTACTTATTGGTTTTGGGAATTTTTAATCTTTTTTTCGTGGGCGTGCAAGTGTGAACAATTGACGTCTCGTTAAGAACTATGTCTTTATATGTCCTAATCCGGCCCTTGCAGAACTTCCTCTGAGCGCAGCGCCAGTAGAACTTGCTGCCGTGCTTCTTGTCCAAGCAGTATCTGTACCCGTTATGGTATATCATATCGTTGCCCTTGATGCTTTGGAAGAAGTAAAACTTTTCTACAACAAACAGAAAACAGGGTTGGTGATTGTTCATTCTATTAACACTCGATACACGGTGATGGCTACGGAGTTAACAGAATAACATCACACACGCGCGTGTTCATTACTGCCAGGACTGTCGCGCGGGCAAGACTACCGTCTATGTATACAACCGTAGCGTATGTATATTTCTTGCAGTAAAGCTAATTACAATAATAAACACTAAGGAAATTGAAGTTAGCTTTGTTTATAATCCACAAAATATTAAAAAAACACGACATGTTTCGGAGGATACCTCGGAGGAAATTTAAAAATTGACCTGGGCTAATTGTTATAAGTAGTAATAATTATTTTTATCGGCAGGAACTAATAAATAATATTAAATAAGAACAATACATAATGATAATATAAAAAAATAAAATCGTAATTTAGAAAAAACATTAATTTAAAAAAGACATAATTTGACATTAATTTGCATACGATTAAGAATGGGAGCTTGGGAGACTAAAAGAAGACAAAGTATTTAAAGAGAAGGAGTAAAAGGAGGAATCTGATTATTAATTATGTTTTCACCCAATTTCACCGACTTGAGGTTTTCTAAAGTTTCAAATTTGTTTTAAACTTTAGAAATATGTACCTAAAATTCGGTAGATGGTATTCCTTCCGCGAGTAGGAAGCGGATCACGACACGTGACTCGCACTAGGCGGGATTTCTTACCGACATCTTTCCCGCAACTGGACACTACAACGTGAGTTTACGTACTACGTGTTTCTGGGATGCTCGCTCTATCGGGAGACCCCCCCCCCCCCTACCACTCTCAATGGGAGAGCAGGACAAACGAAATTGACTTCGGGATGGAATTTTACAGAATTATACTACCCTCTAAGAGCCGTTCATCGTCAAAGTAAGAAAGCACAATACCCAGCCAATTTCTAGAATCTAACCTACAAAGTTTCCACCATTGCTTCTGAATATGCCTCGTATTCTTCTTCATCTTCTTCCTTTTTGTAGACCTATGTGGTCTGTTCTCCAGAGTGTTGCTCCTCCTGTGAGGTAGATTCCCAGCTGTCCTTCCATCTTTTAGGAGGTCTTTCACGAGGACGAGTCCCATGAAGTTGATTATACAATGCAATATAGGGGAGTCTGGTGGTGTCCATTCTTTGAATATGACCGTACCAGTGCCTATTTCGCTGTCTGCTCCATCTTATAATATCCTCAACCTCACATATATGTCTTATTCTGGTGTTCCTCACGCGATCCCTCAGTGTCTTTCCTGTTATCGTCCTCAGTATTTTCATTTCGGAAGTCCTCAAAACTTGTTTGGTCCTTACTGTGTCTGCCCTTGCTTCGACGCCATATGTTATTATTGGTCTTACGCATGCTTTATAAATTCTCATCTTACTCTTAATGGCCATGTCTTTGTTTTTCCATATTGTGGATTTTAGAGCCCCAGAGATTGCAGCTGCCTTGTTTACTCGATTACCTCGTATTATTATTTGGAAAACGGTGATGGTTATGTAGTAAGTCAGTTAGTTAGTTGGCTTATAATTTTTTAAACAAGTAGTGTGATTTCTATTGACGAAAATGACAGTATCTTCATATATGCGAATTCTCGCCGAGCAGTAATTGGATTTTGAGCACACCCATGAAGACATTCCCCTGTGATTAGCTTTATTTGTTCGGCGGTAAGTGAAGTTCCCCACAACAAGCAGCTGCTTGCCTTTTTGCGATACCGTGAATCTTGGATCTGAAATTTCAATAACAAACAGGTCATTAGATATATACTTTCTGTTTGCCTTGTATACTTACCATATAAATCGATGTTAAGTTCAGATGTCTCCTGTCATTTCTTTAACATTCGCTTTTGACCTTCTTATCCCTAGTTTTCTCTCCACTGCTGGATGTAGGCCTCTTCAAATATCTTCTTCTATCCTGCGTGACTCTTATCCACCTTCTTCCTCCGACTGTAATTATGCCCATCTTTTTTTGGTCTTATGCCTCTTTTTCCTTCCCATGGTCTGTACATCATCTCTGGGTATCCATATATCCGTTCACTGTCTGGCAACATGTCCTGTCCACTTTAGTTCAGCAACGCGGTCCACCACATCAACAGGCTTTGCCCGGCGTCAGATTTCGGTATTCGGTATTTTGTGCCCCAGACTCACGCCAAGCATTTGTCTTTCATGCCAACATGCCATTCACTTGTGCCAACATTCACGTAACGGTTCTTATTTCATCCTTTATCCAGTTAAAATGTGTTTAAAAAAACTAACTAACTAACCATCACGCCGTCTCTCCGAAGGGGTAGGTACTCGTAGAAATAATGGACTGCCACACTTTTCTTTCCTGACATCAACATTCATACGCACGTCGTGTTATGCACGCTCGTCGATTTCTCCGACTCTGATGTGGTCGACATTAGCCGAAAATATTTGATTTATTTGATATTGCCACGTTTCTCTTGGTCTTGGTCTATTTCTATATAAATTTAAATAAAACAAACTAGCTGAAAGCTTTTAAAATGTGGCTGCATCGCAAAATTTTGCCCATTCCCTGGACCGATATGGTCAGATAGAGAATTGTTGACCAACATCAAAGCCCGTACGGTGTCGTATTTGGGTCATGTGCTTAGGGGAGAAAAATATGAATTGGTGCACCTAATCATTGAGAACAAAATAGAGGGTCTACGAGATGTTGGCAGCAGGCGAATCTCTTGGCTCCGCAACATAAGCGACTTGACTGGCTTAAAAAACGTTGAGGAACTGTTTCGAGCTGCCAGGAACAGAAGATATCTACTCTCTAGTAATAGTCAACATTGGAGGGACCTGACATGATACCGGTAGAAGAAGATATGCAAAAGTTACACTGTTATTTATTGTAATAAGCTATAAAAATGGTTTTTATGCGAATAAAATGACAAATAATACAAAATAAGTGCAATAAATGTACAACACACTCAACGTATGTACACACGTCTTGCCCGTGAAACGGTCATGGACAGGAATGAACTAGCGTGATACTGGACACTCGGTATACCACACCGTACAGGTAGTGTTAATAATTATAGTTAACACTCGCTTTACGGTGGTAAATTCATCGTACTCGTATGTACACACGTCTTGCATATGAAACGGTCATGACAGTAATGAACTAGCGTGATACTGGACACACGGTATACCACACCGTACAGGTAGTGTTTGTTTTTTTCCTTTGCGTCACTCAGCTTACAAAATGGAAAACTTGAAATATCGCGTTATTTACGAGTACGAGTTCCACCGTGGCACCAGTGCTGCAGAAACGGCTCGAAGGATTAATGATGTGTATGGCGACGGTGCGGCAAAAGAAAACACAGTGCGTTTTTGGTTTCAACGTTTTCGTTCTGGAAATTTCGACCTGCAGAACAAGCCCCGTGAACGGACGGAGACCAAAGTTGATAATGAAGAATTGAAGGCTATTGTGGAAGCGGATCCATCGCAAACCACGTCCGAGTTAGCTGCAGGCTGCGGTGTTAGTGATAAAACTGTTTTAATCCACTTGAAGCAAATTGGGAAGGTGAAAAAGCTTGAAAGGTGGGTACCTCACGAATTGAGTGAAGCAAATCAACAAACGCGCGTTGACTGCTGCGTTGCATTACTCAACCGGCACAATAATGAAGGGATTTTGAATCGAATCATTACCTGTGATGAAAAGTGGATCCTGTATGATAATCGGAAGCGCTCATCGCAATGGTTGAACCCTGCCGAATCAGCCAAACCATGCCCCAAGCGAAAATTGACTCCAAAAAAGTTACTTGTGAGCGTTTTGTGGACTAGTGCTGGTGTCGTTCACTACAGCTTTCTTAAATCTGGCCAGACGATTACGGCAGATGTCTATTGTCAGCAACTGCAAACCATGATGGAAAAGCTAGCTGCTAAACAACCGAGGCTGGTTAATCGCTCTAGGCCACTGCTGCTTCATGATAACGCTAGACCACACACTGCACAACAGACGGCTACCAAATTAGAAGAGCTTTAATTGGAATGTCTAAGACATCCACCGTACTCTACGGACCTTGCCCCAACAGATTACTATTTTTTTCGAAATTTGGATAACTTCTTGCAAGGGATAAAATTCAACTCCGATGGGGCAGTCCAAACCGACTTCAAAGATTTTATTGATTCCCGTCCGATTGGTTTTTTTAGTAAAAGGATCGATGAACTACCTATGAGATGGCAAAAGTGCATAGATATCAATGGTACATACTTTGATTAAATAAATATATTGTATTTAAAAAATCAACTTTATGTTCCTCCCATAAAAAACGCCAATTTCATATGTAAGGACCTAATATGAACTGCTTATGTTCTTCATCTGCGGTAGTCAAACCATGCAAGTATTTTATTATATTACCAGCTCTTTCAGCTGTGTCATTAACTGATTTTAAGCTAGTAACCTTCTTTTTAGCTTCCACAAACACCGCGTTATCTTTCTATGATGATACAATTTCTTGAAAGAAACTACTATCAAGTTTCAGTCGTGAAAATAAATCTTTACTCTTGAGAGAAACAAAATCGCTCAAAGATTTCTATAAAACAAGATAACAAATACTTGTAGTACCTATAAATAAAACAAATAAATGCTAATTTAAATACCAGATTAAACACTACTTACGTACCATATAGAGGGACAGACATCTGTTCCTTCGATGGAACATATATCTTTCCCGAATCACCAAAACATTCTTTTTGTAAGTTTTCTACAATGTTTCCTTTGGTCTGCTCATCAACGTTGTCATCGAAAATTAAAAAGATGGCTATTTTCTCTGACAAGTACCACAAATGTTGATTGAACTTGTATAAAACCGCATTGGAAATTGTCAACTTCTTCGCAATCTTTTAAGGTTTTTAAAAAACAAAAATCTTGATTCGGAGCTTTTATCGCCAAACTACATTCAATCCAAGGCTTCACATAAGCTGCCACAATAAATAAACAAACATCTCGTAAAGCTTGTTTGTCCTTAGCGCACATTTTAAACTAGGACTGCAGCAAACGTATTTTTAAGAACTCTTGCCATCCATCGTGCTTGATGCATTGGGCCCGCAGGTATGATTTTTATTTTATTTTCATTGCCTCCACCCAGAAAAACAATAGCAAGCTCAATGATATCGCTATAATCATCTCGTACAATCGATTTTGTGATTCAAACGCACTTTTGAGCATCAGTTCATATATATGATGGCGGCAAGCAAAGAGTAACAAATCTCTTTCTAGTTTTTGCACACAAGCTCCGTTCAAGCATCATGTATAAGATGCTGTCGTATCACAGCACATTTAAGAGCATTGGCTTGTGCGATATCGAATAAATTATCTAAGTCAAGTTGAAAGATCTCTTCGCGGCGCCTATACGAGTATAAGTCCTGAATCTTCTTGCTATTTTTTGCAGTTCTCGCCAGACCTGATAAAGATCTACCAACTTCTAAACATAATTTAGAACAGCTCTGGTAGGTATTCTAGCCTTTTTTCAGAATATATTGCACTCCAGAATGACAAGATTTGGGCTTTCATTAACAGTCAAATTAACTTCACGTATGTTGAAAAATAGAACTGCGAGAACTTGACGATTAGATAGTAGTTTACCCCTGTTATTTGGTGATTTACTTCACCAACCAATAAAACACTGTTTCAATTGCTTCTTAGTTTCATTGACATCTTCGAAATATAAAACAATCCGTGCTACTACCCGACAAGCTAGACGAAATGATAATAACAACGACAGCGCGCCGCTCCTGTGACGCAGTTTGTATGGGACATCTTTGCGCGCAAGTCGGCACGGGTTACACTGTTCCGAATAAGGAAAAAAATTGTTTTCGGATGTTTTAGGCCCAAATGAATAAAACAATAGCCTATACATTTTAAAATTTAAACTTTGAAAAATAAGGGACACCCTAATATACATATATAAGAAAAAAAATTCTAAAGCAACAAACATTTTTTATTTATTAACTCAATTATATACATTCATGATTTCAGGTTCAGATTACTTACTAAAATTATGTTTAATGTTATGAAAAATACATTTAAAAAAAATCAAATTCTGACATGTTTTCCCTCCACGATAATGTAGCGTGGTGGGGCGTGACTGTGCGAATTTTTAGTCCGAACAACATTATCATTTTGTATATAAGCAACAGCGGGGCACTTGCTTCCACTGTAAGAGGAACATCGCCAACATTCCTTACCATTCAATAGCAGACCGTACCTTGAAAATGTGTAGGAATCTAGCATCAGGAGAGTTTTGCCGGGTTTCGTGGTTATGTATTGAGCTAAAATGTAATTTAATTGTACATTAGTAAGGTAAAAGATTACTAAAGAATACGTACTACTGTACGGATGTGAGATTTGGAAATCTACCGCGGACATTATTGGAAATTTCCAGGTGTTTATAAATAGGTGCCTTCGCTAAATATTCAAGACCTATTGGCCCCAAACAGTGTCAAATGTCGTTCTCTGGACCACGGCCGGCGAAAAGCCAATTAGAGAACAAGTCGCTAGACGCAAATGGCAGTGGATCGGTCACACTCTGAGACGAAACCCAGCCTGCATCGCTCAGGGCGCACTAGACTGGTCACCTATGGGGAAAAGAAGAAGTGAAGCAGACCTAGAGACCACTGGAGAAGAGCCCTGCAGGACGAGGTTAAAGCAGCAGGCCTCACTTGGGATGATATTAGGCATCAGGGATGCGATATAGTCGGGTGGAGAAGATTCCTTGAGGCCCCAAGCACCACGGAGGTGTGACAGGACAAAAATAAGAAGAAGGTCAAAGATTTAAGTAGTCTGGACGAAATCAAGAAAAGTTGACTTGACTCGTCTCTTATCAACTCTCTCGACGGGGATTTTATTATAGCATTTGAGATAACGAATCGAATAGATACAAGGCTACATCGGTGACATTACGGTGCTGTTACGGTGACTGTCCAGTGTGATTAGACCTTTAGGCTACGGCCACACCGTAGTGTTTCAGTTGGGGTCTCGCTGGTTGTCTGTCCAAAAATGACAGAGACTGATTAGACATCGCTCTCAAATTACCTCATTTTGAATTAATCTGTCAACCTATGGATTAAGCTTTTAAATTAAAGTAAAGTAAAAAATGTATAAACTTTATTTCACATTAAGTAAAATTTGCTAACGTTTGCATTTAAATTAATTAATTCTGTGCAACGAATTAGCAATTTTTACGCAATGCAAAATAAAGAAATATTTGATTTGAAAGTAAATGTAAGTTAACAAAGTTTTTACCATTAACTTTGTATTCACAAATCATTAGTTTGATTTACTTTAATAGATTAATTCATAAATTAAAGAAAATATAAATGCTTAATAAATAGCGTGACATTTTTAAATAAAGTAATTTGACAACGCTATTAAATGAACAAACTGACTATAAAAGCCGTGCCACACTGTTTTAAACAAGCTCTCCACATCGGTCTCCACCGGCGGTTTAAAACTGTGTGGACGCATGTTTGAAACCAAAATTTGTGGACGGACGCGCATAGAATGCGTGTGGATCCACAGTTGTAAACACGCATTCTACCAGTCAAGGTCAGTTGCATAGCGGGCATAGCGGCATCGGTGGAGTGCGGATGTATGAACGAAAATGGTGTCTATGCGAGAAAAAGAAGTGATCAGTGAATTTATTGAACTGTATAGGGACATGCCCTGTCTTTGGGACCTAGTCGACAACACACTGAGGTGGGAGCCTTGTTTTAAATAGTGGGACGCCACACCAACCGTGGGCTCCACAGCTCTCCACCAAGGTCACCCCTGTGGAAAGCTTGTTTCAAACAGTGTGGCACGGCCTTTAATGAAAATATAACGTACTACATACTTTTTTAATAACAGACCTCGCTATGATATAAGCATACAATTAAATGGTCACCTATTACATAAACAAAACTCTACGAAATATCTGGGATTAATAATCGATGACAAACAAAATTGGAACATGCACATAGAAAACATTATTAACAAAGTAACTCCAGTAATAGGTATTTTCTATAGATTCCAAAAACTAATAAAAACAAACACTCTGCTTTCTATCTATTATGCATTCGTGCACTCACACCTTTCATACCTGTCCTGTATCTGGAGTTTTACAACAACAAAAATATATCAACCAACTACAGGTACTACAGAACAGGGCAATAAAAAACATACTTAAACTCCCAGTTGACACCCCCACTAAAGATATCTACAAAAAGACAAAAATCCTCCCAATAAAAATACTGCCGCTATACAAAATAACCTTACAATCAAGCAATTAATTAAAAATCATTACATTTTAATACATCCTTTAATCTCAACAATAGCATACATGACCATAATACTAGACAAGCAAACAACCTGTATATCCCCAAAGTATTCACCACTAAATACGGAGTAAAATCTCGTAAATTCATAGCTTTTTCTGCACTTCCGGAACACCTTAAAGATGAAACAAACAAAAACAAAAAAAACACTTAAATTATATTACCTTAATCAGATTTCAGAAAAGAATTATTTTAACTTAATATGATAACATTTTAAACTGTTTACTTTTTACCGCAATTTACTTAAAATGACATTTAATTCATATTCTATATTTTTTTCTGTACAAATTATTTCGTGATTTTTCAAAACTCTCCCTGCTTTTCTGTTTCAAACCAAGAATTTATATATGTGTTCATTTCTCTCTCCAATTACTATCTTTGTAGCAAATATTATAGAGGTATATCTTAGTAATTTATATTTAACTTTTTAAAACTTTAATTTGAATGTATTTTTTTCTTGCCGTAATCTGTTATTTGCTCGATTGTTTAGTTTAGTTATTATTAAGTAAGTTTATGTATATTTTTTCACAATCTACAATAAGTATATATACTAGTTATATTAATGTTTAAAATAACTCATGTCAAAAATAGTGTTAAAAAAACTCATGCCATAAATAGTGGGGTATCAATAATAAGAGTCCTCTCACGATACTCCCATATTAAATCGAATAAAAAAATAAAAAAATAAAAAAATAATTCTGTCTTATTCGGACGGACAGCAAGCGAGTCACCAACCGAAAGACTTTGGTGTGGTCGTACCCTCACTGGTCACTCAGTATACATCACTGTGTGTGAGAGTTAACAAGATCATCAACTTTCACAAAAGATCATGTCAAAGCAAATAAAATAATCACGTTTGCATTTTCGTCAACAAAGGAAAGTTAATCTAGAGAACAAGATTTTAAATTATCGTTTAATATAATAATAAATTAGATAATTTATAGAGCGCCATTTTTACGAATTACTCATCTCAAGGGCGCTGTAGAAGATGCTCCGTTTTATCAACTAGATAATAATAATAATAATGATAACAAAAATAATGAAGTCGATCAGCCCTTCCTGTCAGGAAATGATAATTTGAAAAGGTGCGTTTTGAGTCTCGATCTAAACTCTGATTGATTCTCAATGCACTTGAGGTCTGCTGGAAGACTGTTCCAGGCTGAAGGGCCGGCTACCGCGAAGGCTCGGTCACCAAAGTTTGTGCTTGGACAGCGTTTTGGCATAGTCAATCTACCGATCGCAGAAGACTTAGCTGATCGCAATGTAGACTGTTTAGCATTCAGGCTCTCGTTGATGCAGAGTTCAGATATATAAGCTGGTGCCATTCCATGCAACGCTTTATAGACCGTCCAGCAGAGCTTGTATTGTATCCTTTCTGGACATTTCAGCCAGTGGAGCTCCTTAAGATGCTGTGTTATGTGACAACTCTTTGGCACACCCCTTATCAGTCTTGCTGCTGCATTGAATGCAGACTGGAGTTTATTCGTTTGCTGTTTGGGGATGTTGGCGTAGACACCATTGCAGTAATCTAGTCGGGACAACGAAGGAATTGATTAATGTTTTAAAACTGTCAATGGGAATATTTCTTTTTATGGATCTTAATTGCCTTAGATGAAAGAATCAATAGCTGACTGTTTTATTGATTTGAGTTTTCAATGAATGATCAGTCTCTAGATGGACGCCAAGAAGTTTTATTGCTTTTTTAGGAGAGATATCTGTGTCGGATGTAGATACTGGGGGGCGATCAATTAAGTTTTGGCGCTTTGTTACTTAAGATAACGCCGTTTTCTGATGAGAAGTGTAATTTGCACGATTTTAGAGAATATAACGATGATCGTCCGATCCAAGGGACTCTTGTTCGAAAAAGTTTTTACCTTCAAAAATAATTTATATTTTCACACTCCACAATTGGTGAAGCGAATTTCTTTGGCATTGCCGCCTTACATTGTTGATTCATAATATAAAAACTATGGGTATATATAAAAAAATATAGGTATATACGTGTATTTAAAAAATAAGAGTGTTAAACAGAATTAAAAATTTATTTGGAATAATACATTTTTACAATTTTTACGTTCTTCTTCTTCTTCATCAGCCTTCATCGGTCCACTGCTGGACATAGACCTCTTCCTTTCCTTTCTACTCGTCTCTATTTTCTGTCAACTGCCCCCCCCCCCCCCACGGCAGCAATGTCGTCTGCCCACCTTTTTTGCGGCCTGCCGACCCTTCTGCTATTTTCCCATGGTCTCCACCTTATTATTTTCTGGGTTCATCTATCCTCACTTTGTCTTGCCACATGACCCGCCCATTGCCACTTCAGTCTCGCTAGTCGTTCCATGATGTCCGTTATTTTTGTTGGGCGTCTAATCTCCTCATTTCTGATTTTATCTCGGAGACTGACGCCGAGCATATGTCTTTCTATGGAACGCTGCGTGACTCTTAATCTCTCTACATTTCTCTTGGTGGGGGTCATAGTCTCCATCCCAAAAGTCATAACCGGCAGTATACATGAATCATAGACTTTTCTCTTTAGACATGTGTCTAAAGAGAAAAATCTAATTTTTACATTACATCATAGTAATGCAATATATTTAACCGCAGTATATCGTTTGATCTACTTTACATACTATAATTGAAATTAAAATGTTAATATCTGATGTGTTTTCCCTCCACGATAGCGTAGCGTGGAGGGGCATGGCTATGCGAATATTTGGTGCGAATAACATTATTGTGTTGTGTATGAACAACAGCGGGGCATTTTCTTCTACGGTAAGAGGAACACCGCCAACTTTCCGTCTCGTTCACTAGCAGTTTGTTCCTTGAAAATGTGTAGGAATCTAGCATCAGGAGAGTTTTGCCGGGTGTCGGGGTTATGTACTGAGCTAAAATGTAATTTATTTGTAAGTTAGTGCGGTCAAAGATTTGAGTAATCACTCTGGATGGAAACACGAAAATTTGACTTGTGCGAAGAGCTGGAAATATAATCGCTTCAATTTAATGTTATTCAATGGTCATATCATTTGCATGACTTCAAACAGCTTAATTCTTACTAACAGTTTATCTTCACAACTTCACGCCAATCTTGCTAAATGAATCGACCATTACTTCCACTTCATCAGCACGATGATAATCTAACTACAACCACATGCTTGATTGGAAGCCCCCAGATATTTATAAATCGGTTTCATGTGAAAGCTCAGTCAGTGAACAAGTTGCTAAACGCAAATGAAATAATCACACAGGATAAGTAGGAGCCCAACCTTTATCGGTCTAGGGCTTACTAGAGAGGTCTGGTTCAGACGAAGGTTGACCTAGAACCATCGGGAGAAGAACTTTGCAGGACGGGCTAAAGGTAGCAGGTTCCAATCCACCAACAAACATCAGACGGAGGTTGACCTGGAACCATCGGAAGAAGAACTTTGCAGGACGGGCTAAAGGTGACAGGTTCTAATCTACCAACAAACATTCTAGTCTAAGAGCTACGGAAATACGATTGCAATTTATAGAGCAACGAAATGGTTCTAGTTAGTTAATAATACTATCATTATTAATTGATCCGGGCACCTGGCAGCTGTTCAGCAGTGCGGGTGAGAGTGGTTGGGCAACAAAGAGGTTGTAAAAGCAATTGAAGGTGTGCAATTCATAGAGCTTTGGATTTGGTGTAGTATTATAGCTAATTATGTATTTAATTCGAATATAACATTGCCAGGCGTTTTGGTTGGGCAAAAGTAATGCCAGGTGACGTCCACCGCTGAACAGCTGCCATGTGCCCGGATTATTATGCATTGTTATTATTATTTATTATGCAAACATCGATTTAGTAAAGGAAGTTATTGATTTATAAAGTTGTTACATCAAATAGTTGGGATCGGATAGTGGGTTCAGAATATGAAATGCAAATGAAGACGATTTTGGAGTTTAATTTGCGTAAACAAATAATATTGTATTTTGTACAAAAATTAAAAAAACGCTGATGGTTTTTATTCATATTTTTAGTAGGGTTTATGTCAAGTCATATTTTGAATCCATCACAAGACTATGAAGAAAATGAAAGTAAAAAAAAGGTGGAAAAAACATGGTTTTAATTAATAAAAAAATTGTTAATAAAAACATACTAAAATAAAAATACTAATGGTGGATAGCAGTAGCGGTACTCCCATAGAACCCCAGAAGCTCGGCTTACGAAAGAAATTTTGAATCAAAACCTCTTCTGGCTTACAGAGGTATAGCTCTTGTGGCTATTCCTCTTACGTCTGATGGGAACATTGTTGCAAGGTGATTTGGTGGGTTGTTGGTTTATGCGGGGGCATGATTACTTAGATTTGCGGGTGTTGATTTAAAATTTCTTACGCAAGCCGGACTTCTGGACTTCTATGCGAGTATCGCCACTGGTGAATAGGTTTCCTTGTATATAAATTAATTCAGGATTCAAAAAATAAAATTCATTATTGTTTATGTAGCTTAATTTTATTTAAAAAAAATTATAGCTTTATAAAATCGTAATAAAGATTATTCATTATCACAATCGGATAATAGACGAACCTATTGCTGCACTTTCCATCTCACATTCAATTTCTGCTCCGCTTTCCACATAGTACATACTGAGTTGTACATGCAGGGAATGTGGCAATGTGTTATTTCGAAATTGTGTACAAAAATGTTTAAAGGGAGTCCAGTGTACATACGATCTTCGTAGAATTAATATAATAGCTACACCCTTTACATCTATTTGGCTCGCGCTGTAATGATCTAAAGACTATTCAACAAAATAATATTATAGTACAGGTGTGACTCTAGAAAGAGTTTTATTTTGTCCCATTTTAATTCAATTCCAAATTTTAACATTTTTTTTAATGTATACAGATACTATTTTTCTACAAGTATTTGTATACATTAAAAAAACAAAATGTTGTATAAAAACTGGTCAAAGTTAAAAGCATATAAAAATTGGAGAGTTTTCTCCAGGCGTTGTCTAGTAATGTGTGATAATTGGGTTGATAGCCTTTCATATTACATTAATGAAGATTTTCTGCTTAATGCTTACATCTAATCTCAATAGATGGCACTAGTGTAGATTGAACTAAAATATTTGAAATGTTTCTCAACATGTAGCATATATACAGCTTTCAAAAATAATTGTCATACGTGTTTTTCGTAAGAAGGGCGGAATGGGGAATGTTTTATTACATAAAGCGATCGTTTGACCCAACCAATGACAGGTCATAAGTCCTGTAAATTTAATTCCCAAATTTTAATTAAATCTCACAATTAAAATAGAATCTCGGGATATAATAATTGAAATGAATTGATTTTAAATTGGCGTTTTTTAAATTTTCCATCAATATGGTAGAGATTGGGAGGAGGATGAGTGTGTGCATATCTAAGAGAAATCAGAATGTTTTCTTTGATAACGATGGAAGCTTTGCAGCGTAGGGCTCCATATGAAGAACAGTGCCAGCGCGTGCCTATTCCGCAACGCCGTCCTTTGTTGTAAGTGTAATTCTGATACATCACAAGGGTGGAGTTATTTTCAAGAGTAATGAATTTCACTGAAAACAAATTAAACAATTTATTAACTCACTTTTTGCAGGTTACTTATATTACTGCACATAAACATTACTGCACAAACAGGTCTTTAGAACCCAATTACTGTATACATTTTACATTTACAAAAATAACACAGACATGCATGTTAAAATAAAACACATATACAGTAGAGTCTCGGTTATCCGACCTTCGGTTATCCGACATTCCGAGTTATCCGGCCTACCGGGGCAATGCCTCTTTCCTTTACCCGACTGCACGCATTATATTCGCGCGCCAGGCGACAGTCCTCAGTGCTTACGTAGCTCTTTCGCTAAAAAGACCATCACGGACTTTTTTACCCAAGCTTAAGTTTAGTTTCGTATTTCACTGCATTGTATGTGAGATGTACCTACTGTAAAACATGTTTTATTACTTTGCCGTAAGTGAATTTTGATGTTTTAGTTCGTTACATTCAGTTATGTTACATGTAAATATTTGAAAAGTTTTCGATGTGCAAATAAAATTAACACATTTTCAATGTCGTTTTTATCATTTCCGTGTTATCCAACCTTTTCGCTTACCCGACCTTGCCACGGCCGGTTTAGGTCGGATAATCGAGACTCTACTGTATCAGCAATTGTAGTATGTACCTATATGATCCTTAAAGGACGCATAGGTCATTTGGAGAATGTCCACATCGACTGACACCTCATTCAAGAGCACCATACCCCGGGTCATTGTATGCTGCGCCATGACATTTGTTCTGCTATGCGGTGTGCACAACAGATCGTGTCTTCTAGCGCGAGCATACCTGTCCGGTGCATTGAGGCCATAACACTCTAAGAGGTATGGGCTATCAATGAGGTTACGGAGTATTTTAAATCCTAAGATCATCAATGTACATTTTTTCTTGATTCAAGACTGCGGTACTCTGTATTAATATATAGAAAATGATTAACGTGTTTTATGCTTTGCATAAATGGATATGAATTGGTATACAAATCAGTCCACACAAAATATATTAAAAAACCGTGTGAATATTTATCTCAATAGTTTTTAAAGATATTATTATTGAAATCTATTTTTATTTATTAATTACCAAGTACATGGTTATAATACCTCCCAAATGGAGTAACCCGTTCTAGGGAGGCAGTTAAATTTATATTGTTGACTGGTGATAATGTAATGGTATATTAAAACATTTTGAAATAAATAAAATGAATGGAATAAACATTTCATTGTTTCATAATCATTTTTTACAGATATTTTGTTTAATAACAGTTAATTGCTTTAATTTGTTAGTCAATGAAGCATTTCATAATTGAGAATTTATGCCAACCATCTTTTTAGTAAAATAACTAAATAAATATAATAGCAAAAATAATCAGTGGTATTTAAAAAACAAGGTAAGCATCTTTAGTGATCATATTTTATAAAAAAAAATACAATTTGACATTTTGAGTAATTTATTGTGGATACCTAATACATTTGGAAGAAATAAAATATCACTGGAGTTATTACGGTGACGATACACATCCTTCTTCACCAAGCTCCATTCAGTTGTGTCATGAACAAACTCATCCGCAGCCAGCTTCTCGTCAGAGGAACTATCATTTTTCGTGTAGGGCTCGGCAAAAATAAACATTTCCATTGCTTCATTACCATGTGGCATAGATTTTTTTTTGTTTTGGTCTCATGCTTGATATAAATGGATCTGAGCTAAGCAATCATCTATTAATGATATCTAAATTGCATTGCTCTCTTGAGAATTTTCTTGCGAAATTTAGCCGATACATACGGAAATTCTTGTTTTGCACCTCTGCTGCTTCTTCCGATAATAATCAAATAGGCAAAAGTGCATGTTCCATAACAGTTGCTCCGTGAATACATATTTAAAGTATGATAGGAGTCATAGGATGCCAGGCATACAAGTGTGTATACATTATTGCAGTCTCAAATCCTCCAATTTTCAAGTCGACTTTATGGGCACTGGATATTATTTACAATATCACTTTCAAACGTTTTATAAGGTTAATGTCGACACCAGTCATTTCGGCTAAAAAATGGCTCAATGGGTAAAAAATCTCCTACTAGTATTGCCGTCATAGTGTTGCCAAATCTACATTTTGGCACATCAACAACAATACCTAATTGCTCTTTGAATTGCATTCATATTTCTGGTTTTATTTGTTTCAATATTTCTTTGTCACTGTCTGATCTAAGATGCCATTTTTGCACAGGAATCTTGTATGACAAAGCTAGCATGCAATACAGACAGGCGAAACTGTAACGAGTCTTCATCAACTGATTTTTTCACATAGATTATTAAAATCCTTCAATGTAGCATCTCATGGTTGAAGTCGTCGAGGTTGCAGCGTTACATACTTTTGCGCAGACCATAGTCAGAGTCATTACGTGCTTTGTGGATATAGACATCTCTACCTGTACAAATTCTCTCGGTTGCAAAGCGTTTATAGCATATTTTATGTACGCGATTTCCGATTTTGATATGTCCACCGTTTCTTTGACAAATCGACAGATTCGTGGCGAGGATGAAGTAGGATTCTGCCAAATAACTTTTTTGTCAGATCCACAAACTAATTGTAGTGAACAAAACATCTTAGAAACATGTTGCTGTCACTTGCATCTTCGTCCTCCATTTTTTGTTTATACTGTGATTGTTGCCATCATTCACATCCCCATTTTGATATTATAGTCAATGATTGACGCTCTTCTGGACTTATTGCCATTAGAACATCTTCTAAATATGTAGCCAAACGTTTGATTGTGTGGTCCAACAAAAGTTCCAGGTTAATTTCAGCTCATGTTTCCAATATTTGATACGCTCCTTTTGGCGGATAACATTTTTTTGCTTCCTGCAACACGGTGTAGCTCAGATAATTTTTATTTTGATATTTCTTGCTACTTCATACTGTCATGTCGCCTTGAAAGGTCGGCTTCCACAAACACTAAAAGAGCAGCTGTTGGATCTAACTACGATTGTTTTTCACAATGTTTCGATATCTTATATGCTTTTTGATATGCCTGAGCTGTCTGCAGAGAATTGGAAATGTCTTTGAGGATATTAGACGTAATCCCTTCTCCAGATCTTTGAAGCGATGTTTGAGCAGCATGTATTAAGACTTATTTTTCTATAGTACTACGTACTTTGTGTGTTTTTCTTCGTTTGCTCCTCACATTCGATCTTCAGACTTTATTGGTCGACCAGAATAACTCCATTTAGTTCTCGGTATTTCGAATGTTCCTTGTAGCCACGATTCATTCTTATGAAGGAAAATTTTAACTTTTTTATGCGCTTTTGTCCACCTTTTCTTGAATTGTGACTTCAAATGTGAAAATTTACGCTTCACTTCTTTTTTTTGCTCGTCAGAAAATTCATCTTGCGATAAAATATATCTCTCAAGATATATCAACTTTTCGTCAAAATTTGGTAAGTCTTGTTGTTGAATTTTATCAAAAAGTAGTCTGCGCGTTACTGTTTGGATCTCTGAGGTACCTTCAAATTCTGAAAAATAATATGAGCTCGTTAAAAAATAAAAATAAATTTATCTTGAAATAAGGTAATTTTGCACTCATATGATTAATTGACCCTAAAAACACTGATTTCACGTGAAATTGCAATCAACTTTGATGCATTTAATAAGTACAAACTTGCTATTTTTAGTTACAACCGATAAAACCACGGGGACACACCCTGAAGTACAACAAAAACCATTTTGAACACAAAAAACAAAAAATTATCTACAAAAATAATGAACATGACATTCATCCTACTAAAATATATTTAATTATCAATATATTCTAATAAAACATGTCAATATATTTGTATGCTTTCCTGTAATAGCCGAATCCATCACAAAATTTCACAAACGAACTCCAAATTAAACATATTCACTTGTACAAAACTGATTTTTCAAGAATACCTTAAAACGTACCAACACTTAGAACGACAGTCGAATACAAACTGACATCCTTCAGCCCACACTTTGTATTAGATGACGGAAAGGGTCTCTTCGAAATTCCCAGAAACTATATATTTCTTAAATAGTCTATTGTTTTGGCCGAAACACTATGATACCTTAACATTTTAAACTGTTAAATTAAATAACTTTGTTTTTGTATCACAATACAATTGTGATACAAAATAAAGTTATTTATTTCTTCCCAGAAACAATTTATTTCTTAACTCTACGAATTCGATTTATGACCGGCCATTAACAAGAAATACCCCTAAGTGTGTCATGCGTTTTTTTATATATAAGCAATGATGTATAGTTTAAATATGTTTTGTATGCTGGCTATTGCGCTTTCTTATTTTGATTATGGACGATTCTTAGTACAATCTTACTACAATCCTACAAAATCCCATCCCCAAAATCAGTTTCCTATGTTGTAGCCTCCGTTTGATAGTCATTTATTGACTGGAAAGTTCAGATTTCGAGGCTGTGTTTCCTGTAGGACTCATAAGATGCTATTTTTAACGGGTTGGGGACTCGTGTTTGAAAAAGTTTTTACTTTCATATATAATTATCTTTTATATAATGTTTCTGAAATGTTCATGTATTATAAATTATGCTGATTTATTCAATAAAGTACAGCGGGGCATAGAAGTAAGATAGGGTAGATTAAATGCCTCCCTAGAACGGGTTACCCCCCAGTTGGGAGGTATTAAAACCATGTACTTAGTAAAATGATCAATACACAATAAACAATAAATGTGGTCTGGCACCCCCTTGTTGTTGCCGTCTTTAAATGTAAGCCCCAGAAGGACCGGGGACAGGCCCAGGGAGTGCACGAGCGAGATTGACAAAAGGGCGCCGCCACGCCCTAAAACAGCCTCGTGTATGTGTCGGGAACTTCTATGTTCCTTTATAAAATAAAGCTGCATCAGTCTTGTGTGAGTATTTTCTCACACCATTATTGAATCACCGGCTTAACTTATAAAATAAGAACGCGCAATTAAAAAACATAGTCATGTATTATTTTTTCCTTTCACAAAACAATAAATTTTTACAAATATTACCAATTTATTAAGAAGAATTTGCAGATGAAGTATATTTTAGTGCAGTATATTATGTAATCTACTTTTTGTATAATAATATAATAAAAATAATAAAAAAGGCATACAGGTTTAAAAAAACATTTATAAATAACAAAAAAATGCAGATAATTTTTTATTATTATATATCATATATTTTATTAAGCTTAATCCAATTTTTGTAATCTCAGGTTCAGATGCACTAAAATTATGATACAAATTACATGCTAAAATGATGTTGAATGTTATTAAAAATTAATTGTACCTCAATAGAGACGTATTATAAATTGTTTTTTTTTTTTTTAAACAGAATGTATGCAGTATGATAATTGCGTAAGCCTTTCACATTGCATTAATAAAGGTTTTCTGCTGAATGCTTACATATAATCTTAATAGATGGCGCTAGTGTAGATTGACCTAAACATGTTAAGTACGAGAATATAAAGCGATCGCTTAACCCAAACAATGACAGGTCGTAAGTCCTGTAAACGCCTCGACTACCGTATTCTGTTTCCAAAAAACAATTAACATCTTCGTCTCTATTGAGATACAATTAATCCTTAAAAATGATCAACCCGCAAAATCCAGTATACATTCAAAAACAAGTTATATAAAATATTTTGTAGAAATTAAATTCTGATGTATTTTCCCGCCATGAAAGTGTAGCGTGGTGGGGCGTGGCTGTGCAAATTTTTAGTACGTACAACACTGTCATTTTTAATATAAACTATAGCGGGGCATTTGCTTCCACGGTAAGAGGAACACCGCCAACTTTCCGTCTCATTCAACAGCACCATGTGCCTTGAAAATGTGTAGGAATTTAGCATCAGGAGAGTTTTGCCGGGTATCGTTGTTATGTATTGAGCTAAAATAATATTGTTTTGTAAGTTATTAGATTTTTTAAATGTTACCAATACTTGTAGACAAATACTGGATTTCATTTAAGGATTAATTGTATCTCAATAGAGACGAAGATTCAAATTGTTTTTTTGGAAACAGAATATGGTGGTCGAGGCGTTTACAGGACTTATGACCTGTCATTAATTTTTGTCAAAATTTGTCAGACGTGGTGGTCGTAAGAAGGGCGGAATGGGGAATGTTGTATTACATAAAGCGATCGCTTAACCCAACCAATGACAGGTCATAAGTCCTGTAAACGCCTCGACCACCATATTCTGTTTCTACAAAACAATTTGCATCTTCGTCTCTATTGAGATACAATTAAGTTAGTGGAGTCAAAGATTTGTGTTATTAGCCTGAGCGGAATCTAGAAATATTGACTTGTGTGAAGAGCTGGTAACATTATTACTTCATTTTATTTTATTCGATGGGCATATCATTTGCAAAGGTTCAAACAATTGATTCGTACTCACATTTGACTTGCTTGAATACTCATGTAAGAGTTCCCGCCTATCTTCTTCGACGAACCGTTCATTTCTTCCACTTCAGCAGCACGAAGACACTCTCTAACTAGCTAATTAACTAACCATCACGCCGTTGCCTCGGAGGGGTAGGCAGAGAGGATGGATCGCCACATTGTTCTATCCTGACATAACTCTCGCGCCTCTTCTACATTCACACATCGTGACATGCACGCTCGTCGATTGTTCCTACTTCGAACATGGCCGCCTCTCAGTAATTGATTGATTTGGTCATGCCATGTCTTTCTTGGCCTTCCTCGACTTCTTTTTCCATTCACACTACTTGTATATATCTTTTTAACCATCCTTCCCTCATCCATTCGTTCCATATATCCAAACCATCTTAGTGACCCTTTCTTGATTTTATTTATCACCCATTCATCCGCGTTACATTCCTTTCTTACTTCATCATTAGATATTCTATCATACACTGTTTTTCCGCACATTCTTCTTAGTGTCCTCATTTTTACGGCATTTATCCTACTTTCATCCTTCTGCCAACTCCAAGCTTCACTTCCATACATAAGGGTAGGCACTAGAACTCCATTGTGTACTGCCATCTTTGCTTCAGTCGATATATTTCTCAAGACACTCTCAGAAGAAAAACGATTTACATCTTCGTCTCTATTGAGATACAATTAATCCTTATAAAATTATAATGGAATGTTGCCAGCATTCTTACTAAAATAAAAGGGTCCTACATGTCGTTCGAATGAGCTCTTTGAAATCCTCAATTATATATCGAGTTGCAGGGTTGATTGCGTGTTATTTTACAAATCTGGAACTTGAAAGTCCACCACAAATGTAATTGGAAACCCTCAGATATTGATAAAATACTTCTTGGTAAGTGAAAGGTTAGTCAGATAATATATTGTGAAATGATCAATTTTGCACATTTTTTTAGACCAATTTTTTTCAGAGGTAGGTTGTGATAAAAAGTAAAAAAAATGATGATTTTTTAAATTAAATGTATTTATGTTTAAAAATATAAATATAACATACAGGTAGTTTAATTAAACTTAATTTAAAATGGATCTGAACAAATTAGAGGCAAAACTTGAGGCTCTTGACTCTTTCCCGAGGCTGTTTTAGTACTACTCGTGTCTATTATCGGCCTCACACCCGCAACTAGGTCTATCGTCGGTAATTATATATAACTTGAACAAGTATTTGTTTTAATTTGTAATAAAATCAAATGAGCAAAACTGGACACTTTATATACCATATATAAAAAACACAAGATGAAGAAAATTAAATATATTAATATTTGATTATTCTTAGCACTAATAAATACAGTTTTCAGTTCATATTTGTACCCATTAACATTTACATTACATTTTACAGTGTGAAATTAAAATTAAATTCACAAATATGTTTTATAAATAATAATAAAATGAATAAATTAATAACCACTCGTTATTTACAAATTTAAAAAATTGTAATGTGGAAAGGTTGAAAAACACGTAGCATGCATCTAGATCACAGGTTCCAAACGGGGGCGGCATCGCCCCCATGCAAATGGGGGGCATTAATGCAGTCAATTAATGATAAAATACTTAAAAAACTGTTTTCATAAATAAATATTTAACATGACTATCAAGCATTATTTTAAAATGCATTAGGAACTCAAATAAGTAATTTTGTGAAGTATTATCGGTGACAAGTCTTTGCAAGTTTGTAAGGAATGACGCGAATCATGAAATAAATCATAGATAGATAGAATAATATTCTAATATATAGTAGGTATACCTAAGCGCTAAGGGAAGGGGGCGTCGTGTTGTTCTGTCGTAAAAGGGGCTGTGATCCAGAAACGGTTGGGAACCTGTGATTTTGAGCATTTGGTTCGAAAACTTTTTCGGGCAGGCCTATTTTTAAAGCTGATTTTTTTTAGCTTTAAAAATAGGCCTGCCCCGAAAAAGTTTGAGAACCAATGACCTAGTGGTTAAATGTATATATACATATATTTATATTAAATGGTTAAATGTATATATACATATATATATGGCGATGAGGTTCGCAACCCATCACACCGCGTCTCCCGCGGGGCGAAAAGAGAAGGATGGAGTGCCGCATCAGTAAAAGTGTGACAGTCCATTCTTTCTGCCTACCCTTTCGGGGAGACGGCGTGATGGTTAGTTAGTTTTATATTACCATGAAATTTCAATGACAAAATATTTTAAATTTCAATTAACAATATAATGTACAGTACTCGGTCAATAAATTAAATGGATGCAGAAGCTTACGCCTTTACGTAAGTACCGTCGTCCATACGGACCAAATTTGGAGGATCGTGGTTGTGAACATCTTTGATACGGATTATGGTGTCATCGTGCGTGAATACGGAAACGGAACATTTCTTGTACTGAGCTGAACACTTCCATCTGCGTATTTTGGAGCCGGATGTATTGTGTAATGAGAAAGTAAAAGACTTCACCATTAGCAAGGTTTTACCGTTACGAAGGCGTATGTAGCGAGCTAAAAAAGAGACACATGCAGTTAGATACCAGTAGATACATATTTAATACATCAGCCTGTTGATATGGTGAGGGATATGTTGTAGAACAGGGAAATGTGGGAGATCAACAACATGATTGGCAACATGATGACGTAAAAGGAGGCAGATGAAAGGCAATGGAAGAAGAAAGGAATTAACGATGTGTGAGAGACATGGTTAATTCCTTGGCTGCAAAGAAGGAATGCCGAAAGGTTGGACCATTGCAGAAAGGAAGCACCGGAGGTTTTTTTTAGCAGATAGGTCACGGGCATGAGTCCTGCATTCATCCATGAGGATTTTCCCCCCTCAGCACAAAAAAGAAACATATATTATTATTTAATTGTATCTCAATAGAGACGAAGACGCAAACTGGAAACTGAACATGGATGATCAAGGTGTTTACAGGACTTATGACCTGCCATTGGTTGGGTTAAGCGCACGCTTTATGTAATTACAACATTCCCCATTCCACCTTTGTTATTGTGATCATGCATGACAATTTTTTTTTGGAAGATGTATATATACTTCAAAATCCATATCTATCTTCACGTGTCAGTTTCAGTCAGCCATCTATGTAGATTTGGTTGCACTTGTGAATTTTTCAAGATTAACCTATACAACCGACCCACTAACGCCATCTATGGAGAATGATTTTCGGCATTTAGCAAACTACCTTATTAACACAATGCGAAGGCTGTCGCCTAACATATTGTTAGAAGCCGCTAGGAGTATTATTCCATTCTATATGCCAAAGAATTTGACCAGAATATTTGAAGAACCAATATCACATATATTATTATTATTATTTTGTTGAATCGCTTTTTACATCATTACAGCGCGAGCCAAATCGACGGAAAGGGTATAGCTATCATATTGATTCTCGTGACATGCGATAGGTGGCTAATTTATCTCCATTTTATTATAACGTGATCTTTACACCAAACCAAAGGCAGTGTAACAATTATACTGCTATTGTCGGGAATCGTACCCGGATCCTTCGATGTGGCAGTCAAAGCACTTACCACTCGGCCACGAAGGTCGTCATTATAGAGCTTTATTGGTTACAGAGCCTATTTCTTCCAGGAGGTTGTATGGGAGGTTATTACCGATGAATTCTGTTAAGTAAGTCACTAAGTAACCATTTTTGTGATAAAATATTTATTTATTTATTTTAATTTTCGAGATCGGGTGTTTTAAAATTAAAAAAAACAAATATTAGTTGTAACCAAACTTTTATTTTGTGTTTTACACAGAATATATAACAAGCATTCATAATCAACACAAAAACAAAATCTGTCTGTGCCCATTAAATCAAATCAAATCAAATCAGTTTATTTACTCAAAAGACATTACAAACAGCATAAATGTTTAAGGCATCTATTGAGTACAGGTCAAATATTATATACATAATACCAGGAACGCATTAGTGATGGTTCGACATTAGGAAGACAAGATTAGGAAATACCAGACGGAAACATTATACATTTTTAAACTATTTTAATTGACGAATTCCGAAAGAAAGAAGATTTAACAACAAAAAAAATCACTGATGCATTTGGTGTGCAGATTATTTTACAAACATCTGTGTATTTTAAGCTTTCAAACGAGGTACGAGTATGTAAACTTAGGAGCGGTTATAAGGTTTTTGAAAATACAACAAATAAAACATTATGCCGTTTTTGTTTCCGTTTTCCGGAAGCGTAGGCAGAGATCACACTACACTACTCTATCCTGACACACCTTTCCAGCTTTTTCCACATTCACACATCGAGTCATATACTCACATAAACTTTTCTGACATCTAACATGGGCGACCTTTAAAATTAATTATTAGTCAGGATATCAATTTCGTCTTGTAATGAAGACGTGCATCTTTCTCTCCATCTCTTTAGTGGTCTTCCTGGTGGTCGACGGATTAATTCATTTCGAAAAATAAAATAAAACATTGTTCCTTATTCGTCCATTTTATATATTCATCCTCTCCTCGGAAACGTATTAATGATGAGTGCCATTGTATTCAGTTAGAAGTTGAATAATAAAATATAAATAAAATCGTTTTCCTAACTATTTAATTTTTTATAAATGAGAGAGCATGTGTATACAAGTATCCGGATGTGGATATCGAGGTTAATGTCGAAATAAGACACTTAAAAAATTAACACCGAAAAGATGAAAAATATTTTAATATAAAATAAATAATATACAATTTTCGTCAGGTTATCCGAAACTAGTTATTATAAAAAATTAAAAAATATATTTTCAACATAATAAAAATACAATTTATTCTATTCGTCATCACTTTATGGTGTGGATTCAGATTTGAATGTATATTTTTAAAACGTTGCTTTTTCACAAACTTTATTACGCTTTTCACAAACATATTTCGGGGCATTGATATCCTTCCTCAGCGAAAAATTGTTAAATTGTTACACTGAGAAAGGGCATCTATGGCACAAAACATTTTTGTGAAAACTGCAAAATAGTGTTGTGAAACTACAATGATTTTTTAAAAAATTCAGTAGGTAAGCATACAAATAAAATTAATTTAATACATTTTTACCTGTGAGTATTTTTTCGTACAAAAATAATCCGTAAACGCAATTTTATGTAAACTGCAAATATGTGTAACAATGTTTTTTTTTTAATATATAACAATACATTAAATTAAAAATACAAATTAACAAAATTAATTTAATACATTTTTATGTGTCTTTTTTCACACAAACGTAATTCGTAAACGTAATTTTAATAAAACTGCAAAAAATGTTATAATGTGTTACAATGTTTTTAAAAATATTTATATAATATTGAATTAAAATGGTGTTCTTGTGCCGACCCTTATGTATGGAAGTGAAGCATGGAACTGGCAAAAGAAGGATGAAAGTAAAATAAATGCAGTAGAAATGAGATCTCTAAGACGAATGTGCGATAAATCTGAATATTATAGAGTGTCAAATGCAAGTATAAGAAGTGAATGTGTTGCGAATGAAAGTGTTATGAACAAAATAAGGAAAGGGTCATTAAGATGGTTTGGACACATCGAAAGAATGGTAAAGAAGGTATATGTAAACCGCGTGAACGGAGCTAGAAATACAGAAAGACCGAGGAAAACGTGGCACGATCAAATCAATCAAATATTGAATGTCGGTCACGTGAGGAGTCGGAGAAATCGACGTGCGTGCATGACAAGATGTATGAATGTAGAGGAAGCGAGAGAAGTATGTCAGGACAGAACGGTGTGGCGTTTCATTATTTCTGCCTACCCCTACAGGGAGACGGCGTGATAGTTAGTTAGTTAGTTCTTCTTCTTCTTCAAGTGCCCTGTCGGGTCCCCCCAACGTCGGCGATCACCTCGGCGAACCTGTCCCTGTCCTGCGTCGCTCGGAACAGCTCCTCGACACTTCGGATGCCGGTCCACTCCCTCACGTTTCGCAGCCAGGACATTTGTCTCCTTCCGGGCCCTCGGCGTCCCTCAATTTTCCCCTCCAATACCAGTTAGAGAAGGTGGTACTTTTCTCATGATGTGAGATGTGTCATATGATATGAGTTAGTAAGTTAGTTATAATTAAAAATACATACCATTCAACAAAATAAATGTATTAAACTTTTATGTATGTGCCTCTTTTCGTACGAATGTAATTCGGAGGCTCGTGATCGTGGACGTTGTTAGCAGATAAGACGAAATCATTATAGGTGTAGACAGAAGCATTGCACTTTATCTTTGTGGTTCGGGAGGAGCACTGCCATCGCTTTTTTGGACCTTTGATGTAGTGCACGCAGAAAGTGTATGAATTCAGCATCAACAGTTTTTTTCCGTTAGACACGTTGATATAGGAGGCTGAAATTTGGAAAAAGGAATAAATTAATAAAAATAATACAACACTCATGCGATTATCATTAATTCATCTTGAAACTAGCAAATTCTACATAGCTTTGATCGGAATCTTTTGCAAATAATTCGTTACGTTGAAAGGTTACAGTTTACTTTATAGAATAAATATAATGTTAAAGGCAGAAACATACTATTAACACGCCACGCCACCCGATGCCAAGTGATGTGTGTTGAGTCGAATCAAATTGTATTGTTTTCTATGGACAGAATCACACTATGAACACCCGACGCGACGCCATGCGCGCACACGCCACCCGATCCAGACGAGCTAGATCGACGTGTTGCCGGTGGTGGGAGTAAACACGCCACGTCGCGTGTTAATAGTATGTTTCTGCCTTTAAGCCACTCAATAAATGTCGCGAAAATAAATAAAATTTTAGAACCACCGGGTTTTATCTTTATTATTTATAAATCTTTTTACATATTTTTTACATAATATAAAACAATACGACTTTTCAGTTTATTTTTCTGGATATATTTAGAATTTATTATACCTTCTTATTTTTAATCGTTTTCTCGATTATGAACCATGATTATATATTTGAAAATGGTATTTTTTGTATTATATATGTTATATATTTAAAAAAAATGGACGTACCATTTATAATATGATTTTTATACACATACCCGAATAACAGAGATATTTCGCATAAACATTAAAATAAAATAAAATACAAATTATATATTTAATAAAATATATTTCTAAATAGTTAATTTCTTACATAATAACGATTTTTTACAACATTTTAAAATAGTACAGAAAATGAAATATTTAAAACAGTTAAATAATCAATAATATTTGTGTAGATATATTTTATTTTTCTACGAATGCATTTTTTTAACAATATAATAAACCATTTAAAACAATCCAAATTGAAATAAATAATTGTAATACATTTACAAAACTCAAAAAAAATTATATTGCAATTGCAATAGTAAACGATATTCTAATTAATTTAAAGTACTATTATTTTATTTATTTATTAAGGTGCTAAAAAAACGCCTTATTACCACGACGATGATCGGTCTCGATCAAAACCGGTCAGCACCTTTATAAATTAAAGCGGTTAAATACCGATTGCCAATGATTGCGCCCTAAAGCTTCGGTGATTCTCAAAGTGGCTGAGATTTACCTCTATCGGGTATTTAAACGATGTTCTAGTGATGTTGTAGAATACTTCTGTATGCTCAAATGAAGGTAGATTTACAGGGGGCGTTGAATATTTTTTATAAAAGGGGGCGGTACGCTAAATGAGTTTGAAAACTTAAGTTTAAATCGGCATAAAATTGGAGAGACATCTCCAGGCGAAATCTAGTACTGTATAATTTGCAGAGACTTTCACAGTACATTAATAAAGGTTTTCTGCTTAATGCTTTCTAATCTTAATAGATGACGCTAGTGTAGAGTGAACATAAAAATGTATAGATAGGCGTAGAAACCTACCATATATACAAGTTCCAAAAACTTGTCAAACGTGGTGATCATAAGGCGGAATGGGGAATGTTGTTAAACGTGAAGCGATCGCTCAACCCAACTAATGACAGGTCATCAGTCCTGTAAGCGCCTCGGCCACCACTTTCTGTTCCCAGAAAACAATTTACATCTTCGTCTCTATTGAGATACAATTAATCCTTATAAAATTTAAATCGGTGGTTGTCAAGGTGGTCTATATGGAAATCTAAGGAAGTGCTTTTGATCCAAGGCAAATTGAGGAGGATTGAGAACTTAATAATCGCAAGAATGCTCTGAAAATTATGGTTAACAAACACTTAACATAAAATATAGTATACTTCACCTAAAAAATGCGCCATGCATGAAAAAGTGGACAATGACCCAACACGGTTGGAAAACCATGAAATGGGAGTGGTTTTTTTTTTACTAAAAAGGCGCAGTAGATTGAAAAAGACGGCATGATGGTGAGTTAGTAAGTTTTGGTTTATGAGCTTGCTGACCACTGGTCTAAATGGATCTCATGGGTATCCTAGGCTTCGGTTGGAAAGGTTTATCATCATCAGTGGCGGTACTCCCATAGAAGCCCAGAATCCCGGCTTGCGTAAGAAATTTTGAATCAAAAATCCCAAATCTAATCATGCCCCCGCATAAACCAACAACCCACCAAATTACCTTCCAACAATGTTACCAACAGACGTAAGAGGAATAGCCACAAGAGCTGAACCTCTTTAAGCCAGAAGAGGTTTTGATTCAAAATTTCTTACGCAAGCCGGGCTTCTGGGCTTCTATTGGAGTGCCGCCACTGATCATCGTATGTACTCTAGTGACCCTGCGAAACCCCAAATTTTTCTATCCAATACCTTAAGGTTTTATCTTTTAAACCAAGCGTGTTCATGTACATTCGTTTACAGACAGGGACGTACTCTTGGTTCAGCACCAAGTTGTAACAGTACGACTCTCGCTTGCTTTCAGCCAACCTGGATCGTCGAGGATCAGGATTCTTGGTGATAGACCTTGTGACTAAGAATTTACGTTCCTCCCACGTTTTGTTGCTCCAGAAGGAATCGAAGAGAACCTTTCTATCCTCCTCTGTGAACGCGTCGCATTTACGCACGGAGGATTTTCTACAATATATTGAAGTGCAGATCGGACCGATCTTTTTTCCCCTTCTCATCACTTGCACCATTTTTCCGTCGATTTTTTTATGTCCTAAATAAGGCTTTCCTTGCTCCCTTAACAACTTGTTGAGGTCTCTATCTTTTATGGTTATCGGCACATACGTCACTGAAAATTAATTAAAAAAATAAATAAGTATATGCTTATTAATAAGAGTTGCTTAATCGTCACCTGAGAGTAAGAAGGTTCCAACTGACAAAAGTAAAAAGCTGAGAAAAATGAAGTCAAAGTTTTGTTGGTTTCGGGTGTGTATCTTGGAATAAAAGGGTTTTATTCCAATTTCCAGAGATTTTTTTTACCGAGAAACGTGTAAATTTTGTCTGGCAACAGTTGGAATAATAAAGTTCGAAGTTTAAATGAATCCTTCTTCAGTGAATCGTGTGTTTTGAATGATCAGATGGAACTTGATTCTTTTCGTAACATCAAAATGACGATACTATTACATGTTTTTTTTATTGTACGTATACTCGTAGATAAGGTTAGTAAGAACCCTTTTCACGAAAAAAAGCCAAATGTGAAATTTTGTTAGTTGGAACCCTCTTACTCTCAGGTGACGTAATGTAAACACAAGGATTTATTTTAATCTTAATTATAAAAAGTAAATAGTCCATGTACAAAAAATCATATTGTTGAACACCACATGTTGAACACATGTTGAACACCATAGCGGAGAGACGCGCGAGATGGATTGGTCATGTGTTGCGACACGAATGTTTCCTGTATGATGTATCGGAGGGAATGGCCGAGGGATCGATCGACTTCGCCAGGAGTACCTAGACCAAATTTGCCGAGATACGGGCTGCACCTCTTATGCGGAGTTGAAGAGAGTTACAGAGGACCGAGAGGAGTGGAAGAGGAGATGCATCGCCTTGTTGCAGACCTATATTTAGATTAAAACCGGAGAAGAAGTACAAAAAAATACATGGATAAAACTAAATATTTTTATAGACAAATTCTTAGTATTTATTCTCTTCGTCAGCTAGTCTCCATCCACTGTTGGATGTAAGCCTCTCACCCCACACCATCCCTCTCGGTCTCTCGCCAGTGTTCTCCAGGCCCTTCCCGCTGTTCGCACAATATCTTCGCTTCACCTGGTTGGCTGTCTCCCGACACTTCTTCAGCCTGACCTTGACCTCCATTCAGTAACCCACTAGCTCCATCTTCCATCATCCCGTCATAGTATTTATTATTTACAATCAACTTATATCAATAACTTTCAATCAACAAGATTTTTTAATATGATCTTGTAACACAATGTTTGTATTGAATATTAAATTATTCAAAATTACCATCACGCCGTTTCCCCGAAGGAGTAGGCAGAGAGGATGAATAGCTGTACTATGCTATTTTCATACCTCTCTAGTTCCTTCTATGTTCATACATCGCGACACGCACACTGTCGATTTTTCTGACTACTGACGTAGCTACTTTTTAGTTTAGGTTTAATTTGGCCGTGATATATTTTCCACTTCTTTTCCCATTCACAATACTTGTATCCAAAATTTTAACAATTTATCGTTCACAAATTCACATTATATTCCTAAACTATATTAATGGCCTTTTAATAATGTTAATGCAATTAAAAAATTAAGAAAAGGTCACCAAGATGATTTAGACCAGTGATTCCCAAAGTGGTCTATAAAGGCCCCCATGGGTCCACGACAACTTGCAGGGGGTCCACGACAGTTGCAAAAAAAATTGGGAGTCCACGAGATGAAAATGGGGGTCCACGAGATGGTTTAACTAAATTGAAGCCGAGTCTTGAAACGAATATCGAAATCGTTAGCGACCTTTCTTTTGTCAGTAGGCCTTTTTTTAGTGAGACGGATGAGGGAAAGAAAGAATGATTGAAAAATACTATGTAAACTAGTTTTGTAAATAATACGAGTATAAACATATAGGTACTTAACATTATATCATATTGAAATCGACAAATATGTCACTGGTTAAAAAATCCAATTCAATTATTTTTTCTTTATCTTAGAAATAAATTCATGATTTTAAAATGCACAAAAATATAGGTTTTATTTGTTCATTATTTTTTATTCAAATATGGAAAATCTATTCAATATATATTTACTTTTAATCCTAGGTAAAGAAGTAGCTATAGATCTTGGGACCATTTTGATCATTCGTAAATCTGGAGTTCTTTTTTTTTTCAGTATTGGGGAATAAAAATTCTAACGTATTATATTCTTCTTCTTCTTTTTGTCCTGTGGCGCGCCTCCACCCGACTCTATCGCATGTCTGATGCCTAACATCATCCCAAGTGAGGCCTGCTGCTTTAACCTCGTCCTGCAGGGCTCTTGTTCAGGTGGCTCTAGGTCTGCTTCGCTTCCTCTTTCCCCCCATAGGGAATCAGTCTAGTGTGCCCTGAGCGATGCAGGCTAGGTTCCGTCTCAGAGTGTGACCGATCCACTGCCATTTGCGTCTAGCGACTTGTTTTCTAATTGGCTTTTCGCCTGCTATGGTCCAGAGAACGGCATTTGACACTGTTTGGGGTCAATAGATCTTGAATATTGAGCGAAGGCACCTATTTATAAACACCTGGAGTTTTCCAATAATGTCCGCGGTAGATTTCCATGTCTCTCATCCGTAAATCAGTACGCTTTTAACGCTACTGCTGAATATTTGGAGCTTGAGCTTTCTCGAAATGAATATAACGTATTATATTAAATGTTAAATTAATAAAAATAAAAAACGCTATTGCTATAACCTTTTTATTGATACATTTTAATAATCCTATGTAGTATTTTGCATAACAGTTATAATATAATTTAGGTGTCATTTATTTCCCCGCTAACATGCATTTGGATGAGCACTTTTTGCATATAATATTCTTTCTAACACTGCATTTTCCACAAACTGACTTCAAACAAATTTCACACGCGTGCATAGTTTTATTCTTACACTTTGTATTAGAACACGTTTTTCGCCTTAACGGAGAACCCGAAGACGTTGTCGAACTCGAGAGATTCGATCTCGAAATTCGTGAAGTTGGAAACTCTAGAAAGAATTGTTAATAATTAGCCTAACTTTACACAATGTCTACATTAAACAAGTTTATATATAAAGATACCAAAAAGAACTCATCGATTTGATTAGTGAAGTTTGTTTTATTTTAATCTTTAATGTACCGCAAGCGAGTTTACACGCCGAGTATTACCGTACCCACACAAAAGCGAGTATATTCGCTGCTTCTTTTATACGCATTTTACCTATTCCCAAAAAATCACTTCCAATAGGTGGGGGAGCAATAGTTACCTATTGGGCTGATACTCCCAAAAGACAAGATCCTAGATAGATTGAGATACGCGTTTTACTATTCAAGATTTAGATTTGGAACATCTAAATTATTTTTAATTTAACAAATATATTGATTATGATTAAAAATTATATAAAAAAGAATTAAGAGCGTGAACTTAGAGGTGTGGATGCCAAATAAATTTACCAAATAATTATATTATAATAGAAGAAAATAAAACAAATCCATTATTTCTTATTTTATTATAGTAATTTATAAAATAAACATTTCAATTGAAAAAAACGACGTCCAAACAATATGCAAAAGTTTTAAAAATATGGGAAAATATCGTTTGAAAATCTAAATCAGAATTATTTGAACTATAACGGTAATTCCACGTATAATGCATACTAGTTACATCGACTACTGTAAAGTAGTAAAGTATGTCATCATATGTTGTAAAAATCTGTCATTATTTTTTAATGATTTATTCAAACAGTACTATATATAGCACAATATAAAAACAAAACTAAAAAAGCTCTAGAAATTTTTGAAGTGACCATAAAAACATATTTAAAAAAAAACAACACAGTAAAGATAAATATTTACACCTGTTCTAAAAGTGAGTTTCTTAGTCTAGATTTAATGTATAGTTTTATCTAAATGTAAAGTATAGTTAGTTTCTTAATACGTTGACGGCCATGGTAATTTTCAGGATTCGGTTATAAAAAGCCCAAATATTTTAATGTTTTATCTGAGGTTATTTATTCATATAATTATACACTTATACTCTTCGAATTTCCTCGCAGCTGCACACATATGACAAGTTAACTAAGTACAAGATTAAACGTAGCTTGCGACCTTTGCAATAACGAAAACTACGAGTTGTCTCGAAGTTTGGCAGTCAACGTGTTAATCTATATTTCAGGGATAGTAAGTAAGTTTCTTAATCTAGATTTAAGAGATATTGGGTTAGTATTTAAATCTATACTTAAGTTCGTTAGTTTCTTAATCTAGATATAAGAAATAGTTAATTCGTTTCTTAATCTAGATTTAGAAGATAGTGAGTTTGGTTCTAAACAGATATTTAAGGGATAGTACCGTGGATCAGAGATATATGACCCAGGACCATTCTAGGACATAGAAAATTGATTATTTAATCAATTTGAATGATTGAATGTATGCCTAGTTTTATACGTGTTTAAAGGAAATGCACGTATAAAAAACTATTTAAAACAACCTACAGGTATACATGTTTTGAGAACTTCCGAGATGAAGACACTGAGGACGATAGCATGCAAGACACTGAGAGATCGCGTGAGGAACACCAGAATAAGATAGATATGTGAGGTTGAGGATATTATAAGATGGAGCAGACAGCGAAAAAGGAACTGGTACGATCATGTTCAAAGAATGGACACCACCAGACTCCCCTATATTGCACTACATAATCAGCCCCATGGGACTCGTCCTCGTGGAAGACCTCCTAAAAGGTGGAAGGACAGCTGGGAGTCTACCTCACAGGAGGATCAACACTCTGGAGAACAGACCACATAGGTCTACAACAAGGAAGAAGAAGAAGAAGATATACGTATACACATCTCCGCCAGTGAGTTTCTGCGACAGAATTGTAATCTCAGGATTTTTTTCCATGCAAAAATCCCTTTATTACGAATTAACTAACCATCACGCCATCTCATAGGAATAATGGGCAACCACATTGTTCTTTCCCCACACAACTCTATCGATTCCTCTACATTCATACATCGTGTCATGCACGCACATCGATTTTTCTACTCACTACCATTATTTGTTTGATTTGATCTTGTGCTTTGTTACTATTACTTTAAATCATAGTTTACAAGTAAACTTATACAAACAATTATGAAAATTTTAAGGATTAATTGTATCTCAATAGAGACGAAGATGTATTATAAATTATTTTGGAAACAGAATATGGTGGAATTGTGAAAATTACAAATGAACATGATTTAGATCAACTTCTTCGATTTTATATTTCTTGGGTCACTAATCCCTTTTTAGTTTATTTAATATTTTAGCAAAAATACAAAAAAATAATAATGTTGAACAAGTTGAACCACCAGAAATTTGATGTTGACTTGTTGATCCATATCTGTTTGTCAATCTCCATTGTCGACAAGAGCATTAAAACACACGCCACAAAAAAATCCCCGTTCGAGTTTACGTTTACCTCGACGGTTTGGTGATTACGGATTCACTTAGTGGCTCACCCGGCAACAAAGTAGCCAGTGCTCTTGCGCGAATTTCAACTGAGGACCACCCGAGCAACGCAGTTCGCGTATTTAATGGACAGACCTCGCATATACCTTTTTTTATCCGTTCGCATAATATACCCATTTCTGGGCTAAAAATGTATGTTGGAATGGTAATTTACAAAACAAGGATAGATGCATAGTGCAATATTACAATCAGAGCACATATATCTTGTGTCTTTCCTTTTTCTAGGCCCATTCATTGTATGTTTGCATACATGGCATTGTCTCTGTGTCCTGCTTCCTTGAGCCGCAGTTTGCGGTACAGGAGATATGAAATGCCTTCCAGAAAGTCGTGGATAATCTAACAATGAAATAACAATAATTAATATTCGTTAATATAATACACTATACAAAAGATATTTGGGTTCTAGCGTTCAAAGAATTAAGAAAACTAACGGTAAAATAAAACTACAATTAGAATTTTAATTTCAAGGTTTTTACTCAAAAAAACATTAACACATTCAATTGTACGAGTATCTCAATAGAGACGAAGACGCAAACTGGAAACTGAATATGGATGATCAAGGTGTTTACAGGACTTATGACCTGTCATTGGTTGGGTTAAGCGCACGCTTTATGTAATTACAACATTCCCCATTCCACCTTGCGTCTTCGTCTCTATTGAGATACAATTAAATTTGAATTAACCACCCTTTGGTGAAAATCCAGGATTTCGTATACAAGTATAAGTATACATTCACAAAAATATTAACACATTCATTAATTAATTGTTATACTCGTATGTAAAAACATACCATATACTTCTACTACAAAATTCCGATGTTTTCATAAAAAAAAACAAAATAAATATTTACATCTATACCCAATGAGAGTTTCTTAATCTAGATTTAATGGATAGTTACATGGTATAATGTAGACTTAAGGTATAGTTAATATGTTTTACGTTGACGGCCGCTGTACTTTTCTGGATTCCGGTATAAAAAGCCAATTTAATTTAATGTAACATATCTATCTGAGGCTATTTATTCATATTTACACTGATACTCTTTGAATTACTTCGTCCTCGTAACTGCACAAATGTGGCAAGTAAACAAAGTACAAGATAACTTGTTGCTGGCGTCCTATGCAATAATGTAAACTACGAGTTATCTCAAAATTTGACAGTCAACGTGTTAATAATAATTTGAGGAACAGTAAGTTACGTAGTTTCTTAATCTAGATTTAAGGGATAGTTCGTTAGTTTCTTAATATAGATATAAGGGAAAGTTAATTAGTTTCTTAACAAAATTTGTTGGTTTGGTCAAATGGAACGCATGAATGAAGAAATAATGGTTAAGAAAGTACACGATAAGGATGTGAATGAAGTACAGAGTCGAGGAAGATCGAGGAAAGCATGGCAAAACCAAATCAATCACATTTTAAAGGTTGGTCATGTTAGAAATCGGAATAATCGATGTTCGTGTATGACTCGCTGTATGAATTTGGAGGAATCTAGAGAGGTGTGTCAGGATAGAGTAGTGTGCGGACCAGTTTCTCTGCCTACCCTTTCGGGGAAACGGCGTGATGGTTTGTTGTTGTTAGTTTGTTTCTAAACATATATTTGAGGGATATTACTGTGGATCGGAGTTAAATGACCTAGGAATATTCCATGATATAGGAAAGGGATTATTTGTATACATAGATGTTTGAACGTATGCCTAGTTCCATACGTATTTAAAGCAATGGGTATAAATTAAATAAAAAAAACATCTACGTATACACATCCCCACTAGTGAGTTTCTCCGCCAGAATTGTACCTCAGGAATGAGTTTTTTTTTCACGCGAAATCACTCTTTATTACTGACTAACTAACCATCACACCGTCTCCCTGGAGAGGTAGGGACACATTACACTGTTCCTTCCCGACATACTTATCTCGATCCTCTACATTCATTCATCGTGTCATGCACGCACGTCGATTTCTTCGACTCCTCAGTTGGCCAACATTTTATATTCCATGAATTTGATATTGTACTTTATTACTTTTAATCATAGTTTAAGGGAAAACTTATAAAAAAGATAACAAATATAAATTAACACGAACTTCTTGGATTTTATATTTCTTGAGTCACTAATTTCATTTTATTTTATTAAATATTTTAGCAAAAAAAAAGGAGTAATGAAACAAATGAAAACATTTAAAAGTTTATTTTTGAACATATGAAACAAAATAATTACGATTATTCATGTAATTTGCAAAATCTTGTACCTTCAAATTTAATAATATATTCACCATTTTAAATACATACACACTTATTAACTATTTTTACTAAGGGGTAGAAAATCCTTATAGCGACTTCTACATTCATACATCGTAGAGATGAGGTCCCTAAGACGTATGTGGGGTAGAACGATATACGACAGAATCTCAAATGCTGATATAAGAAAGGAATGTAGAGCGGAAGAAGGTATTATGAACAAAATTATGAAAGGATCGCTACGTTGGTTCGGACATATGGAACGCATGGATGGAGAAAGAATGGTTAAGAAAGTATACGTTAATGATGTAAATGGGGTACGAAGTCGAGGCAGACCGAGGAACACATGGCATGACCAAATTAATCAAATTTTAAAGGTTGGTCATGTTAGAAGTCGGAGAAATCGACGTGCGTGTATGACTCGTTGTATGAATGTGGAGGAAGCTAGAGAGGTTTGCCAGGATAGAGTAGTGTGGCAGTCCATTATCTCTGCCTACCCCTGCGGGGAAACGGCGTGATGGTTTGTTTGTTTGTTTTGTTTGTACATCGTAACACGCACCCTCGTCGAATTTTCCGATTTCGATTTTGGCCGCCTTTGAGTAATCGAATAATTTGGTCCATTCATGCCGTTTTCGGTTTGTATTTCCATTCACACTGCTAGTATTTATTTTTTAGCATATGCACATTTCTAAGTTAAAAGTATTTAGTAGTATGATAGTTTATAAAACAAGGATAGACGCAAAGTGCAACATTACAATCATAGCACATAAATCTCGTATCCTTTCTCTTTTTGGGTTGATTCATCGTATGCTTGCATACGTGGCATTTTCTCTGCGTTTTGTTTCCTTTTGCCGCAGTTTGCGGCACAGGGGATATGAAATGCCTCTCATAGAGCCGTGGAATATCTAACAATTAAATAAAAATTATTAATACTTGTTAATATAATACAACAAATAAAACACATTACAGTTCTAGCGTACAAAAAAATAACAAACTAACAATAAAATAAAACTACAATTAGAATTTCATAGTTTTTACTAAAAAAAAACATTAACACATTTATTTATTGTTTTTTGAACAATGCTGTATATAAAATATAAAATATCTGTTTTCTAGAACCTTTATTATAGTTTGTGGTAATGACACGATTCGCCTTTCTAAGGCATTATCAAACGTTAATCAAATCAAGACATGGAAAGAGTCATGTTAGGAATAAGCCTAAGATACAGAGTCAGAAACGGTACGGTGAGAGAAAAAACAAACGTCACTGACATCATCCACCGGGTAGCGACTCTAAAATGGCAATGGGCAGGTCACGTAGCCAGAAGCTCGGATGAAAAGTGGACAAGAAGACTGCTGACTTGGAGACCGTGGACGGCGAAGAGAAGTGCAGGGCGACCGCAACTACGGTGGAAGGATGATCTAAATAGACACGTCGGAATAACCTGGATGCAGTCTGCACAGGACAGAATGACATGGAAGCAAATGGATGAGGCCTTTGTCCAGGAGTGGACGGGAATAGGCTGAGAAAGAAGAAGAATCAAATCAAAGTTTATTTTGTTTTTAATAATTTGTTGAAAATATTTTAAATAATAATTAAATTATTACTTTCACTTTTTGTTTTAATATCGACAGCTACCAGTTTCGCCAGGTTAGCATCGACAGACTGGTCTATCAGTAGAAATAGGCTGTCGAAATAAAGACAAAAAGTGGAAGAAGTTAATTAAAAAAACATCGTTTTATTTTATTATTATTTAAAATGAACATCCGTCAAGAGACTTCAGTAAAATCATTAGATTATTCTTATATTTTGTTTCTATTACTTTTGATGCTGCCTTATACTCGTATAATAATGTAATAAAAAAAGGCGAAACATGACATTCCCATAAACTGTAATAAAACTTCTAGAAAACAGACGTTTTCATTCGTATTAATTATTAACTCATGTCACAAAAAAGTTGCACCACATTTTTTTTAATACACTTAAAGTTGTTTTCTTTTTTAAAATGTGTAGATTTTTACAAATTGTGTACCCAAAAGAGAGAGGGGGGGGGGGGAATTAGAAATAATTACAAGGTGATTAGGCGACAATGGAAACATATTTAAGATGGTACTGTAGGATAAATGTATTAGATTTTTAAGGATTTGGGCATTGCAATTTAAGGCCTTTTAATGAAAATGGACACATAATATGCAAGTAGTTTAATTATATATACCCTTCTCTTTCTATTATGAACATCCCCCACCCTTTCCCCACTCTACTTTGTTACTCTCGAATTAATTTTAGATTAGTTTATGTACAGCCTTGAGGAAGCTTGTTACAGAGTGAAACCGGTTGGCGCTACTTACTCAAATAAAGTGGTTTACCTTCTAAGTGAAAAAGTGTTTAATTTTAAGTAGAATCAGATGTAAAATATTAGAAATAAAGTAAAGTAACCAAAATGAGGCTAAGCTCAAATGATCATTTGCGGGACATGTTGCCAGATTGGTAGACGAAAGATAGACCAGAAGGGTGGTGGAGTGGAAACACCACGAGGACAGTGTAATCAGAGTAAGACATTCGAAAATTTGCTGGTGACAGCAATACTGGAGAAGTGGGGGAGGCCTATATTCAGCGGTGGACGACAACGGCTGTTTAAGGAAGTAACTAAAGTATATAAACAAAAATAGATAATCTAAATATGTATCTTTATAATATCACTGAGAAAGGACTGGTTGTCCGAAACATGTCTGATATATAATTTAAAAAAAAAATTAAGTTAGTGTTGTATATACAAAGTATATAAAAAGAAAAAGACAAATAAAACATCTACAACACTGAGTATGGGGAACACAGAAGAAAAATATATAAAGTAACAAAGTAAATTAAACAAAACATGAGAAACACAGTGACAAAGTAAAATTAACAAAATAACCAAGGGGTAGACAGGTAGAATGGACCGCACACTGTCCTTTCCTGACATACTTCTCTAGATTTCTCAACATTCATGCATCGTGTCATGCACGCACATTGATTTCTCCGAGTCCTCACGTGACCGATATTTAATATTTTATTGTCACGTTTTCCTCGGTGTTCCTCTATTTCTAGTTCCATTTACATCGTAATCGTATGTTTTTTTTTACTAATCTTTCTATGTGTCCAAATCATCTCAATGTTCCTTTCATTATTTTGTTCATTACATTTTCATTCGCACTTATACACAGATTTTATGCACATTCGTCTAAGAGATCTCATTTCTACTGCATTTATTTGGCAAAGTAAATTAAACAAAATATTAAAAACAAGTAAATTAAACAAAATATTAAAACAAAGTAAAAAAACAAAATACTAAAACAAAGTAAAAGAAACAAAATACTAAGTAAAAAAAACAAAGTAAAAGAAACAAAATACTAAAACAAACTAAATGAAACAAAATACTAAAAACTAAGTAAAAAACACAAAGTAAAAGAAACAAAATACTAAAAACCAAGTAAAAGAAAGAAAATAAATTTCAGCAAGTAAAAACATTAATAGGTAAAATAAGTATAAACATGATTTTTTCTTTGTATTCAGCAGGTCGTTTAAACCGAATTACTTTATACCATTTATTTGACCTATTACATTGATTTTCATGACATGTGATAGGTATATCGTCCATACTGTTTTTTATCAGTTAGAAATTATAATATTAAAGATTTTATTGCATTCAATAGTTAAGCACCATTTTAAGTAACAACATTTAAACATTAAAAAAGATGCAAAATAACATGATCATATTTTAATATATATGCCATTTGAATACATATATTTTGGTGGCTTATGATTGTGTTCATTTCTGGAATAAACAACTGCATCATTTTTTGTGTAAACTATAATTGGGCAACCCTTTTTGTAGGAGGAACATCTCCACCGCTGTCTATTAATGTTCCTTCCTTCCTTACAAAATGTATACGAGTCTATCATTAACAGTTGCCGCCCGCGATCTATGTCGATGTAACGAACTGAAAGAAAAATAATCAAAATAAAACATTATTCAAAATTGATTTTTTACCTATTTGAATATAATATCATGTATTCTAAAACTCTTATTATTTTTATTTATTTTAGAGACATACAATAGTTTTATAGACATACAATATTGTATATATAAAAATTTTTGAGGAATAATGCAAAGATTCAGCAAAAATATAAATTTCACTGCAATAAGTTTATTTTCAAGGTAGCAATATGATATATAATATTCTATAATACAAATCAATAACCAAAATCAAACAATAAACATTTTAATGCATTATTTCATTTATTTCAATAATTAATAGTGATATTGTAATTTGATACAAAGTTAACACTCACACTTAACTTAAGCTTAAGGCGTTAACACTCACACTTAACTTAAGGTTAAGGCGTTAACGCTCACACTATAATTAAGCTTAAGGCGTTAACACTGTAGAATTCCACAGTTAATTTGGAAGTAAATTAAACTTTATATAAAACCACATTTTATATTTTTTAATTGGCAGAAAAATAATATAAACTACATATTCCATAGATATAAGCCATTTTAAGTAATTCACACATACAATGTTATTTGTGTTTCAATCCTAGGGATTGGTTTGCGGCAAAGTATATGAACATTTTTACTGATTCTTGGAATGCCACTTTGGCCTGTTTAATGCAGTAGTTTCCCGTTGCTTTCCAATGTATGACTCTTATTTTATTGATTAATCTCTTCATAATATTCATGACTCATAATATTGATTTAAAAATTATTCTGTTATTTTTTTTATATCGTATATACACAGAGCAGACACTGTCAGAACCAATCATCTCTTAAGAGTAACAGAAATGAGAACATTGCGACCTATTGTGAGGAAAGGGTACCCAAAAAATTGGGTAGGAAAAGGCTCTCGCTGATAGTCAAGACCTGGTGGGTTACTATGCTTACGGCATTTTGCAATATACTCCGTTCATAAAAAAATACACGGGTGGCTTATGGGTGTGTTGATTGTTAAAACTGATCACAACCTCATTTTCTGTCAAAGCAAAGGCCTGGCATCCTTTACCATATGATGAACACTTCCATCGTTGCTTAATGAGGGATCTTCTTGTTCTGGAAAACGTATATGAATCCACCATTAGAAGACGCCTTCCACCAGATATAGTAATGTAGCGAACTGGAATGTAACAAAATGGTCATAATAGTTTAATTAAAAATAAATAATTATAGTAACTAAAGGTAAAAGACAAATAAAAACACTATACGGATGAACAAATAAATAAATTAAGAACAATGATGCCAGTAATTACTTACATTTGTAGAACGCATATGTTTATTTATTGATCATTTACCAAGTACATGGTTTTAATACCTCCCAACTGGGGTAACCTCAGTATTCTGGGTAGGGAGACGTTGATTTTAAACGTAGAAAGTTTAAAAAAAATAAAAGGATTGAAGAAAAGGGATTAAAAAAACAAAGTTTTAAAATTAAAAGTTCTGTATTTTAAAAATCTTAACTTAACACTTCACAGAAAAATTATAAAAATTTTGGGGGACTTGGATCTTCTGGCTTTCACGTTTTCAGCTCCTTTGAGTGTTCCTCTTACAATCAATTGAAAAGGTGATTTGGTGGTTGGTTTAAGTCGGGACTAGATTGTTCCTCTGAAGGAGGGTGAGAATCAATTCAGGGCTTTTTTTTACCGTGCAAGAGGCTTTTTTCCAAGAGAAGTGCTTGGAAGAGGTAGTGGATGATAGCACCCTACATCAGCCCATTTTGGTAAGTGACACCCTACATCAGCCCATCATAGGTATTAATTATAATATCAGGGGAGGAATTTCTGCCTGGAGGGATATTATTATTTCTTTTCTGGATGTTAGATGCTAGTTTCCAATCCAGTGTATAAGTAAATGGCCGTGAGGATGAGCACAACCTTGATTGGTCCTGAGGATGAGAGTAGATGTGGGAAGGGAGAGTTGCTTTTAGTGACGGGAGACAGGATATGAGTAATTTATATTTTATTATTTTAATAAGAATGTTCGATACGTGTCATAATTATATATTTTAAAATATGTACACCGAAGAAGGATGAGAATCATCCAACAAGTCATAGTGAAGATTGTAATTAAGTGTTGCAAAAATACAATGTTTTTTAAAAGTTATTTAAATGTGAACCAACAAAGTGAAAGCGAATATAATATTTCTTCTATATTCGCCTTCACTTTTTGATGTGGATTCATATTTGTATAAATATAATTACACTTGGTATTACAACACTTTATTTCACTTAACACAGACATGTTTCGGTTACAAATAACCTTTTAACATTTAAAATTGTGTACATTGATAAAAGTTACTTTTAACCGAAACATGTCTGTGTTATGTGAAATAAAGTGTTATAATACCAAGTATAATTACATTTATTCAAACACAAATATAATATAGCTCCTATTTGCCATTCATAAAGTATGCAATCACTACGAGAGAAGTCTATAAAATAAATTACCTGTCACAAGCGCAAAATGCAAAAACTTGAAAACATTCATGACCCACTGACAATATATGTAAAAATACATATTGTATCATACACTACTTTAATTTATGATAGATACCAGATATACACAAATATTTTGGAGGAGGATGAGAATGTTGATTTTTAATAGCCACCAATATGTCCGCCACTGTGTTCACCATGACCAGGCATCTCTTCTTGTATGAGGAACATCTCCACCACTGACGTTTTCCAAATTTTCTGTATTTAGAAAATGTGTAAGAATTTGCCATTAAAAGAGTTACCCCATTTGCAGCCGTGATATATTGAACTATAATAAAACAGATGTTCACAAATTATTAAATATAAATAGGCAAAAAATTATTTCAATAACATTTTAAACATATTAAAGTATAAATGAAAACCTTATTTTGCAACAATAACCTTAACGTGAAACTCTGACAAAAAAATATTAAATGTTATATATGGTCTGTTCTACTATATAGCTGCGAAACCTGGACTCTAAAAGTGAATGTAATGAACCGGATGGAGGCGTTTGAGATGTGGATATTATTATTATTATTATTTTGTTGAATCGCTCTTTACAGCATGAGCCAAATCGATGTAAAGGGTATTTTAGCTATCATAGTGATTCGCGTGACATGTGATAGGTAGCTAATTTATCGCCATTTTATTGTCACGTGAATTCTACACCAGACCATAGACAGTGTGACAATCATACTGCCCTCGCCGGGAATCGAACCCGGAACCTTCGGGGTGGCAGTCAATGCACTTACCACTCCGCCACGAAGGTCGTCATACCTCATATACCTCAGAATGCTCCGTATACCGTGGACTGATAGAGTCAGTAATGCAGACGTGCTACAGAGAGCCAGAGCCAATAGAGAGCTGTTGTCGAGTGTGAAAATTCAAAAGTATATAAATATCTATAGTGTATTTGAGAAATAAAATACAATTATTATTTTATTTATTTATTATTGAGATTACGAAGTACGAGACTAACTTATATAAACCTGTATGTCCCTGACAATTACCTAGGATGGCAAGCATTTAGATTGTTTCACATTCTAATATCTAGACCAAACCTTTTTATGGTTACACCTGTTGGAAGGGGTATCTCTTTATTCCATAGAATTGTTAAGGACGTCGATTTATTTCATGCCAGTTTGAGGCAGTTCAGAGAGTAATTTCTAAATTTTGGATTAGATTCGATTCAAAATCCATTGTTTTCGCCGAAACCTAAGACGATTAATATCCGTCAAAAGGAGTATTCCCCATGACACTTTCAAAACTCTTGTAATTTCCTTTGTCGTGTCACGACTTGACTATTGTAATGGAATTAATGCAAACATTTCGAAACAACAATTAAACAAACTTCAATTTGCGTTCAATGCAGCAGCAAGACTCCTTAAAGGCATTCAAAAAAGGTCTCATATAACACAACATCTCAAAGAACTTCACTGGCTTAAGAGTCCAGAAAGGATTCAGCATAAATTCTGCTGGACAGTCTTCAAAGCGCAACATGGAATACCTCCAAATTATATTTGCGAACTCTGTATAACGGACAGCCTAAATTCAAGGAAATCCATACTTCGCTCGGCGAACTCCTCGGCAATAGGAAAATTAGTTGAGACAAAGCATTGACCTAGTACAAATTTCAGGGATCGTGCGTTTGCGGTAGTCGGTCCATCAGCTTGGAACAATCTTCCTTCACACCTCAGATGCATAAATGATCCGACAGGCTTCAGATCTAAGCTGAAAACCCATATTTTTCGTATTTCAAACCCAATTTAAAACTTGCATATTTTGTTCTATTATACATTCTAATCGATCGCGAATATCAATCAGATGCAGCGTTCACATTTAGATTTAAAACACGTCTTAACGCGCCCTTGAGGTGATTACATCACAAAAACGGCGCTTTAAAAGTTATCATATTATTATTATTATTATTATTAATATTATTATTATCACATCACAATTCATTTCTATGAGATTTTCATGACAACTATTGCACCATCCCGTGTTGGCATCATCAGGTGTAACGTACAACAGTTATTTGTAACATCTGATGATGCCAACATAGATTGGTGAAACAGCTGTCGTGAAAATTTCATAAAAATATATTGTGATACATTTGATAACAGTGTTTAAAAATGTATTATTTAAAAATGAATATGTGACCTATTGCAAAGAGAAAGATATTGTGTGTACAAAGAGAAAGGTATCGTGGCTGAAATAGATTTTTTTACTTGATGGGAATAAAGGAAATGGGTGCTGTTTTTTTGGCACGATGTATTAAATAGCAGCCATCTTTACCCATGGTCATTGTAGGGGGTTTATGATTATGATCGTTTCTTATAGACACAATTTCATCCTCCACCACAAGGACAGTCATCAAGCAGCCATTAGAATGGTACGATGTGCAGCGCCAGCGAAATCCTCCGCAAGACGGTCTTCCTTTCCAGAATGTATAATTGTTGATCAATAGCAATCGCCGACCAGTAGTCGACGTGATAAACTCACCTGAAAAAATATTTTGATTGGATCAATTACGACTATTTGATACAGATATTATAATTAGGTTCACATAAAAATGTATATATTTTATAACATTTATATTTCATATTACAATAATCCCAGATGTTAGGTATCCTTTGATAATCAAATGATTTTACTGAAATCTCTTGGTGGAAGTTCATTCTAAAGGGTTACGCCACCTTGGAGCTCGGAAAAAAAGGGATAAAAATAAACTTTTTTTAACACAGCCATTATATATAATAACTAACTAACTAACCATCACCCCGTCTCACCGAAGGGGTAGGCAAAAAGAATGGACTGCCACACTTTTCTTTCCTGACATATTTCTCTCACTTCCTCAACATTCATACATCGTTTCATGCACGCGCGTCGATTTCTCTGACTCCTAACATGGCCGACATTCAATATTTGATTTAATTGATCGTGCCACGTTTTCCTCGGTCTTCCTCTATTTCTGGTTCCATTTACATAGTTAACATATAATTTTTTTACCATTCTTTCTTCATTCATTATTTCCATATGTCCAAACCATCTAAATGATCCTTTCATTTTTTGGTCATAACACCATCATTCGCACCGCATCCACTTCTTATATTTTCATTCGACACTCTATCATACACAGAGTATCTACACATTCGTCTAAGAGATCTCATTTCTACTGCATTTATTCTACTTTCATCCTTCTTTTGCCAGTTCCATGCTTCGCCATTATATATAATAAAATAATTTTTCTTTTATACATGTACATAGTAGTTTTATAAACAATTTACTCTATTAAATATTGAAAAAAGAAAAAAAAATGGCAGAGATATAAGCCGATATGTAGAGCCCTGTTTTGAAAATTCTTGCTGATGGTGTATATAATTTCTTTATAATGCATTGTCCGAAATCAAAAAAACAAATTGTTTATTATTAAGAATTGTAATAGCTATCGAGTGACAAAGGGATAAGGATTTTTTTTTTTTGTAGAAATGGTAGCCGTTTGGAAAATAAAACTCAAATTTTTATTGAAATTTTGAGTTTAAGTTTTTTTAAATTTTTTAACGTGACACCTAATAAAAAAAAAAGCCTATGTCACATTGTAGATAATATTATGGAAAATAACTGTTGTATATTTCAACGAAATCGGTTGAGTAAATCGGGAGATATTGTGTACACCGTTTTGAAAAAAGGAGTTTTGAGAAAAACGCAATAGAAAAAAAAGTAGGACATCAATGTCTTTAAATCATATGTATTTTTTAAGTACCTTTAGTCTGCGATTCCTGAACCGTACATGAGGTCTTCTATTGTTGCTGTGATGTCCTCTGATTCGTTTTGATCTCCTGTTTTTTTAATTTCAGGTGGCGTAACCCCTTAAATAATAATTAAATAAAACTATGTTTTTTAACTACATCCACTTTTGCCTTTATTTCGACAGGGACCGGTTTCACCGGGCTAGCTGGCATCGACAGATTGAATTTGTATTTAAATTGATATTTATTGTTTCCTGAACAATGACATAAAACATATGTTTCCTAGAGGTTTTATTATGTTTTATGGGAACGACATGTTTTTTTTTAAAGACTAACACCAAGGATTTAAATCAATGGTAATAGAATTTATTATACAATCTTCAATATGAGCAGAAAATAGCTCATTATTATGAAGAAGGAATCTGGTCATATCCAGGCTTGAACCCAAGTCCTCTAGATCAGGAGCTAAGCGTTCTGTCCCCTAGACCACCACCTGATTCCCTTTGCTAAGGCATTATGTAGCAAATGTGTCAAATTTGATAATGCCTCAGCATTGAGAAATGTGTCAGTCCCATAAAACAATGAAATTTCTAGAAAACTTGTGTATTAATAAAAAAATGTTGACAACATTTTCAACATTTAACTAAAATATTTTTCTACAAAAATAAATAAATGATTAATTTCTATATATAAATTCACATGTATGTTTTTTTCTAAATTATATTTATCATCATGTATTATTATTATTTAATGTTATTTATTATTTTACTGTTAAAAAATAATTGTTAGTACCTACTTATAACAAATAGCCCAACTTAATTTTTAATTTTTAATTTTTGTATCGAATTTTAACTGCGTTTTTTATTAGTCTTTCTTTGTTTAGTTTTTGTTATATTTTTTACACCTGAAGATGGAGGTATCCTCTGAAACATGTCGTGTATTTTAATATTTTGTTATTAAAAAAGTGGTCTAAACAATGTTTTTTTAATTCCCACAGTAGATTACTATGGAATTCCACAGTGTTAAAACCTTAACTTTCAATAAGTTTATTCTAATATAAATAAAAATATATATTTATACTTGAAAACCTTTTAAAATTGGTGGATACAGGATGTACGGGCACACACAATAAAAAAAAAATTAAAATATTTTAATATTTATTTATGAACAATTTTTAAGTGAAGAAACTATTTTAAGGGATTACATTTAATAGATTATAAGAAAATAAAAGAACAAGAAAAGTATACTTTTAACACATTGTCGGCGGGTAGATTAAAGTGCTTATTTAGACTTACTAGGGCACGCACAACGATCTATCACAGTTATACAACGGATGATATACTACTGGATAGGACTGTTTCTTTGAAAGATTTGGGAGTCACATTTGATCCCAAATTATCTTTCAGTCTTCATATTACATCAGTATGGGATGGTGCATTAGCTGTGACAATCTCATAAAAATAAATTGTGATACTTATGATAACAGTGTTTCAAAATTAAAATGTTTCATCTAGTTTACTATTTAAAAATGAATTTGTGATGATGCAAAGAGAAAGGCAGTGTGAGAAATTTTTTTTTAGTTGATGGGTTTATAAGAAATTGATGGTATTTCATTTATACGATGTATGTAATAGCGGCCATCTTTCCTAATGGTCATTTTACGGGGTTCATGATTATGATTGTTTCTTATAGACATGATTTGATCATCCACCACGAGAACAGTCACCAAGCAGCTATCAGTATAGTATGATGTGCAGCGCCAGCGAAATCCTCCGCCAGACGGTCTTCCTATCCAGAATGTATGATTGTTGATCAATAGCAATCGCCGACCAGAAGTCGACGTGATAAACTCACCTGAAAAATATATGGTGAAAGAATCAATTTAAACTATTCGACACGTAGTTTTATAATTCGGTTCATGTAAAAAATGTATGTATGTAATATTATATAACAACTGACTATAAGGTTAAATATATAAGAGTAATAAAGTAACACTTTTATAAGATAAAGAGAAAACTATTAGTAATAATGAATTAAAAATAAAATACAATTTTAAAATGTAAAAGAAAAAAGAAAAAGACAAGAAAAGAAAAAAAAAATAGAGTAACTAATTTCATTCGCCCCGAAGGGTTGCTCCAACCATTTTTTTAAAATCACTTTCATTAAGATGGAACACATCGATGTTACTAAAGCACTTATTGTACGTGTTGCACGTCCGGTACACCGCCGCACTCTGAGCGTAGTTAGTCCGATAAGCAGGAAGGTGGAATATTTGGTTCGCAGTGTGTCTTGTGCGAAGCATAGGGGTATTCAGTAATAATTTACTAAGAAGTTCGGAGTTGTCTATTTTGAAGTGAATGATTTTGTGAAGCAACATCATATCATTAATTGTTCGCCTATTTTCGAGAGAGTCCAAGGAATAAAATTTAAGGGCAGAATTATAATTCGCAAATGACCTGCACATTTTGAAATTAATGTGTTTAATGAAAAATTTTTGGACTCTTTCGATGCGTTGAATATGCGCTGCATAGTAAGGAGACCAAACGGGAGATACGTATTCGAGTAGTGAGCGAACCATGGTTGTATAAAGAACTTTGAGGGCTGTGATGTTCTGAAAGGGTTTGCATGTACGCAATATGAATCCTAATGTCCTGTAGGATTTGTCTAAAATGCCATCAATGTGACTTACGAAAGTGAGTTTCGAGTCCATTGTGACTCCGAGATCTCGCACGCGATCTGAGTTAGATAATCTTGTGTTATTAATAAAATAGTCATGATTGTGCGGGTTGATTTTACGAGAAAACGAAACTTTGAGACATTTGTCAGCATTGAGGGTCAGTTTATTTATCTTACAATAATCAGAGAGTCTGTCGAGATCAGACTGAAGTTTATGGCAATCGGATATGTCAGAAATATTCAGAAAGACCTTCATGTCATCAGCAAAAAGGAGGTGTTTGGAGTAGAGGAAACAGTTGCCAATATCATGAATATAAAGAATAAAGAAGAGGGGTCCCAGATGGGAGCCTTGAGGAACTCCGGATGGAATTCCCACGAAGTCTGACTTGAAGCCACCAATCACCACAGCCTGTCTTCGATTTTTGATATATGAATTTATCCATCTTAGAAGGTCACCGTGGATTCCAAGTCTGCCAAGTTTATCTAGGAGTACGCTGTGGTTTACCTTATCAAAAGCTTTGGCGTAGTCAGTGTATATGGCATCAGTTTGGAGTCCGCGGTGCATGTTCGAAATAATATAGTCAGTGAACGGTATCAGATTGGATAAAACAGATTTGTTACGGAGGAAACCATGTTGTTGATCACTCAGAACACATTTAAGAGAGGGATATAATTGGTCATATACAATACGCTCGAAAATCTTACTAATGGCAGATAAAATGGAGATTGGACGATAGTTCTTGATGAAGCTTTTGGGTCCTGATTTGTGAATTGGAATAATAAAGGCTTCTTTCCATTTATCTGGAAAGCAACCTTCAGATAGAGAACGGGTAAAAAGGATAGAAAGAGGTTCAGCGAGGGTTTTTGCACAGTTAAATAAGTATAATGGCGGTACTCCATCACTTCCAGCACCTTTGCTGGTGTCGACACCTGATAAATATCTGGCGAGTGTGTTCCTATCTGTAAGACAGCTTCCGATGTTAGTGGTGTTTGAGGGCTCGTAGGAGTTTATAGTACTGGGGGTAGTGTCACAATCAAAGACAGAATGAAAATAAGTGGAGAACGCATGGCTGATATTTCTGCCACCACTTATTGATTTATTATCATCAATAGACATTATCTTTGGAAGGGAGTTATTCTTGTACTTGCTCTTGACGAATCGCCAAAAGGAGTTTGGATTATTAGTAATATTCATTTCGGTAGAGTGAATATACTCAGAAAAACATTTCCTGGCCATACGCTTTTGGCGAGTTCTCAGCAAAGAAAAGGTGTGATAATCAAGGGAATTTTTATATTTGGTAAACCGCTTGTGATATTTGATCTTTTCTTTGGTAAGTTTTATGAGGGAACTATTGTACCAAACTGGAAAATTGGAGTTACTCTTAAAATGTCGGATTATGATTGTTTCTTATAGACATGATATGATCGTCCACCACGAGAACAGTCACCAAGCAGCTATCAGTATAGTATGATGTGCAGCGCCAGCGAAATCCTCCGCCAGACGGTCTTCCTATCCAGAATGTATGATTGTTGATCAATAGCAATCGCCGACCAGAAGTCGACGTGATAAACTCACCTGAAAAATATATGGTGAAAGAATCAATTTAAACTATTCGACACGTAGTTTTATAATTCGGTTCATGTAAAAAATGTATGTATGTATGTATATATATATATATATATATATATATATATATATATATATATATATATATATATATATATATATATATATATATATATATATATATATATATATATATATATATATATATATATATATATATATATATATATATATATATATATATATATATATATATATATATATATATATATATATATATATATATATATATATATATATATATATATATATATATATATATATATATATATATATATATATATATATATATATATATATATATATATATATATATATATATATATATATATATATATATATATATATATGTATATATATATATATATATATATATATATATATATATATATATATATATATATATATATATATATATATATATATATATATATATATATATATATATATATATATATATATATATATATATATATATATATATATATATATATATATATATATATATATATATATATATATATATATATATATATATATATATATATATATATATATATATATATATATATATATTATATATCTATATATATATATATATATATATATATATATATATATATATATATATTAAAATGATATTTATTGTTTCCTGAACAATGATGTAAAACATCTGTTTTCTTGAAGTTTTATTACATTTTATGGGAATGACATGTTTAATTTTTTTTTTAAAGACTTTGAAGATTTAAATAAACGGTATTAAAAATTATTATACAATCTCTAATATAAGCAGAAAATAGCTCAATATTATGAAGAAGGAATCTGGTCGTATCCAGGCTTGAACCTCTAGATCGCTACCTGATTCACCTTGCTAAGGCATTATGTAGCAAATGTGTCAATTTTTATAATGACTCAGCAAAAGAAAATACATCAGTCCAATAAAACATTATGAAATTTCTAGAAAACACGTGTATTAATTAAAAAATGTTCGCATCATTTTCAACATTTTCAGCCTTTTTGCCATAAACTTCTCCGTAAGCTTTCCAAGTGCAAACATCAGATCCATACATCTTCTTCCGGTCATAAATACTCATTATACTTTCTTTCTATTAATATTCGACCGTAGAGTTTACCAACGACGCCGAACAGACTTATTAGGCAATCTTAGAATATAAGAGAAGGATGGAGTGCCGCATCAGTAAAAGTGTGACAGTCCATTCTTTCTGCCTACCCTTTCGGGGAGACGGCGTGATGGTTAGTTAGTTAGTTAGTTAGAATATAAATATATTCTAATATAAATATAAATATATACTCCTACTTGAAAACCTTTTAAAATTGGTGGATACAGGATGTAAGGGCACACACAATAAAAAATAATGAAAATATTTTAATATTTATTTATGAACAATTTTTAAGTGAAGAAACTATTTTAAGGGATTACGTTTAATATATTATAAGAAAATAAAAGAACAAGAAAAGTATACTTTTAACCCATTGTCGGCGGGTAGATTCAAGTGCTTGTTTACAAGTGTAGCCTGTAATTGAAATTAAATTAAAATATTTAATGTAATGTACACTTTAAAATGTGTAAAAATACACTTTCAACAATTTACAAAAACGGGTGTTGTATGTTACACCTGATGATGCCAACATGGGATGGTGCAATAGCTGTCACGACAATCTCATAAAAATAAATTGTGATACTTATGATAACAGTGTTTTAGTTTACTATTTAACCCTCCCTTCCCTGTGATGGGTATCTTCTACACGTTGCTTCTAATAACCATCAATATCTCTATACATTTAATAAATACAAGGTTACGATTTTAGGTGTTCCTCCATAATATATTTATGCATTGATTAAATAAATAATATTAATAATAATCAGAATTCATCGGGTACATCGGAGGTATTTTGTGATCATCGGAAACATAATTTGTAGCGCTGAGTACACGACACTATATTTGCATTTCACTCTTGCATATGTTCTAGCTCAATGTTCTCACTCTCGCCGTCCCGCCGCGCCGGCAGTCGCTTACGGGCTTGCAACCAAAGCGGGTCTATGCCCGTTCCGTGAGAATTGCCAGATGGTTTTTTAATGTTTTTAACAATCAAATCTCAATCATTATAATTTTTGACTTCAATTATAATTATATAAGGGGATTAGCTATGAATGTTCCTATTTTTCCGATTTAAAATCGCTAATTTTTTAACGCGTACTGACTACCCTGCACCGGAACGCACGTTTTTATTTTAGCACCGTAAGGGAAAGGTTAAAAATGAATTTGTGATGATGCAAAGAGAAAGGTAGTGTGAGAATTTTTTTTTTACTGGTTGGGTTTATGAGAAATTTATGCTATTTTTTTGATACGATGTATGTAATAGCGGCCATCTTTCCTAATGGTCATTTTACGGGGTTCATGATTATGATCGTTTCTTATAGACATGATATGATCGTCCACCACGAGAACAGTTGCCAAGCATTTATCAGTATAGTATGATGTGCAGCGCCAGCGAAATCCTCCGCAAGACGGTCTTCCTAACCGGAATGTATAATTGTTTACCAATAGCAATCGATGAGCAGTAGTCGACGTGATAAACTCACCTGAAAAATATAGGATGAAAGAATCAATTTATAGGGAAATACGTCAGTCCCATAAAACATAATGAAATTTCTATAAAACACGTGTATTAATTAAAATTAATTTTAAAATGTTTTCAACATTTAACTTAAATATTTTTATACACAATTCATCACCTCACTGGGAATTCATCAGCTATTTATAGTGGAGCTACCGCCAAGATGAAGTTTACGCAGTTATCTATTGCAGTTAACATGGCAATAAAACAATTTAAATTCATGGCCAATTGACGGAAGTGTATGGCAAGTCCTAAAATAATTTGAAAAACATTCCGAAGCACTAACCAAAATGGAAAGATCATTCGGAGTGATCTGTCCATACGATTTGATCAGTTTTGCGTGAGTGGATAGTTTTCCACTTCTTTCATCTACATAAGTCTCAGTACTTGCAGATGTTTTTGACATCTATGCATGACTCGCCATACTTGGGATTGATGGTTCATCATGTAACTTCAAAAACTGTGATTTGTTTTATTTCACTTTTTCTTTTTTATATACTTTGTATTTGTATTTTTTATATACTAAAAAAATTAAATGGCAATGGGCTGGACACTTGGCTAGACAGGGTGGCAACAGATGGGCACGTAGGATACTCAGTTGGAGATCATGGGAAAATAGGCGAAGTGTCGGAAGGCCACCGATGAGATGGACAGATGATATTATCAAAAGGGTTGGAAAATCTTGGATACAAAGGGGGCAGGATAGAAATGAGTGGAAGAAATTGGAAGAGGCCTATATCCAGCAGTGGAGGGAAGAAGGCTAGCAAAGTAGAAGAAGAAGATATAGAAATAAATTTAACGTCAAGTCCAATCTTTGATTTATTTCCTTTGTTGTAAGTAATTACCTGAACCCCAATAAGAACTTTAAATTATTATTTTAAATTGAATCATAATATTTGTTATAACAAAAGCATAAACGTTCCAAAATAAATTTTTATAACATCTATCAGGTCATGTAAACACATTTATAATATTTATAATATGTATTACTGAAGAAGGATTGGTTGTCTGAAACATGTCTATGTAATTTTTTTGTTTTTTAAATATAAGTGTTGTATATACAAAGTATATAAAAAAGAAAAAGTGAAATAAAGCATCATAACAACACAAAGCATGGGGTATATAAAAGAAACTATGTTTTATATTACTAATATTCAAATTATTGTACTAATATATTTGGTAAAGGTTCTTTTTACTTATTAATTAAAAAGTTTTTACAAATAATATTGTGCGACATATTCAAAATTACTCCGCTAAAATGTGACAGTTATTGGTCCTATTATACACTTTGTACGAGTAACTTCATTCGTGAAATGTTTTTGCAATTTGTGAGTTGGCATGTGTGAAATATCCTGCTGTTTATAATTGATGGCTCACTTCATCACGTTGCACTTCCGTAACAGGGTACGCGTTAAGCTCTTAATTTTACCAAATGCAACAAAAGAATAACTTCAAAAATCAGAAACTAAATTGTGCGTAGATAACCACGGTTGGTAAAGTTATATTTTCTGGGATCATATTTTGAATATGGACGATGGAACATGGACACGCCCAATATACCAGAAAATAAATTATTAAAAAAATATATTTTAACCGTTTTAGCGCTAAGCAATTTTTGCAAAAATGTGTCAAGTGCTATACATATATAGATTAATTAAGAGGAAAAAATAATAGTGCCAAATAAAACACTCTAATTTACACAAATATCAATCAATTTTAATAATTCTTTGATGAGCAAGATATAAGCCATTTAAAGTAATTCACACATACAATGTTATTTGGGTTTCAATCCTAGGGATTGGTTTGCGGCAAAGTATATGAACATTTTTACTGATTCTTGGAATGCCACTTTGGCTTGTTTAATGCAGTAGTTTCCCGTTGCTTTCCAATGTATGACTCTTATTTTATTGATTAATCTCTTCATAATATTCATGACTCATAATATTGATTTAAAAATTATTCTGTTATTTTTTTTATATCATATATACACAGAGCAGACACTGTCAGAACCAATTATCTCTTAAGAGTAACAGAAATGAGAACATTGCGACCTATTGTGGGGAAAGGGTACCCAAAAAACTGGGTAGGAAAAGGCTCTCGTTGATAGTCAAGACCTGGTGGGTTACTATGCTTACGACATTTTGCAATATAGTCCGTTCATAAATAAATACACGGGTGGCTTATGGGTGTGTTGATTGTTGAAACTGACCACAACCTCATTTTCTGTCAAAGCAAAGGCCTGGCATCCTTTACCATATGATGAACACCTCCATCGTTGCTTAATGTGGCATCTTCCATCTTTGGAAAACGTATATGAATCCACCATTAGAAGACGCCTTCCACCAGATATAGTAATGTAGCGAACTGGAATGTAACAAAATGGTCATAATAGTTTATTTAAAAATAAATAATTATAGTTACTGAAGGTAAAAGACAAATAAAAACACTATACGGATGAACAAATAAATACATTAAGAACAATGATGCCAGTAATTACTTACATTTGTAGAACGCATATGTTTATTTATTGATCATTTACATGTACGTGGTTTTAATACCTCTCAATTTAATAAAAATATTTTGATTGGATCAATTACGACTATTTGATACAGATATTATAATTAGGTTCACATAAAAATGTATATATTTTATAACATTTATATTTCATATTACAATAATCCCAGATGTTAGGTATCCTTTGATAATCAAATGATTTTACTGAAATCTCTTGATGAAAGTTCATTCTAAAGGGTTACGCCACCTTGGAGCTCGGAAAAAAAGGGATAAAAATAAACTTTTTTTAACACAGCCATTATATATAATAACTAACTAACTAACCATCACCCCGTCTCACCGAAGGGGTAGGCAAAAAGAATGGACTGCCACACTTTTCTTTCCTGACATATTTCTCTCACTTCCTCAACATTCATACATCGTTTCATGCACGCGCGTCGATTTCTCTGACTCCTAACATGGCCGACATTCAATATTTGATTTAATTGATCGTGCCACGTTTTCCTCGGTCTTCCTCTATTTCTGGTTCCATTTACATAGTTAACATATAATTTTTTTACCATTCTTTCTTCATTCATTATTTCCATATGTCCAAACCATCTAAATGATCCTTTCATTTTTTGGTCATAACACCATCATTCGCACCGCATCCACTTCTTATATTTTCATTCGACACTCTATCATACACAGAGTATCTACACATTCGTCTAAGAGATCCATTTCTACTTTCATTTATTCTACTTTCATCCTTCTTTTGCCAGTTCCATGCTTCGCCATTATATATAATAAAATAATTTTTCTTTTATACATGTACATAGTAGTTTTATAAACAATTTACTCTATTAAATATTGAAAAAAGAAAAAAAAATGGCAGAGATATAAGCCGATATGTAGAGCCCTGTTTTGAAAATTCTTGCTGATGGTGTATATAATTTCTTTATAATGCATTGTCCGAAATCAAAAAAACAAATTGTTTATTATTAAGAATTGTAATAGCTATCGAGTGACAAAGGGATAAGGATTTTTTTTTTGTTGTAGAAATGGTAGCCGTTTGGAAAAAAAAACTAAAATTTTTATTGAAATTTTGAGTTTAAAATTTTTTTAATTTTTTAACGTGACACCTAATAAAAAAAAAAGCCTATGTCACATTGTAGATAATATTATGGAAAATAGCTGTTGTATATTTCAACGAAATCGGTTGAGTAAATCGGGAGATATTGTGTACACCGTTTTGAAAAAAGTAGTTTTGAGAAAAACGCAATAGGAAAAAAAGTAGGACATCAATGTCTTTAAATCATATGTATTTTTTAAGTACCTTTAGTCTGCGATTCCTGAACCGTACATGAGGTCTTCTATTGTTGCTGTGATGTCCTCTGATTCGTTTTGATCTCCTGTTTTTTTTAATTTCAGGGTGGCGTAACCCCTTAAATAAAACTATGTTTTTTAACTACATCCACTTTTGCCTTTATTTCGACAGGGACCGGTTTCACCGGGCTAGCTGGCATCGACAGATTGAATTTGTATTTAAATTGATATTTATTGTTTCCTGAACAATGACATAAAACATATGTTTCCTAGAGGTTTTATTATGTTTTATGGGAACGACATGTTTTTTTTTAAAGTCTAACACCAAGGATTTAAATCAATGGTAATAGAATTTATTATACAATAGCAGAAAATAGCTCATTATTATGAAGAAGGAATCTGGTCGTATCCAGGCTTGAACCTCTAGATCGCTACCTGATTCACGTTGCTAAGGCATTATGTAGCAAATGTGTCAATTTTTATAATGACTCAGCAAAAGAAAATACATCAGTCCAATAAAACATTATGAAATTTCTAGAAAACACGTGTATTAATTAAAAAATGTTCGCATCATTTTCAACATTTTCAGCCTTTTTGCCTTAAACTTCTCCGTAAGCTTTCCAAGTGCAAACATCAGATCCATACATCCTCTTCCGGTCATAAATACTCATTATACTTTCTTTCTATTAATATTCGACCGTAGAGTTTACCAACGACGCTGCGTTGCAATTTTCGATACAAACGATCGCAGCGCTTTTGCGCCGCGTAGCATTCTAACGGTTAAGATAAATAAAAATACATATTTATACATGAAAACCTTAATTATGCCTTTTTTTAAATTGGTGGATACTAGATGAAAGGGTACAAACAACAAAAAAAAATTGAAATATTTTAATATTTATTGGTTACCAATTTATCAATAAACAATTTTAAAATGAAGAGACTATTTTAAGCGTACCCGTTTAATAAATTATAATAAAATAAAAGAACAAGAAAAGAATACTTTTTACACATTGTCGGCGGGTAGATTCAAGTGCTTTTTAACAAACGTAGCTTGTAATTGAAATTAAATTAAAACATTTAATTTTATGTATCCTTAAAAATGTGCTCAAAATATGTCACTAAAATTGTATAAAAATACACTTACAACAGTTTACACAGAATTCTCAAAAAATGTATTTTTACCCTTTCTGACAGCCACCATCGTTCCACTAAACGGGCATTAATACCCTTCCCACCGACAATGAGTTAACATATCTTACATTATAATCAACAATTAAATAAATCGGTACCTATTTGGCAAATAAATCGGTACATATTTGGTCCCAACTGCTTTTTTTATGAATTTTACAGGAGAGCAAAAATATGTATTTTTTATTATTTTGATTATTATTATTAACGATGTAAATGGAACCAGAAATAGAGGAAGACCGAGGAAAACGTGGCACGATCAAATAAATCGAATATTGAATGTCGGCCATGTGAGGAGTCAGAGAAATCGACGCGCGTGTATGACACAATGTATTGAGGAAGCGCGAGAAATATGTCAGGAAAAAAAAGTGTGGCAGTCCATTCTTTCTGCCTACCCCTTCGGGGAGACAGCGTGATGGTTAGTTAGTTATGTTATTTGTGTTCCAAATTGTTTATTTCAAATGTTAATTTACGTAGCATAACGTTATCTACAAGATATATCAGTAACTAAATTTAAGAAAAATATATGTATATTTAAAAAAAAATAGGAGTTGAATGCAATTGTACGTAAAAAAAATATACAAAAAATTTAATAAAAAAAAGTGCAGCTCTAAAGTTTTGTCAAAACATAAAGTGTGCAAAAATAATACTGATGGTATATTTAACTCAATTTCATAAAAAAGTTGAACAACGTTACTGGATCAAATTTTGTTTAAGGCTTGGGGATTCTCAAGTGAAAACTATCCGCAAAATTAAAAAAGAGTTTGGATACGAAGCAATGGGCACCACACAGATAAAGGAGTGATATAACCGTTTCAAAGATGGCCGCTCATCATTGGAGAGTGAAGCACGATCCGGTAGGCCCTCAACATCCAAAAATGACATAGTCATTGATCAAGTAAGGACCCTGGTGATGCAGGATCGTGGAATAACAATCAGAGAACTTGCTGATGAAGTGAGCATTAGTGTTAGATCCATTTATTCCATTTTAACTGAAGATTTGGCCCTCAGAAGGGTCTCAGCAAAATTTGTGCCAAAGTTGCTGACAATTGAGCAGAAGCAACTTCGTGTGGAGATCGCACAGGACATGTTGGAGACTGTGATCAATGATCCCAATCGCTCCCTGTGATTTCTGGCTTTTTCCCCAGCTGAAAATGCCTTTGAAAGGGACCAGATTTCAGACCAGGGAAGACATCACGAACATTGCGACGGACCACCTGCGCGCCATACCAAAAGAGTCTTACCAGCGTTGTGGCAGAACCGTTGGGAGAAGTGTGTAGCAGCTCAAGGAGACTACTTTGAAGGGGATTAGTGTCATTTAATTGTATCTCAATAAATATTGTTTTTTATGAATAAAAGTCGGATACTTTTTGAACAGACCTCGTATATAAAAATAAATGTCTGTGTGTACGTTCCCTATGCGTTCGCGCATCGTTCATTCGATTGAGTTGAAACTTTACACAGTTGTTATCGGCAATATTGGCCTTTCAACTGACATGCCGAGCATTAGTTGGTAGTTAATAAAAATATATAATAGATAACAATATTCTTACTTTTCGTCAGTTCATAATATCTAATATTTTATCTAAGTGTGAATTTTAATATATGTTCCATTTACGTCGACGTGGTACAAGGGAGGTTTGTGGTTGTGAGCATTTTTTAATGACATGATTTGATTATTTACAACGAGGACGGTGACCGGACAGCGACGAGCGTCATATGCAGAACAGCGCCAGAGGAAGCCATTGTTCGAACGAGTCCCAATACGGAAGGTATATTTGTTGAACATCAGCAATTGTTTCGATTTATTACATTTGATAAATTTGGCTAAAAAAATAAAATTCATCAATAAAACATATATCAATATTGACTCTAAACAAAAGGCAGAATAAATTATAAGTGTCAGTGAGACGATTGTAGGTTTTAACTGAAATCTTCATGTTGTCAATTCTATCTGTATCGACAAAACAAAATGATAAAAAAGTGTCAAACAATATAAAAGCAGCAATAACTTACAATATCAATGGTGTCATCATTGTTACAGGTTTCATAAGATTTATAAAAATATTTCTTCTTCTTCTTTCGATGCCATGTCAGGTCCCCCCAACGGTAATCACAACGGAAAGGCATCTCTGTCCTGCACCACTTGGAACAGGTTCTAGACTCTTGTCATTCCTGACCATTATTTTATATTCCGCAGCCAGGACAACTGCCTTCTACCAACTCCCTGACGTCCTTCCATTTTACCCATCAGTCGAAGGAGGTGGTATTTTTCTCCCCTTAGCACATGACTCAAATATGAGACCTTTCTAACTTTTACACTCGACTCCCTGTAGTACATCTGCATTACTGACCCTATCGGTCCACGGTATACGAAGCATTTTGTGGTATATCCACATCTCAAACGCCTCCAACCGGTTCATTACATTGACTTTTAGAATCCAGGTTTCCCAGCCATATAGTAGAACAGACCATATATAACATTAAATCATTCTTTGTCGAAGTTTCAGGTTAAGATTATCGTTGCAAAAGAAGGTTCTCATTTTATTAAATGCAGCTTATGCAATTTCAATTCTGCATTTTATTTCAATGTCTGGGTCAAGCACTTTAGTAATAATACAGCCAAGGTATTTAAATTGGTCAACCATTTCTACATTTGCACCATTCAGTTGCAGAGAGGATGCAGAATAATTAATTTGCTACTTAAAACTGTTTTGTTTTTATAAAACATTTTTTCTATTACTGAATCATCTTTTTCCTAGCCTATTTCTCATTTATTTGGAGTCGATTTCATCTTGGACAAATTTGGGAGAAGAATAGCTTCCGGGTTGTAACTAGAAGAGGATATCCAAAACACGCATGTATTCTAATGCAATGTTGTGTCAAAATTTCAACGCAGTTGGGGAATAACTTTTGGAGATTAAATATTATGAAAAAACGAACATTAACATTTTTATTTATGTAGATAGATAAAAGCACACGCGTATTTCAAAGCAACATTGTGTTAAAATTTCAGAGCAATCGGTGCATAACTTTTAGAGATTTTAGATTTTGAACATGAACACAATTTTTTTTATTTATAAAGATGTACAAAGTGGTTTAATCCCTTAAGAACATATATTTTTATCATATTTATTGTTTGGGTTATTTCTAGTCTGTGCCCAAAGGGTTAATAAATTCAAATCACATTATTTTAGAAAAAAATAAACAAGAAACTGTTGATAAAATGATTTTTATTTTTCTGTAGTTTGATGTAGGAAACACATAAATCATACACGCATGTAAAAAATATTTAAAAAATGCGAATTACATTAATATTAATGTAATTTAAATACTTTTCATTCTGATTTATTTTTCCTAATAAATAACTGAATATAATTCAACTAATAAGTTAACACAACATTTATTGATTCTGAGGTGGTGTGAAATTTGCCGGGTCAGCTAGTAAAAATATAAAATAGATAAAAATATTTATATATCTAAGAACGAATTTTAATATATGTTCCATTTGCATTTACATGGTACAATGGGGGTTTATGGTTGTGAGCATTTTTTATTGACATGATTTGGTTATTTATGACGAGGACGGTGACCGGACAGCGACGAGCGTTATATGCAGAGCAGCGCCAGAGGAAGCCATCATTCGAAGGAGTCCCAAGACGGAAGGTATATTTGTTGAACATCAGTAATTGTCTTGCTTTATCACATTTGATAAATTTGGCTAAAAAAAAAATACTTTAATAAAACATATATCAATATTGACTCTAAACAAAAGGCAGAATAAATTACAACTGTCAGTGAGACGATTGTAGGTTTCAACTGAAATCTTGTTGTTAATTCTATCTGTATCAACAAAAAAAAATTATAAAGAAGTGTTGAACAAAATACAAGCAGCAACAACAGTGTCATTGTTACAGTTTTCATGAGATTTATAAAAATATTTGCTGCTTAAAAATGTTTGTTTTTATATAACATTAATATTAATATTGTATCATCTTCTTCCAAGCCTCTTCCTGTTTATTCGGAGTCGATTTTTCTTTTATGGCGCCTCCAGGACTGTCTGCCCTGGGTGGCGTCTCGTAGGATATGGTCTCTTTTGAGGCTCCTGTTGATAAGTCCCATCCACGTCAACTTGGGCCTGTCATGTCCCCTGGGTTGCTGGTCCGTTTCCATCACCCTCCATGTAACATGATCCGCTGGGCATCGCAAGATGTATCCGTACCATCTCAGATTATATTTTATTATTGTACAAGGTTAATTAAAAAAGCCACTGAATGCTTTGAGACTCACATTGACACATTTTATTTTATTAAGTTTAGGAAAATATATTGTGTATTAAAATTTTTAAAATATTAGATCACAAATACATTAATAACATAACAAACCATCACGCCATCTCGCCACAGAGATAGGCAGAGAGAATGGACCGCCACACCACTCTATCCTGACACACCTCTTACTCATTCATACGAGTCCTACATCGATTCTTCCGACTTCTAACATGACCAACCTTTAAAATTTGATTAATTTGGTCATGCCATGTTTTCCTCAGTCTGCCTTGACTCCGTACTCCATTTAGATCGTTAAAGTATACTTTCTTAACCATTCTTTTTCCATCCATGTGCTCCATATGTCTGAACCAACGCAGCGATCCTTTCATCAAATAACATAAATAAATAAAAATTACATAGTGTAGTATATTTATTGTTTCTTGAAAAATTATACAAAATTCCATATTAAATAATAATAATTAATAAACATAATTAATACAAACGAAAAATTCTGTTTTCTAGATATTTTATGGGAATAACAAGTTTCACCTTGCTTTTGGCTTTCTTAAGACATTATCAAATAAATGTCTTAGAAAGATGAAATATGTTATTCCCATAATTTTTTGGAGACTTGTTTTGGTGGTGAGCCAACCTTTTTCCATGTACAAAAGTGTGATTCAATTTATTCACATAAAATTTTTCTTTTTTATATGTCAAATTCACCCGTGACAATTTTCAACTGCGAATTTTGATGTAATTTCCAAGTTCGTCAATATAGTATGTGGGAGGATCGTGGTTGTGTTCATTCTTCATAGATATTATGCTTCCATTTACAACGAGGGCTGAGGATTTACACCGACGAGAGTCATATGCAGAGCAATGCCAGCGCACTCCGCCAGAAGATGGTTTTCCTATTCGGTATGTGTAGCGGTCCAACAATAACAGCCGCTTTCCATTTGATGTTATAAATTTCGCTAGAAAACATTTTAATATAACATTAAAACAAACATTTCAAAATTAAACTAAAGAAACTTTGTACAATTAACAATGCACACAAACCTATGAGTAAACATTTAAATAATTAACTATCAAAAGCCAACTAGTCGGCTTTTCCTTGAAAACCGTAAACGACCAAACACCGATTAGTCAGTTTTCCTATTCTGCCTCTACCGTAGGTACTGGAAATAATTCTCACAAGAACGTAATTCACTATTTCGATTTCAACATTGAACTATTCATTTAAAAATAAATATGCTTAAACTTAAAATTTTTAAATAAAATAATAATACACTTATAGTATTTGTATCTAAACCACTTTATTTGGTACCACCAACTGGTTTCACTCCCGCCGGAGTTTACTCTCTCACCCTGACGAAGCTACGGCGGGAGCGAAACCGGTTTTTGTTACCAAATAAAGTGATTTAGATACAAATACTAAAAGTATATTATTATTTTATTTAGTAATGTCACACCACAAATTAAGTGTTTCATACGAAAGTTTTAAAATTTTAAAATTCCAGAATGATGAACAATTTATCCATTAAAACACTGTTTTTTCCACTTTTTTCAACTAGTTTATAGTTTATACCGATCTGACGAAGGTGTAAAACCTAAACTAAAAACATTTTGAGAAAAATAAATTCAAAAATAAAAGTGGAGCAAACAGTGTTCATAAAAAATTATCATTAAAATATTTTGCATGATTTTTCCAAATTCAAAAATAAAAATAATACTAAAATTAGGTTGAAAATTATGGGAAAAATAATGAAAAAAATATGTTAGTTTATTTATGAATTTTATTCATAAAAATTGCTTGTTGCAGAT